>JABTXL010007734.1:21744986-21758836 GCA_025134845.1 Neodon shergylaensis
AGAAGAAGAAGGAGAAAAGAAAGAAAAAAAAGATAGGGTTCCTCACTGGCCTGACATTTTTTGATTTGGCTAGGCTGGCTGGCCTAAAGGATCTGCCAGTCTCTGTCTCCAATGTGCCAGGACTGCAAATGCTTACCAACGTGCCTGGCCTTTTCACATGAATTCTTGGCACTGACTAAGCACCTCCAGTCCCTAATGAGACTACCTTAATGGCTGGTACTTTTGTGAAGACAGTCAACAGAGCATGGAATATTTTAAGATTTTCATTTCTATCAACACTCCTGTGACAGAAAATGTACAGAAATAAAGGTCAACAAAGAGTTAAAATGCATGAGTAAGAACTGACCAGGGGCCCTGCAACTTCATCAAGCCTGTGCTGGTCTCACCCACCCCGCTCTCAGCACCCAGCACGTCTGCATCAGCCGCAGATGGAGCTTGGAGAAGCCCATTTACAGTCAAGCCACACAGAAAAGCCAAAGGGAAGAGTCGATGCCATTAACCTGAAGTGAAATTCTGCTTCTAAAAAATTCTCCCACTCTATTCTTGGATGTATAGTACACGGTTTTCACTGTAATGGCTCTTGTAAATTAATTGCAGACACAGCCGTCCATGGGCATTCTCAGAATAAGTGGCAAGTAGTTAATTGCACCCCAAATTAGCCAATTCTGCCCATAATTAACCATTTGAAGACAATTAATTGAATGCATAATATTTGCACCTGCAGCTAATTGGAGACCCGTGTATTGTTCCTTGAAGAAATAAATAAATAAATAAGTAGCAACAACAACAAAAGAACCAGTGGCTACTCTTAAAACGTACTCTTTTATAGTCCCAGGTTCTGGAGAGCTGGGGAGCAGACAGAGCTCCGGAAATGCTCCACTTGCTGTAGCTGCCGGAGCAGAAAAGCCATCTTAAGCTGGGAGGTAAAAGCTGTGTGTGTTTGTGACACAACACAACATAACGTTTCCTCTAAACTCACACAGACATTATGCAGGAGCTAATGAAGGTGATTACATCATGCTTTACAAAGACCGGCAAGGTTTGCAGGAAAGCATGGTTTTAACACGTTTCTCTTGTTCTTCGTCTTATTCATGCGAACTGGCCATATGTAACTTTTGAAAGCGCCACACTGTTTTTTTAAAAGTTAAAGACATTTCACACTCATTAAGTGTTAGGATCCTTCTGCACTCAGATGCAATGGTGCAATAGTGCTGTCCTGGAGAAAAAGTCCGTCCCTCTGGTGTCTGCTCTCACTGCAACCCAATGTGCTCGCAAATAGAAAAAGCAAATCTTTTCTCATATTTACGTAATATCAGAAGAACCGTTATTTCTGTGTCATTGTTTCAGCCGCAACAGAACCATGTGTGTGTTTCTCTGCTCTCTTCACTAAACAAATGATGAATGGTAGCAAGGAGAGCCGGGTGGTCAATGAGCACAGCCTTTAATCCCAACACTTGGGAGGCAGAGACTCGTGGGTCTCTATGAGGTTGAGGCCAGCCTGATCTACAGAGTGAGTGCACAGGACAGTTGGGTTTCTACACAGCGAAACCTTGTCTTGAAAAACTAATAATAATAATAATAATAATAACAATAGTGATGGTATCAATCACTTACTATTTAACATACATAACCTCTCTTACATGGTCACAATTTTATGCCAGTTTTACAAATAAGAAAAATGCACACCGAAACTATACTAATGTCCCAATTTTACATAAACAAAAAACCTTGAAAATGTAATCTAAACTCAGATAATGAAATCCACTGGAGGTGAGCATGGCAGAGCCTGAGACTGAGTTCCTTCCACACTAAGACCAGGGAACAAATACTTACATCCGATTACATCCTGTTGTTCCTCCCTGTGAGGAGTACTGAAGATGAGCTGGTGGTATGAGCAGGTACAGTGTGTCATGTGAATTACATCTTAGTTGCTCTGGGTATCCCCAGTCCCATGAGCTCCGTCTTCAAACAAAAAAATGCCATTAGCATCATTATTTTATAGATGATAAAATTAGGGGGAAGCAATGTAAATGAAGCTGCTTAAGAATAAATACGCCCATAGAGAAAGGTCACATCGCAGAGGACTCCCGCATACTTACGAACACAGTCAACTGTCTCTGATAGAGGCGCTAAGAAAGGACAACCCCCAATGGACCATGGTGCCAAAGTCAATACCCACATACAAAACACAAGACATCGATTGGATCCTTATCTCTCACTGTAGATACAAGTCATTTCAGAACAAGATTAGAGACCTGAAGGTAATTATGAACTAAAGCTGTGAAAGTTCTGGATGAGCCAAAGAGGTGGCCTCCACGCTCTTACTCTTGGTCTTTGCGATGTTATTTTAGGTATAATAACAAAGCGTGTGAAACAAAACAGACCTTAACAGTTGAGGCTGACCTAAACAGAGAACGTTCTTGGGCTGCAAAAAAACCAACAAATTATAATACAGAACACACAGAATGGATGAAAATGTTTATAAACTGTATATTATGGGAAGCTTGTAAATCTAACCATACAAGGAGCTCACACAACTCAATGGTGAACAATAACACAAAACAACGAAGCATCACCAACAGTGAGAATGATGCAGCAAACCATGAGCTAACTGAAGCTGAGGAAGGAGGGCGGGTCCCCAAGGAAGATCCCCAGCTAGTGCATGGGAATGAGCTCTTCGGCCACTCTGGAAAAAAGGAAATCAAAGCAGCTGTGAGCTGCCACCTCCTCTTCACTAGGTTAACTATTATCAAAAAGTCAGAAGGAAGCAAGGAAGTGAGGAAAGGGGGCCCGTATGTAGTCGGTGGGATTGCAAAGGTGTAGTGGCGTGGCAGACAGGAATGAGGCTTACTCAAAACGCAAAGGAGCTACCAGCTCAGCTCCAGCACACCTGCCTCCCAGCATGCTTTTAGAGAAAATGAAACCAGGGTCTCGAGAAACAAAATGCTGCAAGCACATGTCTACTGCAGTATTTTGTTTACAGTGGCCAAAATTTAGAAACCTAAGTATGCGTGGGTAAAGAATAGAGAAAGAAACTGTACATGTATGCCACAAAAGGAGTGCCCTGCTGCCATTCAGCCTTAGAAAGGAAAACTTTTCCCTCCATGTGACAATGTGGGTGAATCTGGAAGACATGACAATCAGTAAAAAATGAAAGTACAAAGAAAAGCAAATTCTACATCATCTCAATAATGTGGGATCTAAACAAACTCAAAGAAAAGGCTCCCAAAGTGGTGTTCCCAGGAATATGCTAAGAATGATATGTGATAGTCATACTTTTGTATTTATTTACTTACTTACTTATTTATTTTGAGACAGGGTTTCTCTGTGTAGCCCTGGTTGTCCTGGAACTCACTCCGTAGACCAGGCTAGCTTTGAACTCAGGGAGATCTGCCTCCCTAATCTCCCAAGTACTGGAATTAAAGGCGTGAGCCACCACGGCCAGTACGGATGATTTTTTTTAAACAATCAGAAAGTAATGGAACAAGCACGGAGGAGCAGACCGACACAGCAGAGCATCATCAAATGAGGCTACACCATCCAGCACTGAGGGCTGGGTTGTCTGATGGAGAGAGTAAACAAAGGGGACATCACCCCATCTGGGTTCATAGCATCCACAAGAACTGGCAGTGGAGGACCCATACTGCGGCTCCTGACTCAGCATCTTGCCATTTGTGAGCCTCCATTCCCACAGCAGGCGTCTCTATGCTACGGGACAGGCAATAGCTACCTCTGTTGGAAATGACTCTCGTGTTTTCAACACCATTAGCTGTTTGCTGCTTCTCATCCTGGTAAAGAGCCAGGGGGCAGCCAGATCTAGACCTAGGTGTTGTTTTTTAGATATATTCATTTTATTTTGTGTCTGTTTCTCTCGCATGCGTGTGTGAAGCCCGAAGATGTTGGAAGAGGGCATGGGATCCTCTGGAACTGCAGTTTCAGACCATTGCAAACTGCTGGGTAGGTGTCAAGAATGATTCCCAAGTCCTCTGGAAAAATAGGAAGCGCTCTTAACTGCAGAAGAGAGAGAAAGATGCTGACAGTTGCAAAGCCAGTCCTGGAAGTAACATTCCCCCTGGAGGCTCCAAAAGCCACCAGTAGAGCCATCAAGAGAAGAGTTCAAGAAATGAAAGTAGACATGTGGAATTGGGAATCAAGACAGAAGGGTCCGGCTAACCAATTCGGTTACAAAGGAGGCTGGTCTGCGGCAGGCAGCAGCAGGAGATGAGGTCTGTACAAGCAAGCCATACAGGGCGAGCGGGCTGCAGTGCTTCTGAATCAGGTGCAGCTGGGCTCAGCCGCATTCAGGCAAGTTCCTACCGTCAGGACCTGGGCTTCTTTCTAGTGAGTATGAATCGAAATTACCTTGTTCTGTCTGGACAGACAATCACTATATCAAAAGCTGAAAAATGCTCGAGGGTTGGTTTCCTAAAGCCCCGTAAAAGGATTCTTGTCTTTGGTTGCTTCGAGAACGTGCACAACAGGCTTCTGCACAAGTGATAAGGAGTGCCGGGTAGGACTTCAGTAGATCACCATTGGTGAGCAACAAGTCCTCTGCCAGACACCTGGTGGTCAGGAAGAGCCAACTGTGAGAACATCTGGAATGGGGAGAATATGTGTGTGGGGGGTGTGTGCGTGCATGCGAGTGCATGCGAGTGCATGCGTGTGTGTGTGTGTGTTGGTAATAAGCACGATAAACACCGAGAATTTATAGTCCGTCTTCCCCAACAAATGAACTTGAAGCATAGCATTGTCAAGCAAGTCACTGATAAAAATTCTGAACAGGACCAAACAAACACAGTGTCCTGGGGCACATGCCCGGGTAGCTTCATCATCCGGGGGACCTGGAGACATTAATCAAAATGCGCAGAGGGAGGATTTACTGCAGAGACAAGATGTTCTTTCTTGGCTGCCTGTCTCCACCTAATCTCCGGGACTCGGGCGAGGCAGCATGGAGGGGCAGCACACGGGCGTGTGTGTCTCGCCTGGGTATCCAGGCACTCACAGTGCTTCCTTTTGACCAGCCCTGCTCCTAATCAGCAGAGCTTCTCATTATGTAGGCAAGGTTGGCCTCAAACTCCCAGCAATCCTCCAGCCTCAGACTACTGCCTGCTGAGATACAACTGTGCTCCATCATGCTCAGTTTTGCCCCAAACAACTCTTGAGTTTAGTCTGTGTTCTCTCTCTCTCTCTTCTCTCTTCCTCTCTCTTTCTCCTCTTTCTCTCCTCTCCTCTTTCTCTCTCTCTCTCTCTCTTTCTCTCTCTCTCCCCCTCCTTTCCCTATGTCTTTCTCTCCATCTTCTTTTTTCAGATAGCCCGTTTAATCCATCATACTAATTTGCTGGCTTTTTCCCTCTAGAGATTATTAAAACCATGATTTTGATTTTTTTTCACTTCCCTCTGCCATGTAAGGGCAAAGCTGGCGGTGTTATAACTGAGGGGTTTATATAGTAAGTGGGTTTATTCTCCAAGACAAAAAAAAAGTCCTTTGGCATCTCTGGGAACAGAACATCCCAAGGATGGTGGGTGTTTCATCTCTTCTTCTCCAAGGCCTGCTTCCTAGAGACAAGCGTGTCCACGTTCTGCCTCACATACTGACCCTTTCCCACCACCACCCCAGAAGGGTTTGCACGTTTCTCTGTTACTCTATTCAGGGGACCAACTGATTCATGCATGTCCTGGAAGCAGCTAACTTTCTTTATTATTTGTCGCTCGGGGTACCCAACTTGCCATCTTGTGAACTGTGACGGATGTCTAGCGTGGCAGCCATGGGCAGCAGCACCATCAGCTTGCTCCAAGACAGGGATGGCCTTAGATCTACAGTTACATACTTTGTAGATGCCGCTTTCCTTTCCAGCTGTTAAGTCTCCATTCTGTCTCCCAGTAGAATCTCAACACATCATCATGTATTTTATATTAACGGCTGCCAGCAAGGCACCTGTTTTGCTGTATGGCGCCCTCTTCTACACCCACCCAAACCGGAATTTATGCCCAATTTATATTGATGCTGTCTCCTTTCTCTCCAATCACCCACAGTGAGGAGCAGGGGTTGCGCGAAAGAGGAAGAATTGGAGCAGAGAGAGGAAGCTGGGAGGACAACTAAAATACATGACTCAGCTTAGGCTTAGCTTCCCTTCTCATTAGGAGTCTGCCTTTCCCTGAGCTCCCCCTCTCCATATGCATTCTCTGTCTTCACAGAAACCTCTCGATTCCCAGCCTCCCCTCAACCGGCCCTTCCCCCATCCCCTCCTCCTCTTCCCCCGACAAAGGCACATCTCGCCTCCTGCACACCACGTGAACGGGGACTCGCAGATGCATAATTTATACAGACACAGACTGGCTGACGGATGCCACTCCTTTCAGCGTGTACAAAAGCAATGAAGAGAGTCACTCCTAGAAGATGAGGTGCAAATCAGATGGCGGCGGGGCCCCAATATATTGTGGAGTATGCGCTGTCCCTAATGATGCTGAAATCTCTGCAGCATCCTCGGGGGGGGGGGGGAAGGGGGGGGTGCTCGCAGTAAAGATGCCAGCGTCTCAGCCTGCCTCCCTGGTCTCTCCAGAGCCCCAAGACGCAGCAGCAATCTTTCCTCACGTTATTTGCAAGTTGCTCACCTTGGGCTGTCCTCAAACATGACCTCATTGCCACCTGCCAGGCAGAGGATGGGTGTAAAATGTTACCCTATTATGTGGGAGATGGTGTGAACCCTGGAAGCCTCCTGTCCCAACAGCCAGTCTGAAAAGAGCAGATGGGAATGAGGGGGTGGGGAGAAGGACAGAGAAAGAGCTGAGGATTCCTTTCTCATTCATTAGCAGGCCCTCCTCACCCCACCACACATTAAAAGAAAGAAAGAAGGGGGATAAAAAAAACAGCTATTTTTAAAAAACGGTAAGGAACAAAAATTTTCAAGCCCCATCAGTCAAACGACGGATGCATCCCGGGCCCAGAGGCTTTCCTTGTCTGGGGTGTTTGGGAATAATTTTTCAACGTTTGAGCTCCATCTTGTCTTCACGGCTTCCCCACATTAGGGCCGGGCTTTGGAATGAGTCAGTCACTGAAGACATACTTAATCAATGTCACACGGCTCCCCACCAAGGTTCCTGCTGGTTGGGCCTCGGCAATGAAATATTAATGAAAATGGGAGGGGACAATGAAATAAATGCACTGAGTGGGTTTAAGATTTTTTTTTCTTCCTAGGCCATCGCCAGGAGGATGAGAAAGGACAAATACTTCCTGGACTGTCACTGGGAGGGACGGAGGACAAATAACCCTAAGTAGGTTTCCAGAATCCTGAATCTGAACTGGTGAACTGGTGAGAGGGGGGTCAAGTTTTGTGTAAGGCGAGGACCTGGTAAAGAAGCGTCTGATGGGGTAGAAGCCGTGTTTCATTTTACCTGCAGCAAGAGCACACAGAGGGGCTGGCAAGGTGGCTCACTGGGATTCTCAGAACCCACTGAAGTGTCCTGCATGGTGTATTTCTGGTGCTGAGGCAAGTGAGTTGGGAGATCCCTGGAGCTTGCTGGCCAGTCGAGACAAATTGGTAAGTTCCAGGTTCAAGCAAGAAACCCTGTCTCAGAACAAAAGGTGGGGGCTCGGGGAATAAGACCTTTCACTGTTCCCCAGAGGGAATCTTGGATGGCTCACAACTGCTTCTACCTCCAACTCCAGGGCCCTGGTGCCTCTGGCCTCCAGGAATGGGAAGGTGCAGCAGGCACATATGTGTGCACAAACACACACACACATACACACACACACACACACTTAAAATCTTAGGAAAATTAAGTGGAAAGCAATTAAGGACACTTGATGTGAACCTGTCACTTTCACATCAATGTCATTCATATGCCCCCACAAATGCACCCCACCCACAGTGACAGGTACAGTCCCAAATACTTGGTTCTCTCATGGGGGAGAAAACAACAATACATGGAATTGTTAATGCCGGTTTATTATGAGTGTGCTCATGCCATGTGCCACATAGCAAATTTCCAGTGGTGGGGCTTGAACTCTGGTGTCCTGCTTAGCATCTGTAGCAGGCATGTGGAAACACACCAGCCAGCCTGCCTGCAAGGGGTGCCCAACGAATTGCTCAGCAGTAGGGAGCTAAGTTAGCATGCCCAAGGCCCCAGGACAAGAAGTTACCAACGTTTTATTCTATTTCTAATATGGAAAAGCATCTCTGTATTCTCTGAGCTCACACGTGCTTAGCCACAGCACATCCGTAAAATGTCTAGGGTGTGGGTTAAAGCAGTTATGGAGTGTACAGAGTTACACTGTGTTTAGAGGAAATTATGACTTTAGCATTTTTATGTTTGACTCTTGTCCTTGGTGAACCTTCTTAAGTCCTCCCTATGAAGCCAGCGTTGAGTCTTACGTACACTTCACAAGGCAGGCTGCTCATTGCCACCGAGTCTGGGAAAACAGCGATTGGTTTGGACAGAAGACAAGTGTCAGAACAGAAGGGCAGCTTTTCAATTCCTGGGACCAGGTGTCTGAGCCCTGTGAGTCCCCAGATGTCTCCAGGATGTGCAGAAAGGGAGGCAGGCAGTCCCCGGGCTATCCTCGGGTGTGCTGATGCAGGCCCTGGGCTGGTAGCCTCCTCTTCTCATTTCCAGGAACTCCGTTCTCAGTGGAAAACAGAAAGAGCCAGAAGCTTCTTATTTTCCCACTCATTCATCTACTGAGACTTTTATACTCGAGTATTATAATATTTCCATCCTCAATCCTCCTGTCATCTCAAATTCATGGCCTCTTTGTCATACCATACATACATAATACACACACACACACACACACACACCTATCAGAGAAGGCTCCTCCTGGTTCCTCAATGTGTTCCTATCAGAGCATGTGGGTCTAGCACACGGTTCACACTGGCCCCTGGTGAAGGAACAGGTTCAGCCGGGTCAAATGAGCTTCCAGAAGTCCGGAGGTGCTGAGGGGAGGAAGTGAGCTGCCCTTCCCTCCCTCTGAAGACGGCTTTCCCTGGTCCAGGCACAGTAGGCGGTCTTCTCCCATGTGGTATCTGTCAGGTAAATTTCAGAGAACCCTTCTCCGTGTGAAAGGCAAATTATAGGACATGGGAAGGAGGCCTGCAGATTATTGCCACAGAGGAAGGTATTTATTGGCTCAAAACAAACAACCTTTGTTCCCAAAGTAATACGATTAAACCACTAAATGAGGCAGGCGCCTTTAGGGGCAAACTCCTATGGTAATGCACCTTCAAATTTCCTTTCCTTTTTTTTTTTTAATTTCTCCAGTAAAACTTGGTGATGAAAACATAGAACACTCAGAGGTAGTCTTACCCACCATCCATACGACAAAACCCGACCATACCCAAATGTCTTCTTTCCACCATTTCAAATGTGTGTTCCTTAGTGTGGGACTGAACATGCCCCAAAAGTATAATATCCACTTGCTTTTTGCCCCCATGACATCTATTTATTTTATGCATATATGCGTGTGAGCTTGTGAGTGTGTGTGTGTGTGTGATTTGCACAATCACATGCTTTCAAAAGAAAATCAGAGGACAAGTTGTGGACATTGATTCTCTCTTCCCACCCTGTGGGTCCCGGGGTCCATACTCGGGTTGTTGGGTAGATGGAGTAGGGTCAACCTCTAAGTCAACTCCAGGTCCCACCATCCCTTCCCCTGGGAGTGGTTGTCTTGTACTGCCCATGCTCGGTGGTGAGCCGGCCTGTAAAGCACTTTCCTGCATGAATGTCTATAGAATCCTGGCAGGCGCATCCCTTGTTGGAGAAGGGCCTTGCTGTGGACATGACTCCGGGCTTTGCCCCTGCAGGGAATGAACCTTTCTCTGCTCTCACTTCCTGGTTGAACTTCTTGGTTCACGGTCAACCATATGTAAACCCATCGCACCCAGTTATAATATATCCCTCCATGGGAGCTAGAAAATCTGCAGGCCTGTCTGTTATGCTACTGCTCGAGATTGGACCCTGGAGCGTGGGTCCAAACCATTGCGGGCGAGAGAAAACACACCAGTCACACAGATAGAACTTACATGGGGAGTTTTATTGGAGGAAGGGAAAGGAGTAGGGGAAGGGAAGGGAGAAATCGGAGAGAGAAAAGGAGGGGGGGGAGGAAGAAGTAGGCAGAGTTCTGCTTTTTAAAAGGACAGGGTGCTTCCTGGGTGCGGCCCTCTGCCAGGTCCCCAGGGGGCGGGGCCAGATGTGCCTGGATGTTAACACTGTCTACTTCAGGTTTCTTTTTAGTGTTGTTTCTTTGTGTTACTTTACACACCCACGATGGTGATAAAGGGCTACTCTTCTGGAAATCTAACAGAAACAGGGCCTGGGATGCAGCTGTTTGAAGCATCTCACCCAGATTTTAGCTTTAGTGCCACTGGTGACAATCCGACAGACTCAATTTGAGAGAGCCCCGCTTTCTGGTGTTGATTTCTCTGCCAGTACCTAGTGATGAAGAGGGTAGATGGAGTTGAAGTGTTGAGGAGGCGTGGGAACGGGGACAAGGAAGCACTGAAGAAGGCTCAGGATGGGCTCCACTCATACATAAGAGACCAGAGGCCTGAGCCAGCCTATCCAGCTCTCGGGTAGAATTCTATCTCCACGCATTTGCTCGCACATGGCCCAGGCTACTTCCAACAATGCCAGGTTAGTTAGAGTTGAGGCGTTGTAACCTAAACCTTGCTGACTGAAAAAAAAATTATTGTCTGCATCTTTATAGAACACATTTATTTGTAAAGCCCTGCTGATAGACAGTGGGCAGCTGTTAAATTTTATCTTCCATAAACACACTGCAATTAACAAAAACAAGGCCTGAAAGCAAATGATAATTCTCATGATCGTCAAAGATCTCCCAGGTCAGTTCGCTGGAGTTTCCAGTTTTTTGAGGAAGCTGTTTACTCCCTGGGTGAGGTGCAGCACTCCTCGCCATCCTGCCATGAGGAAGGCAGTGGAGCCTGAGTTCATGGGCAGCCTGGGTTGCATAGCAAATCCTAGGCCCGGCTGGAATGGCCTAGAGAGAACCTCCATCAGAAAATAACAGAAACAAAAATGCATAAATATAAAGAAAGAAAATTGCTTACTCAACAGAAGGCGTTAAAGCACACTTCTCAGTCAATAGCTTGCGTTCTTCCTTGATCAACACAATCAATTACCTTCAGCCATCTCCCATTTCGGACTCTTTCCAAAAATCTGCTAGATGTGGCTGAAGTGTGGAACAGTTGAAAGGGAAGCAGAACTGTCCACTCCTGCGACATAAAGGACAAGATGTGGCTCCCATAAAACTTCCCAATTGTCAACTAAGGCTCTATGCTGTTTAAGATAGCATTTTCTGTATCTTAACCCAAAAAAGTAAGCAAAGAAACATTCCTAGGTCCTTGGATTCCTAGGTTCTGTGCTTAGGATGTGAATTTTCCCCAAAAGACTCAAGCATTTAAACTTAATCCTAAACTAGTGGCTGTTTTGGAAGCTCATAGAACATTTAGGAGGTAGAACCTTGATGGAGAATGTGGGGTCACCTGGTGCCGTCTTGAGGCTTCATGCCTTGACCTCACTTCCTGCTCATTCTCTACTTCCTGTCTGTCCATACAATGTGTATACAGTGTTCTGCCTGTATGTCTGTCTGCAGGTCAGAAGAGGGCACCAGATCTCATCATGGGTGGTAGTGAGCCACCATATGCTTACTGGGAATTGAACTCAGGAACTCTGGAAGAACAGCCGCTGCTCTTAACCACTGAGCCATCTCTCCAGCCCCCTGTCCATACAATGTGACCAGCTGCTTCAAGCTCATGACATTGTGTCTTCTGCGCATGATTGGGTTAACCCCTTGGAACTGAAAGCCCAAATAAGCCCATTCTCCCTTAACTTGCTTTTGTATTGTGTTTTATTACAACAACAAGGAAAATTACTCAGACAGTAATAAAACAAACACTACCAGGTTTCCCAGGGTAAGAATGAGTGTCAGCTGCCTACAAAGTGCTAACTTGGATATACAGCTCCATCAAGAAGTTTAAGACCAAGCTTGAAAAAGAGATTTCCTGAAATAGAAAGAACTAAAAGATGTATGATGTCCCGATTAGATGGAGGATTATGTACCACTGACTGAAGCCAAAAGGATTTCTTTGCCTTTTAGGTTTAGAGAGAACTTGTCCCTTTATTTGGGACCAAGGGCTCAATTTGCTGTCTCTGGTTAGAACAAAGACAAACAAGGAGAACAAGACTCTGATATGAGACAATGTAATAGGTTGTACCAATTTTTTACATACAACATTCAGCCTTGTTTGCATTGTCACCTTGCCTAGGGAACCCTGGGGTGCCCCTGCCTGGATCCATCCACCAGGAAAGTAGATGAGTGAGCACAGTAGGAACCAGTGTCTCTGTCTCCTAAAGAAGGGTCTGCCTAGCTCGACATAGACCCCCCCCCCAACAGTGTTACTATTTTCAGCTCTGATTAACCTGGGTTCCCAGGAATTCTGTTTCTCTGGTCCCTCAATCTCCCCTGGTCCAGTCCCGACACCATCTTTTGCAGTTGGCAAGTGTCTCTGTTTTGCTAGTTTGGCTGCAGCTTGTCCCTTTGCTTCCCCACTTCAGAGTTGTAGGCTTGTCTCCTATTTGCTGTCATCTGACCTTTCGTGTCTTTTGTGTTTATATACGATAATATAAAAGCTGCCCGTGCTGTCATTTCAGTGTGGCGACAAAAGAAGGGCCCTGTTAAATCTGCCACATGCAAGGCCAACGCTGTACCTTGGTTTTTGCTTTGATTTTGTGGAAGGAGAATGGATGGTGTCACCATGGAGACTTTCTCATCTTTGATCTTGTTTCCTGCCAGTCTGTTCCGCACCATCTCTAATCCATCAGCAGGTGTCCCTCCGACCAGCCCCTCGGGTCCATGAAGGGGAACTGAAAGCAGCCACTGAAGGAGACCTTCAATGGATGAGTACCAGGCTAGGGAGCAAGTGATTGAACTGTTCTCTTTCAAGGAAATAAAGGAGTCTGAAGATGAGATTTATTTATCTTAACAAAAGCAAGCCTTTATAGTCATTATCACTGGATTAAAATTCAAACTTTGCAGGGTGCTTACAATGTAGCCTTCCCAGAGTCCCTGAAGCCCCAACGTTTTCACCTATAAAATCAAGATTTATGAAAAAAAATCAATGGAAATAAAACATGTAGAAAATCTAGAACTCTGTTTGACAAGTAGGTGTTCCTGAAAAGCATTAGGTTTTTCCTTGTAGTCTCATATCTCTGCCTCCTTAAAGAGAAATAATATGTAATAGTAATAATATAAAATAAAATAATATATACTCTGTCTCAATTAAAATTCAAATGATTTTATCTGGTCTTTAAGCATCCTGGCCTAGATTAATCTCAGCTCAAAGTCTTGAAAGGGAAGCGGTAGAGTCTGTGATGATGGTGTCTGTGTGCCCCTGTTCTCTGTGGAGAAGGAAGTAGCAGGATGCTGATGGAACCAGAAACAGGTTCCACCAAAGCTTGCATGATGGATCCACTTCTACTAGATGCACTGCAATCCCACAAATTCCTAACATCCCCATATGACTCCACCTACTGTGAAACTTGTGTTCAAACACACGAGTCCATGGGGGACATCCCACATTCGAACAACAAAAAACACAGACATGTCAAGCAAGGACCTAAATCTCATATGCCATTCTTGTGTTGGGGGTCATTTTGATCAATAAATTTCAGAGAAAGCAAGGGAAACAAGGTTTGAAAAGATATCTGGTTATGTATGGCCAATGCCAGGACAGGGCATAGGAAAACACTTCTGCTAGAAAAAGTCAAAATCATCCCTTCCTTCCTTCCTTCCTTCCTTCCTTCCTTCCTTCCTTCCTTCCTTCCTTCCTTCCTTC
>JABTXL010007734.1:21758846-21807728 GCA_025134845.1 Neodon shergylaensis
TTCCTTCCTTCCTTCCTTCCTTCCTTCCTTCCTTCCTTCCTTCCTTCTTTCCTTTTGATTTTTGGTTTTTCAAGACAGAGTTTTTCTGTGAAGCCTTGGAGCTCTTGGAAGTTGCTCTACAGACCAGGCTAATCTTGAACTCACAGAGATCTTCCTGCTTCTGCCTCCCAAGCACTGGGATCAAAGGCCTGTGCCACTACCACCTGGCTTCTTTTTTTTCTTGTAGCATTTACGTATTTGGGGTGTGTATGTGTGGTGTGTGGTGTGTGGTATGTGTGTGTGTGTGTGATGTGTGTGATATGTGTGATGTGTGTATGTGTGATGTGTATGTATGTGTGATGTGTGTGATATGTGTATATGTATGATGTGTGTGTGATGTGTGTGTATGTGTGTGTGATATGTGTGTGATGATGTATGCATGTGTGATGTGTGTGTATGTGTGTGTGTGATATGTGTGTGATGTGTATGTATGTGTGTGATATGTGTATATGTATGATGTGTGTGTGATGTGTGTGTGCAGTGTGTATGTGTGTGTGTATGTGTGATGTGTGTGATATGTGTGATGTGTGTGATGTATGTGTATGTGTGATGTGTGTGTATGTGTGATGTGTGTGATATGTGTATATGTATGATGTGTGTGTGATGTGTGTGTGCAGTGTGTGCACACACATGTGATAGTATGAGTGTGGAAGTTAGAGGACCATTTGCAGGAATCAGTTCTCTTTTTCCATCATGTGGATTCTAGGGATCAAACTCAGCCTTGGCAGCAAGCACTTTTACCTCCCTAAGCCATCCTACCAACCCCAAAATCATTTCTGAAGGAATGTGAGGATTAAAATAATTATATACTAATAATCATAAATCCAAGCCATTAAGAATATGCATCCATGTCACTAATAGAGGTTCTGGCTTGAAGTCAACCTTTCACTGCTAAGTCAGGCTTGGTGCAAGGAGTGCTAACTTAAAAGGCATGCCACTTCTCAGTCACCAGACGGAATGCCATCTCTGGGATTAATCATTGATTTTCAACTGATGATGCCAACTTTAATACAAACAGCATGTTTTTGTGCGCCCTTGACGTGTCTCCCAGAGTTGTTGAAATAGGTCAGTAGGTAAAGGTGTTTGCTGCCAAGCCTTAGATGCAAGTTCAATGCCTGCAGTTTGCATGGTAGAAGGATTCCCAGAATTTTTTCTTCAACACACACACACACACACACAGTGTCTCCTCACAAACTGTTCTGTTAGTTGGAGCAAAAAAACATTACAACTGTTCAACTGAAGCCGTCTTGACCCTGATCAGGGAGGGTATAGATCACATTGCTTTAGATACAGGTACCTGACACAAGCACCTGGCCACATCTGCCACATTGCAGTCAGAAATGTTCAAACCTCATGTCCTAAAGAGAAAACACCAGGCAGGCCCCAAGGAGCTAACTCGAGACTCAAATTTAAAAAGTGTCACATATCTTCTAAAAGGTCAGTGTTATCAAAGTCACACAAGGTCATGAAAATCCGCTGAACTGAAACAGATGATACAAAATGCAATGTAAGGGCCCAGGCAGTGAAAAAGGACAAAAAGAAAATACTAGTGGAGTTGCTAGAATCACAATAAAAATAATAGTTTAGATAAATGTATTATATAACTATTGTCTGACATTTGCAGCTGGGACAGGATTATGTCAAGCATAATCTAAAAGAAAAGCATGAAAAGGGATATCACCTGTTTCCAAATATATCAGAAAAATATCAGAATATGTGTATTTCTATATATATGTGCATACATGATGCACATTTACATGTGCAGAGGAAGGAGAGGACACTTCAACGCGGTACAATATTAAAAATATGTAACTGGCATACACAATTGTCTTCTGCTTCTTCTGTACATGTGTAAATACTTCCGAACACAATTTTTAAAGCTGCATTTACTTCCCCTTAAGAAGCGGGTGATCTTGCATGCAGGAAGTGGCTTAATGGCTTAGCCATGGCCATCAACACTTGCCAGCACTGGGCCTCACCATGAATGCTACCTGCCACTGGTCCTTCCTTGCCATGTTCTCATCACTGTGCAGTGTGTGTTCTTTACTGTAAGCTGATGCCTACCTGAGTTTCTTCCCACAAACTTGACCAATGTCCCTATGTATGACCATTCCCCAGGAGTGGATGGCACTGCTCTCCCCTCAGGTGCTGTCCGAGCTGACACACAACAGGCAGAGTGCCACAGAGAAGGCAACTTATTCCCTAGCTGGAATCCAAGATCACAGGGCCGCTGTTGCCTCTTGTTGACTTGTGTGATCTCTTCTGATGTTTTTCTTTGAGTACTTGCACCCACAGTGTCCTTTCCCTTTCCAACAAGGACACCAATTCTATTGGATTATGGCCCCACTGCCAGAGGACGCCATTCAACAAGGACTTCCCAGATTACAGGCCAGACATGACTCCTGATGGTTGCTTTAGGCTTCAGCATAGAAATTTTGGAGGATATGGTTTAGTTCTAACAGAAGAGTAAGGAAATCATAGAAATTTGTCTGTGGCTATGATGAGTCCTATACCTCAACACACATTGAACTGACCACACAGTATATAATATCCACTCAGTAAACACCAGGCTTTTCTCAGCAAATTCTATCTTCTAAAAGCTTAAGTGGTGTGTGGAGAGACAGAACTGTTTCTCTGGTCTGTTCATGAAAGATAAAATGATTGGCACCCCTGTCATGCAGTAGGCTCAGTTATAGACTAGCCATCACCCTGGTTGACATCACTGAATGTTTCTTTCAGTCATCTGCCAGCTGCCCTCACAGTCCTCCTCAAGCAGCACACCTAATCACTGTCTGGAGAAGTGAAGTAGAAGCATAAACCCCTGAGAGAAAGAAGATATATATATAGAAAATATGACACTGTATTGGAAAACCTGACCCCAGCCCTGCATATCCACTGAATACCCACCATGGGATGGCAGGACTGTGCATGGAAATAATCTTCCTTGTTTTGTTTCACATGCCGTCTTAATCAGCTGGGTAGGCCATATCAGTCTTCAATAAGAGGGAAGACCAGCGACTCTGAAGCACAGTGCAACATTAAGACCAAGTTTATCTTGAGCTCCTGGCTTCCTACTCCTCATGGATACAGTGCTCTTACTATGGTCTAACCCATCTTCTGTAAGTAAAGATGAACAACATTCTTACCTGCAGAAGCGCAACTCATTCTGGGGTCATAGCTGGATGGCATCATGCCAGAATAAGAAATGTGGCCTAATAATTTGTCTCCAGAAGATGGCAGGGCCAGGAAAGGAAGTGAAGGTCATATAGAGTCAGTGGTAGCATCACAGAAAATACTTTCTATTAAATTATTTGAGAATTTCATCATACAGCATATTTTGGCCATATTCACTTTCAACTTGCCCCATTCAACTTGCCTCTCCCAGGCCCACCTCCTTATCCCCAACTCTGTGTCTTTTATTTTGTTTAATAACTTGTCTATTCCAGATTCAGTTATCCACATGCTTGTGTGTTGGGGGCTGTCTACTGGGATGTGACTGACGTTTTAGGAGTCATACTCTTAAAGAAAACTGAGTCTTCCTCCCCCAGAAGCCATCAGCTCCCTGTAGATAATAAGAGGTGGGGTCCATTCCCCACTTTATAATAGAGTGGTGAGTGGCTTGATCTTATATGAATCTTGTGCACACAGCCATACCTAGCTTGAATTTATGGTGATTCCATGGATCAGTCATATCCAGAAGATACAGTTTTGCTTGTGTATTCCCCAGTCTCTAGCTCTTACAATCTTCCCGCTCTCTCCCACAATGGTCCCTGAGACTTGGGAGTGCCTGTAGTTTGGGGCGGGTGAGGTAGACTTGACATTTGTAGCTGAGTATTCTATAGCCACTTAATGTCTACATTTTGATCAGTTGTGAGATTCTGCATTAACTATCATCCACTTCCCAAAGATTTGAGAGCTGTACTAATCTATGGTACAGAGATGCATATCTAGAGGACAGTTTGATACTATGTTCATTTAGCAAAGTAATACCCCTAGATGACCCCTAAAGTCTGTGAGCACTCCAATTACGGGTTCTTCGCCAGATCTACTACAAAAAGCAGGTGTTTCATACTGTGTGAATTACATCCAAGCAGAAAGTGGTTGGTTACTCCCATGATATCCATGCCACTATAGCTTTCATAGTTCTGTCTGGTTGTGATTACAGTTCACAGGGTTCACAGCTGGATAAGATCTTCAGCAGCCTGGACAGCGCTGACCAAAACCATGATAGCTAAAGAAGGGAAGATGCTTCCTGTCCAGTACCAACTCAACTTCTTCATGCCCCTCAGAGCCAGTATTCTAAATCCTTTCTCAAATTTGTCGCAAGTTAACATAACTTTGTTTTCTCAGCAATGACACAGAAGGGGTGGGATGGACTAGTTCTTGCTTTCTGTTCATTACCTCATAAAAAGGCCAAATTTTAGTTACATGAAAATACTCACAGATCAGACACATGGACTGACGCTAACAGTAAACTGTTTACAAAATAAATATAAACAAAATAAATATACATTGGTATAAATTATTAATTTTCACATATCATGAATTATATGATGTATAAATTATATGATATTTATCTATACTGTATATTATACATTTAATATATTATATATACTATATTGTAAGTCTAAATTATAAATGAATTATCTGCAAGGTTAATATACTTTGTGAAAAGCATCCCATTTAGGAAAAAAAGAGTTTTCATTAAAAATCTGTTGAATTTTTCTCTTGCTATTTGCTGAATACTAAGAACAGGATACATGAATACTCAAATCTGGCATCTTCCTCTAACTCTGTCCAAGAAAGAAGCAAGGAAAACGAAATGAGAAACTGAAAATTCTCTCTGCCCTAATTATCTTTCTCTTTGTAAACCACTGTTCCCACGGATACTTACACATCAGACTTTGTGTTCACAAAACCACAAAGGTTTTGTTTTGTGTGATGTGGAATAATCTTAGAACACAGCCTGGCCCCTCAAACAAATCTATGAACAATATCTGTGAGGCAAATCAAGAATTAGCATTTTTAAGGAGCCCCTGCGTTCTTCCCCTGCCCAGAAGAACCTGTCCTAGCGGCCTCTGGCTACCATGCCCTGTGGAAATGACTGAAGCCTCTCAGCCTTTGTTCCGGGCAGGCTGTCAGGCCGAAGTCCCTGCTCACGGTTATAAAGAACGGTGTAGACTCTCACTAAATACCATATTTCTCAGCTAACTCAAGGGAGTAGACTGACAGAGATGTTATCAGCAGCCTGTTGTCATGTTTGATCAAGTCCTCTGCCCAGCTGGGTGACCTCTCGTAAACCGGGTAGGATGGAGGGGTTCGCAAAACCTTTGAACAGGGCTTTCTCCCGGTCGCATCAGTGTGGAGGCAAGGTGGGGGGGAAGTCAGGCCCAAGCCCCTCTTCCTCAAATGGAGCAGTTCTGAAGTTCTTTCAAGGGCGGGGCAGACAAAAGCTCTTCATCTCCACCTTTTACTGTTTCTCATAAAGTCAAACCCAGGCCAGAAAGCAGCCGTCTTTCCTCACTCCAGATCAGACACTGGAGCATTTCAGGATGTGTAGTTTCAAGGTGAAGCTTGTCTGGTGACCAGACCCTCCTTTGTTCTCTACCCAGGATACCACAGGGCCGTTGTCTGCTTTGATGCCTGCTATGAATCCCACTTCAGGGTTGAGGAAATTAAAGACTTTGAGGCATGTGTCCGTGCACCAAGTGAAGTAGCTGTCCAAGAATTTTGTAGAAGGGGAAGGGAAGAGGTTTTTAACTCAGAGAAAGCGTTTCTGTGCTCTAGAGCTTTGGATGGATGTGCTGATCAGTGTTAGGGCTCCTAGGGGAGACACAGGCCCAGCAAGAGAATTCTGGGAGGGTTATGGACGTCTAGATGGGTTGAGGGAACTGGGGATACTGACAGCTGATCTCTTACCAGGATGGAGCTTGGTGTGGGGAGTTTGAAAGGAGAGAGCCTTCACTGGGAGCAACTACTTGAGCCTACCAAGGTCTCTGTGCTATGGAGATCAAAAGGCTTTGGAAGTACGGATGGATTTCTCTGCCCCAAACAGCCAGCTGAAAAGGCATGCAGCACAGGGCCATAACTGACCTCTCCCTGCCCAAGCCCAGGCCCCACCTTATCAAGAAGTGGGACTACTGTATATGTCTCAGGATGATGCACCCACATACCAGCACCCTGGATGGGCAGAGGCCAGAGCAGAGCCTTCATCTATTCTCATATCTTACCTTGATAGGGCCAGGTGGGTTCCAGCCACTCTGTGTTGATGTTTCCTCCCCATGGCTCCTGATCGATCTACACACATTACTCTTTCTCTCCTTTGGACTTATTTGACGTGAGGTGAGTCACTCAGGAAGAGGAAGAGGGATCTCTGTTTTCAGCGCAGGCCCAGTGGAGTTTAGTCTGGGAGGAGCCTGTGGAAGTAGGCATATAGGTTTGACCCGGCTACATGCGTTTCTTGTCCTGACAGGATCACAGGTGTTTGAGGTCATCATATCCCACCTGGCTTAGGTTGAACACATGCACAAAGTCTTGACATCTATTTTCTCCTCATTTTGGAACCTTGGAAATTCCTACGTGGCCCTCTAATTAAACTCCAGTGGATAGGTTTGTCCTAAACAGACCCACACTTACTCATTTCATATCTGTATTTCCCTTAATTTACTCATTTATATGTTCAGAAGTCTCCCATTAAACTCTTGCTATTATCCAGGTGGTTGAGGGGCCCTCAATGTGGGTTCTGGGAACTGAACTCAGGTCCTCTGGAAGTGCAGCAAGTGTTCCTAACCAATCCACCATCTCCCCAGCCACCTGCATTAGTTTTCTGTATGCACAGTGAGAATGAATACACATTCTGTCTTAAGTATGGTTGTACACACTATGGAAAATGTTCAAATCACAAATAATTCTAATCAGCCTTAGAAAGTGCCAGAACCCATAGGGTGACCTGTGAAAAGTGTTCTGAGTGATGATATACATGTTGTTGTTTTAAATCTTGAATCAGGAACTCATGATCTATACTCCTGTCTGGTTGAAATTCTCTAGAATTGTCTTCCTTGGCATCGTTGCTCTGAAAATGCAGAAAGTCTATGCACCAGATGCTGCATAGACTAGCAGGGTCCATGGGGTGAATTGTGTTCAGAAGTCTGAAGTCTCTAGCAAAATATTCAAATATTTCCTAGCCCACTGTGTCCCCTGCTTTCTGTATGGGTGACAGCAAAGGACCTGTGATCTACCTGTGGAGACCAGACCGGGGTGCTGAGTCTGCACTGGGCACAAGCAGAGTACCTCACTGTAAGACACAGAGCCAAGGTCAAGGAGGCCACCTGGCCTCTCACACCAGTACCCATACACTGGGTAAGATGAAGCGAGACAGAGCCAAGCTAATTCGCCAAGTTAATCTTCCCTTTTATTAAGCTGCAGCAAGTTTATAACGATGCCAGCAAGGTTCCAGCATAACCCCTCTCTCCCTCTTGAACCTCCTTGAACACACTGAACTGAGAAGTGGTTCTTAGCATGTCTGGTTTTATACTGTATCCCAGCATCGAGCCTCATCTCTCCACTGTAGATAGTATGGCTACAGCACTCACTTCATGAAAGCAGCGCATGTTTCTCCCTTTCTTCAGAGTGTTCCTGGATCTGTAGTGAGTGAATCCACCTGAGGGTCTCTCCTTTGATACCTCCTTAATCCTAGGCTATTCCCTGCAAGAAATTGATAAAATAGTACATCAACTTCCATTTTACAGGCAAGGCTATAGAGGCCATGGCTGATGGAGTAGAGAGCCCGTCTCCCTGAGCCGCTCCCTTCTGGTGCTGTCTGAAGCACTGTGTATATATGGACCCATTGAAGTGTTGTGAGAAACCTACAGGTTAGGTAGACAGAGAATGTCACAGAGTTATTGAATAGAGTATGGGACAGGCCTAACTTCCTTCCACCTCCTTCTTGGATGAGCCACTCCAAGCACTAACAGCCAGCTGTGCTCATTATTCCTCTTGCCAATAGCAGGGATAACAACAAAAAGCAGCCCTCCATCTCCTGGGCATTCTATTATATTCTATAATAACACACATACATGGCTTCTCTCAGGGCCTTTCTGTGTGTGTTCTGTGTAGAAAATGTCAGTGTGTGGTGTGCATCACTCCTTGGCTCTCATTGCCAGCATCTCTGATTTGGTTATAGGGCCCTTATATCTCTCACCCTGGGTGTGTGTGTGTGTGTGTGTGTGTGTGTGTGTGTGTGATGGGAGTGGCACCCAGAGTCTTATCACATGCTTAGAGAGTGTTCTGCTATGGGACTGAATGGCCAGCCAGACCTTATCCATTTAGATTATGTCACAAAAATAACTGTTATCTAGCAATGGATCCACGTGGGAGAAAAAAAAAAACTTCTGAAAATTTGAAAATCAGAACCATGTCAGGGAAAATTCAATCTAAAAATATCTTTTAAAAATATTTATTTTATTTTTCCTTACGGTCAGGCTTGTGTCTGTGTATGTGTGTGAGTGTGCATACCTGTGTGCAAGTGCCCCTGGAGGCCAGAAGAGGGCGCTGGATCCTCTGAGCTGCATTTATGGGCATTTGTATGTTCTGGGAACTAAACTTGGTTCCTATACAAGTGCAATCAGTGTTCTTAAATGTTGAGCTGTCTCTTCCAGCCCCCATCTACAGTTTCCTTTATAAACCTTTACTGTTCACGTGACCTTGAGTGTGCCATGCTTGCTCTACACTATCACATAAACAGTAATAGTGACAGAAACACCAGTCATTGTGTGTGGAGGGCACGGAGAACACATTTTAGAAAGAGCAATTGAATGCAATTTGTGGTGGCTGCTAATTCATGGTGGTTAGAATGTCAAATTTCTCATGAGGACAGAGACAAAAAAACAGGGCTTTAGCTGGAGCAGCTGGTCACCCATGAGGTAGAAGGCAGCCTGGGCCTCTGGATGATGGTCAGCAGCCTACAAGAGAAAGTTCATATTCTCAGTAGAAAAGCGTGGTTGTGGTACTTGGGAGAATCTCTTTAATGTTGTAAAATATCCTCGGACAAGATCAGCTCCTGGGGTTTCTATGGGACAAAAGGTCGCGTCAAGCCTCAGGTACATAACACAGGCTCGGGCGAGAAAGGTGTTTGATGGCAGCCTTGGACAGAACCCCTTTGATGAGACAAAGGCCCACAAGCAAATTTTGAAATTTTAAGTTTGATTTAATGCTAGGCAACAAAATTGTGAGACCTTTCTCCTATGATTTGCCAACACTTCGGGCATCTTATTGATCTCAGACTTCGTTTATGAGACCGAAAGGCCCCATGGGAAATCTCTGCACTGGGGGAATGCTGAGTCTGCCCACAGAAGCATTTGCACTGGCTTCCTGAGAAGACTCAGATGTCTCCTCTTTCACACAGTGGTGGACAAGACAGATGACAGCCTATCCCTTTTGAGATCAGAGGCCGTTGGAAGATGGTTTAATGGGACTGCAGTTGTTTGGCAGAACTGGGATCACAGGTTTAATTCTTGCTTGATAATTCTTAGTTATGACACCCAGGAACATGCTTATACTTTGATGTGCCTCTGTCTAATCATCCACAAAATGAGTTGCAGTGGAGTTATGGTGCACACACAATAACAGCTAGTAATGCACCCCAGGAAGTTTCTAAAATTCTGTCTTCATTGCTTTCCCCAGTAAGGACACAATCTGAATCACTCTACTTGGCCCACAGGGATCATGATGTGGCATGAACAAAGTATGCTCTTGTCTAATGTCAGTGGAATTAAACTGAGTTTAGAAGATGAAGGTGATGGAAGCATTTTAGAATAAAATATGTATTTAATAATAATATTTGATACTTATGTTTCTAATATACAAGTTCAGTGCCCAGAGCATACACATCTGTATTGTATGCCTTAATTGTATCCAAGAGTCCAGAAAACTCAATTTCTTTGTCATTGTTTCTTCCATAAGTGAGGCCAAAGAGGGCCCCAGAAATAGAACATAATTTGAAGTCAGAACTGAATTTAAATATCAATATTTCATGTAACCAGATGAGGCTGTGATTTCTAAGAGGCTTATGAACAGCTGATATAGGAGGAGGAAATGCAGCCACCACTTCCAGGCACAGGCAGTAGGGCATGAATTGCAAAATGCATTCTTATTCCAGAGAGGTTAAAATGTCATCCAACCAAAAATTGTATTTAAGGATGAGGGGGTTGATTTCAGAGGAGTGAGAAGGACGAGTGGAGGGTAAATATGACCAAAATCCATCATATGCATGTGTAAAATTCTAAAAGAAAAGTTAACTATAAACATTTTTAAATTAAATGCCCAAACATCACAGAATAGTGCCAATTCTATTTGTTGCCATCAACAATTGGATGGCAAGGCCCTATTGCTGAAGCACTATTTATATCATCAAACATGAAGAAACTGAGCAGTGACCAATTAGAAGCTTCGTGGTACTAACAGGTACTCTATAGACTACTAGAAGAGGAAAGTATTGATGAGCAAGAAACCTGTGACCTTCAGCAGAGACCTTCCTGCAAGATAAACTTGTGTAACAGTGGCATGAACATTATGGGAGTAACCAACTACTTTTAAACTGGATTTAAGGACCATTCCATGAGATACCCATACCCGACACTACTAAAGTGGCCAAGAACCCGAGACTAGATACATCATGGGCTTATGGGAAAACCTACTACTATTATTCTTCTAAAGGAACACAGTGATAAAATAACTCCTAGTGATATACTATTGTACACATAGACCAGAGCATCACTCGGCTCTCATCAGAGAAGATTCTTCTTGCAATATACAGTAACTAACACAGAGACCCACAACTGGACAACGCACAGGGAGGGAGCACCTTTGGAGTACTCAGTTCTAAAGATGTCTTATCAAATTCCCCCAAGGCTCAGGGATCCCTACAGAAGAGAAGACAGGAAGATTGCAGCAGTTGTAGGGAATGGTTGACTCCAAGGAAGCAGTGCCATCCAGGTACAACTGGACTGGTAGACATGTGAACTCACAGAGACTCTGGCAGCACTCGGAAGGCCTGCCGAGGCTCTAGCCAGCAGGTAACAACTGCAAATAACTTCTTGGTTAGGGTTGGACACAGAACTGCCGTTTTGGTATTTTTGTCTTATCCTTTTGCTTTGTTTTTGTTTTTGAGATGAGAGACAGAACATGATGTTGGGTGGGTAGAGAGATGGGGAAGATCTAGGAGGAGTTAAAGAAGAAGAAGAATATATTGCATTAAAAATGTTAATCAAGGTATCTTCAATGATATAACATTCACTTTTCCCCAGAAAAAAAAAGAAAATTGATCATAGGGCTTCAAATGAATGACATAATAAAGGGCAAGGAGAATCTTTTTTAAATTCTGTAAACTTTCGGAAAAGGTTTAAAGACATGTTTAAAGTAATTAATAAGAAACCTTCTGCCTGCTGGTCTATTCTTGCAAGAAGTGGTGTCTCTTGGGTCCTTTCCCTCTGTACTCTCATGTGCTGGGGATAGGTGGAGATAGATCCCCGGAGCTCTCCAGCCAGCCAGCCCAGCCTATTGTCAAGTCATAGGCCTTAGAGAGACCTTGTCTAGAAATAAAGGATAGAACTCTAACAAGAAAGAGCGGGGAGGGAGAATAGGAATATTTCCTAGGTTAGGAAAAGAATGAGACTGTTTTGGCAATACCATTCTTGAATATTTCTGTGTGAGTCTTGGGTCTTCTTTCTGAATGTGCTACCATTTTGTGTTTGTTTGTTGTTTTTCTTTTCTGATAGATCCATTTGTTTCAGATTTGAGAGTTGCAGGGGAGATGTGCAAGGGACTTCCTATTTCACTGGGTGTCAGGTAATATATGAGGATCACATGCCGTATGAATGAAATAGTAAATGCTGTGTTGTTATTGTCTGCTGGGCATCTGTGAGTTCATCTTGGCAAGATAAATTTTGCTGCCACGGCCCTTTGTGGGACCCACTGTGGATTTGACACCGTGACTTATCGCCTGTTTCTGTGGGAAGAGATGGTGACCAATAGATATGACTCAGTGGTGGAGAAGGGCAGTAAGCTAATGGACGTCAAAGATTTTGCCAACTGCAGAGAGCGTGTGGCACCACAAGTGCTGCAATAGAGGCTTTAGTGGTGTCTTGTGATATCTGACTGAGATGAATTCTAGACTTTAGGCATCTATGAGTTGTTTTGTATAGCCTGCCATGCCCACATACTGGGTCTGATCACATCCCTTTTTGCCCCCATGCCTTGGATACAGAGACTTTGTTCATCCGTGCTATTGTCTTCCACCCTCTACTGTTGGGATCCTATATGGGCTCCATTTCCCCTCCTTCCACCAAATAGCCTCACCTCCCTGCATTATCTTCTCCACCGAGCATCTTTGGTGCCTCGTGCCTCTGCAAGAGTGCTTAGTGGGTTTATCCAGGGGACTGAGACGTCTATTTTCCTTATGAAACTAGAGTGCTGTGTTTTATTCATATCACCACCCAGGGGCTTATGCATAGACTTGTTCAATATTTGTTGCTTAATTTGGTTTTGAATAATACAGGAGAGATACATTTGTCTTTGGGGTAGGAAAGGAGCAATCAATGAATGACAAGCAGCAATGAATGGTGGGACAGACAAAACGATGTTGTCACCTTCTCTTGCCATTAGTGCTCTGTTAAAGTCAATGGCACACCTTCACTCTCACAGAAAAACCAAACACAATGAGGCTCCAATAAGCAATAATGTGTTTCAAAAGATAAAAGGTACCCTACATCCTGGGTACCACTAATACTAGGTAAATGGGGTGATGCTCCATCATGTGGGGCTGCATATACTCTGTGTGATGTCTCTCAGCATCTTGCCTCTCTCTATCCACTAAATGGCTATGATAGTCACCATATCTTGACAACCAAAAATGTCTCCTAATAGCATTTGGGGGAGAATCTAACATTTAGATCATAGCAAGTTTTCAAAGTAATTTAAAATATTGGCTTCTTGTTCAAATTTAAATTCAAATCTACTACAGCAGAATATGAAGTCTAGGCTGGGATCACTGACAACCCAAGCAAAAATTGTCCTGACAAAGAGTGGAGGATCAGTGTAAGTGGGCAAGGCTGCAATAAATTATGAATGGGTGCATACTTAGCCACACAAACTCACAGCTTAAACAGCATGCATTGGCTAAGGTTCAGGGATGCAGAGGGGCCTTGTCAAGGTATTGCAACTGTAGGTCTTTCCTAAAGTTAGTTGGATGTTACAATCCTGGAAATCTGGACTTGAGTTTCTAAGAGGCAAATTTACCAGAGGCTAGAAGGCTTCATGGGTGGAAATAGGATCCTCTACATAGGGCAGCAGGCTTCCTATAAACGAAGAGATAAAGTTAGGTCAGTTAAATGCTTGCTGTGCAAGCACACAGATGTACAAGTCTAAATCTCCAGCTCCCATGTAAAAGTCAGGTGCAATGGCTTATTCACTCACCTCCAGCCCTAAAGAGACAGTGCAGCTAGATCCCTAGAGCCAGTCTAGCCAAGCCAGCAAATTCCAGGTTCAGAGCGAGAACCTGTCTCAAAAATTAATGAGGAGAAGAGTTTGGGAGATCAGCGACGCTGGTCTCCGGCTTCCACCTGCATTAAAATATTGGCAACACTCTTAAACAAAAGCAAATGAGATCCAAGACTTAGCTAACCGGAGAGATGAGAGAGAGAAACGACATAAAGCAGCTGAGCTTTTCACGACCGCATCCAGGTCAGGCACCAGCTCTTCTTCCTCTTTCTATGAGAGGTTCATCCTGTATCTAAGGAGGGAGGGGGCTTAATTTCTCCCTATCAAAAAATGTACGGGTGTGGTTGAACACCACCCCAGTGGGTGAGCTGGACTGTGTGCCAGCATGTGTGAGGAAGGTGAACAGGATGCTGGGACGACAGCTAGAGGAACGTTAGTGTGGCTGGTCACAGCCAGAAAACACACAGAGGGAGAACAGCCACCTGTTTATATACGTTGAGGCCATATATATACACAGCACTTTGGGCCATAAGACAGAGATGAGCAGTTCCACCAGCACAGACCTGCAAGATACATGAACCACGGACTGTGCACTACTTCTGCAAGTTTTAGGGCTATTTCAGTTGCCTGAACTTTTCACCTTCTTCGGTCCAACTGTTGCAAGGCCAAACTTCCAACTCGCAAGGTTCTTTCTCAACCTTCCAATGACATGACCCTTGAATACAGCTTCTCATATTGTGGTGACTCCCCACACATAGAATTGCTTTTGTAGCTACTCCATAACTGTAATTTTGCTACTGTTATGAATCATAATGTAAATATAAAATATGCAGATACTCTTAGGCAAGCCCTGTGAGAGGTCATTCCGCCCCCAAGAGTATCGTGACACACAGGTTGAGAACCACTGAGCTAAAGACACCTTTAGCTCCTGTGTCTTCAGAAGGCTAGAGAGATAGCACAGAAATAGAGCTCCCCTTGCAACAGTCAAAGTGTCCTCAGGTCCTGAACAGTCTTGACCATCCTTGTTGAGGGGTGTCCAACAGACTTGTCCTCCAGAGGCTGCTGTATCTGCCTCTAGAATGGTATCTTCCTTTTTCTTTTCAAGGCTAAGACCACTGGTGGGCATGACTTATAAAGAACAGACAGCCACGTGTCCCTCTAGGCTTTCTGATGAAGACCCGTAACTTGCTTAATTTTCTTTGATTTGGCTGTAGCGATGAAAAAAAAATGTGGTGTCTCATTCTCCTTTCCATCAGGCCAAAAGGAAGCTTACAACTTAATAACTGCAGAGTATTTATAGTAGGAAGGCCTGAGATTCAGGCCTCTGTTGGCAGTGTGTGGAGGGAAGAGAGAACAGGTAAATCACAGGACTTAAGTCCCAAGCACTGATTGGAGAGCTGGTCTTGGTAGGAAGAGAGTACTGAAAACTTGCTTGATCTTCTGAGAGGGTTCCTTTCTGATCTATCTGCCAGGTGTACACTTTGGTTGGTGCTTGCCAGTTCCACAGCATCTTTCCCGTACATGCCAACACTGATCTGCGGTTGCCATGGATTCCTGTCTCTATCTGGGCGGGAGAAAGCTCAAGGATTAACTTCGTTAGTTAATTAGTTGATGACCCATGTATCTCTGTATCATCCTCTGCCAAGTCACTCGAGATTAGGAGGGCACTGAGGGCACATTGTGAATATTTTTTCTAATTATGTTTCACCGTGGATCTACACTGTACCTATGAAAGGTACCTGTGTTTGTCTGTCTTAAAGATGGGTCTGCTTATCCGACACTCTACCCAAACTTGCTCTCAGGGTTCTCAGAGCCAGAGTGGGTTAAGCCAGGAGCAGGGCTCTGTTCAAATGATCCGGCCTGTGCAGTCTGTAGAGAGATGGAAATCCCAGAAGGCGAGATTTGGACCCTCTTCATTCCTCAACAGAAATTTAAAAAACAATAGGAAGAACCCTGTCCAATTTGCCGCCTGGATCCTGACACAGCTCTCTTTTATGCCGTTGGTTTCCTAGATTGTAGAAAAACGTGTTTCAGCAAAGGAGGCCAATTTTCAAAACCACTCATTTGGCAAATGCACGGGCTCTCGAGCTGGAAAGAGCTGCTTCTGTTCCTTGTGGTTACCTAATCCCAAAGCAGTGGTAATCATGTTTCAAGAAATTACCAGCTCTGCCAACAGCCTTGGGCTACTCGGGGAGGGGTGGAGACAGCAGCTGCTGATGCCACGGAAACCCACTGAACAGATCAGGAAGACCTATTTGAAGAGTTACCTGGGCTCAAAATTTACCACAACCTCCCCAGTGTACAGCTCTGCTACCCCTGCTTTTCCTGGGATTAGCTTCTTCAAAGTTTGGCTGAGTAAGCCATGTATTTAAACAGTGATGTTGGATAAAGTGTTCTATAGGGTGTACTATTTGATCGGGACGTAATCAACATATCTCACTTGATCAACACCAGGTCACCATCAATCTTACACTGCTGCGGGATGGAGCGGCCAAAATAACAAAGAACCCAGAGCAACTGCAACACCGCTAAAATGGCCTGGCAATGCACGTCTCCTGACGTCTCTAAGCCAGATCTCCAGTTTTGGAAATAACACAAACACTAAATGAAAGCAACATATTCCTTTTCCACATTGAATGGCATGTGCTTCCCTGAGCAGAGTCAACAACAGAGGGGAAAACCTCAACAAAGGCTAGCTATGGCCGTTCTCTTCCAAACCAACCATTTGCAAGAGACTGACTAATGAACTCACAATAGCGCTTGTTCACTGGGAATGTGGGATTAGGCAATCTGAACTCATATACCAGTGCTAGATGTGGACAGTTTTCCATAGAATACCCCAGGGTCTCACAACGTTTTTCTTATCTGTTTGTAGTGAAATGTGGGGAGGGTGTGAGGAAGCATTGTCTTTCTCTCACTCTGGTCAAACCCATGCTTAGTATTGGATCATCATGGAAGAAAGCACAGCTCAGCTCAGTATGGATCAGAAGATTCATATGTTCACGGATGGCTGCCTGGTGGCTCACTAGGATGTCATAACAAAATAACAAAGGCTACACTCTGGGTGACTTGAAACAAGACAGATTTGATGCCTCTCACCTCTAAAGCCTAAAATGGCAAGGTTCAGGTGTTGCAGAACCAGACTTTTGAAGCAGACTGAGGAAATCCAGCACTGCCTCTCCCACCTCATTGGCTCGCAGTTTTCTCCCTAGAGTCTCTACTTCGCCATTTCTCTTTTCTTTTTATAAGGATGCCTGCTGGGCTGGCATACAGGCATCTCTACACCATTATAACCTCATCTTTAACTGCATCCTCAAGGACCTTGATTTCCTTACAAGGTCATCATTTGAGCTATGAGATCCAGGACTTCCATATTTTTTTAGGGGGACATAAATCAAGTCACAGCAGGCGCGATCTCTCACAGGAACCAGATATGGTTCCCTTCTCATCTCTGGGGACACAACATGTATACAATTGCCAGATGATATCTTTGAACATAGCAAAGATGTCTCACCCAGCCAGTTCTACAAGTCACAAAGAGCCATGTATGTTGCCTGTTCCCCATCCACACTACCATGCCACCCACACCCAGGGAGGCTTTATGGTGGGCACAGGAGCTGTCTACCTGCAAGAGTTGGTCTCAGTGAGTTCACCTGGTAACCCCTGGCTACCTGCAAGAGACGTTCTCAGTGAGTCCATCCTGGTGAATCCATCATGCCCCAGGCTTCTGGGGCCAAAGGCCTAATCTTGTTTCTAGACCCAGAATTGATGCGTTCCAAAGGGATTAAGTGACACTGACTCGATTCTTGATGACAGAAACATAATGTCAGCAGGCTGACGTATGAGAAATCTGTGTCAGACGGATGAAAGTGCTCCTTTTAGGCGAAGGTGAATTCATGGCTGCAGACTGAGCTACAGAGGAGGCAAAACCAGAAAGCGTATTAGAGGAGAGAGAGTGGAGGAGTCAGCTGGTGACTCAGCTATTGTGTTACTCGTGATGCTTGGCTTTATCTGCCAATTTGACATGATCTAAAATCACCCAGGGAGTTTTGAAGGATTGTTCGAATTAGGTTGGCCTATTGGCATGTCGGTGAGGCAGTTGGATTGTGTCCATTGATAGAGGAAGACGTGCCCACTGTGGGTGTCACGGTTCTCTGGATTGGGGATTCTGTACTGTGTGGAGAAGGCAGGCCAAGTACAGGAATGCGTGCATTCGTCATTGCTCTCCACTCTTGCCTGTGACTATGACTTCCTCTCTCCCATTCCTGGTGCCTTGACTTCCTCATAATTATGGACTGTAATCTAGAACTGTAAAAGAAATTCACCCTTCTCTCCTTCAACTGTTTTCCTTGGAGTATTTTATTACAGCACCATGGAAGGAAACTAAGACATTAACTAAGCCTGACACTGCCCTCTTCCTAGACTTACTTAATGCAAAAACGCATATTTGAATATAGATGAAAATTATGAAGATACCTTTTGTCAGACATTACACTAAGTATTTTATACATTAATTTTCTTCTTCCAAGTGTTGCTATAGAGAAGAAGATGGGCTTACTCTCATGTCATATATAACAATAAAGAAAGACGTTACGGCTAGTACGTGGCAGGACTGAGATGAGAACTCTCATTGGCTACTCCTCAAAACCAAGTTCTTTATGGATGTGTTACAGCATCCACAGGGACTCTGGACCCAAGCCACAATCACCACACTGCTTCCCTTTTTTCTCCGTTTCTACTGTATTTACACAGTCTTCCTTGACAAATGCACATGGCTCAACATCTATGATCATTTCAAGGTTTGGGCTCTACTGCAATTGTCACAGGCTTAAAAAGACATTTTGTTTTAATGTCTATATATTGCACATAATAAAATTCTTTGCTCAATAACTGGTATTCATACATTTTAGAGGAGAAATGAAATAAAATCAGAGGCTCCAGGGAAACACTGGTAACGACCCCAAATGGGATCATAAATCAGGTGGCATCTAAGAAGAAACAGAAGACACGAGAGGAGGTGCACGAAAACTGGGAGGCAAACAGCATTCCTGCCACTCAGCAGGAAGGAACCTGGGAGACAACAGTGTCAGAGGGACATCTTGTGGGGCAGGTCCTTTGTCCCAAGCCCTGGGAGAGTTTTCCACTCATTCCAAGTGTAGGGCTAGAGGGAGAATTTTACAAAATGCCATCACTTTGACTTGTATAAATGGGAATTGAGACCATACTAAAATGGACCAGCCCTGGGGGCACCTTTCAGTAGTGAGTGCCCTTTCTCTGCTTGTGTCCTCTGGGCATCCGACAAACTTAGACAGGTCTGGCTGCTGCAGGGCTCTCCCTTCTCCCCATCTCCAGTCTGGCCATCTAACACAATCGAAGCTCCCAAAGGAGCAGGAGCCACACAAAACACAAAGGGTAGAGACAGAGAAGAGAAGACTTCCAAAGGGCTGGCTGGCATTCCTGCGAATGAGTGTGTCTGGTGGATGGATCATTGTGCTGTATTCTCCCAACAGCAGACTCAAACAGTCAAGAGACAGGCCTTAGCATTTTCCTCCTCTTCTTGACTATGTTTATTCTGTTCAGTTCTGAGGATCATCCAAGACTGGGACAAGCCCAAGTCCTCCCTCCATGTTCAAACATGAATTCACCTACAGACAACTAATTGGCATTGATACTTATATCATTCTCAGCTGACACAATGTGAGATCCCATGGGAAGAAGGCAGCATACCTGTTCATCTCATCTTTATAAGGAACAAAATAACCAATACAACCTGGGCACATACCTTATAGCAGGTATTGTTATGCATGCCATATATACTAACTCACTTAATAGCCACAAGGTTGTGAGGTTAGTCAGATGGCACATACAGTGTTCAGTGATGAAGGGACTGATCCCTTGACCCTGCAGTGGACTGGCATCTCCTCTTTCATTAAGACCCTGCCATCTTGTGTTACTAGTATAGAGATAGCACAGGGGTGAAGGCAGTTTTCCAACTTGGATGTTAAATAGGCCGTGGTCGAATGCATGGATCTTCTGGAAACTAAGCAAAGACAATATGGACACAAGGAGCATGTGGAAGAATGTGCATTCTGAATGTGTAAAACACATGACCGGAGGTCCAGAAGGATCTAGCCTGCAAACGAGCCACATGGAACATAGACTTCTGGGCCGTGGTATGATCCACAGCATCAAATACTGTCATTCTGCACTCTGACCTTGAATTAATATTCAGTAAAGACTTGCAACATTGGATCCAGGTATCATCGTCTTTTGTCTGGATGTGACCTGGAGCTTCCATTCCTCTCCATGCTTGGCCTTCAGTTCTGCTTCAACATCAGCTACATCTCAGAGGCTAAATGAGAGCTGGTAGTGTAAACAGAGATGTTGTCGAGAAATCACTGAGAGATGACCATACCTCTCCCTATGGATTGAGCATGGCCTATTAAGTCTGTTGAGAAATACCAGCAAGGAAGCAGACAAAACCTCCAACCTTCATTTAACCACATTTAAAAAATGGCTAGCCACTGGGGATACAGTCAAATGTTAGTGGCAGAAAAATATTAGGAAAAGAAATGGGGAATCAAGAGTCCAAGATGGAGGGACCTGGCTCCTAACATTCTACAAAGACTTCTGAGTTCATGAAAGCAAATAATTTCATCACATGGCTGGGAAACTGAAGAACCCTCTAAACTACAGCATTTGAAAGGACACACCTGGGCTAAGATTTGAGTGTAATGTTGAGAAGACAGAGCAATGATCCTGCTGTGCAAAGAAGGAAATATAAAATTGGGGAAGCAGCGTGGAGAGCCAAGTTCCTTACGTGCCAAAAGAGATACCTGGCTTTCTTTAGCATTGCACAGTAGAGTGACCAGGAAGATAGGTTAATGCGGAAAAAATGGGAACTCTACAGAATTGCTCTGGTTATCGGGTAGGGAAGAGATGTAGGGAATGGGACCATATGCAAGTTTACACATAGGAATCTCATAAAAAAAGAAAGAAGCCAGGCCTGGTGGCACTCAGGAGGTGGATGCAGGAGAATTAGGAATTTAAATCCATCTCCAGCTATAGAACAGTTTAGAGTCCAGCCAAGGCCATGTGTGACTCTGCCCCCAAAATAAGGATAAATCTTTTTGAAACTCCTTTCTTAGGATTCAAAAGTAACTGCCTGAGGCCATAGTTTAGAAAACCGTAAAATAGGATCTTCGTTTTCAGACATCATCTGTGTGATGATAACAGTTCACAGGAAGGGGCAGAAGTGGAGCTTTAGAGAAAAACTTATAACAGAAATTGAGTTAATACCACTGCAAATTGAATACAATAAATTATGATGTTGACCGTTAAGTTCCAGCACCATCAGTGAGATGATTCAAAATTATAAAGGAAATGATACTGGAATTAGAACAGTCCATGAATATGATATGTTTATCACAAAAGAGTAAAGAAGACATAAAAGAATAAAATGTCAAAATGCAGACATAAATCCCACCTTGTCAGTAATTATATTTAATATAAATGGTTTAAACCTTCCAGGAAAAGACAGAGAATGGCACAATGGATCAGTTTTAAAGATGGATGACCTTGTGTTTTTTGTGCCTGTTTATCTGCAGTTTCACTTTCTTCATTCCAACCTCCCATGTTTAAAAAACAATCCAAACATATTAAATGAAAATTTACAGAAATAAGCAATGCACAAGCTGTATGTTCCTAAATCTTAGTTCACAGTGTTGTAGCCAAATATGTCTTCCCCAGGACCCAAATCACTAGCTTATCCAGCGTATCCACACCATACGTGCTACCCGTCCATTGGCTTCTTACTCAGCTCAGGAATCCCAGTGTTTGTGCTTAGGTAATTGTTAGTCTGCTAACCATCAACCCAAAGCACAGGAGCCGTGATGCCAAATTTCAGGCTTCCCACAAAGAAGCCATAAAGGGCTCATATTACATGGCCATTTACTTAATAAGGTGAGAAACAAATGGTGAATTGGTCTTGATGATACCTTGGTCAAGAATAAATCCCTTTGTAAAACTGTGAAGAGAGAGAAAAAAATAAAGCCACACTATTTTTGCTGCTATACCTTCGACTCTCAAGGTTGCAGCCACAGTGAGTGACAACTGTCCAGTTATTTAAGTCTGGTCATGTCACTCTGTGACACTGTGCTGCCCCGTGCCGTGACAAGAGTGAGTACGGGACAGCCAGATGAGTTAAGGGAGACCACGTTCTCACAACTCATTCTGGCATATTGTTCTTGTTGCTCTGTTACACATTCCTCTTCCTGCCCTTGATGAATACATTAAACTTTACCTTACATGTTTATGTGGAGGAAATCATCGTTTGATGTCAGACATGTAGTAGGGTGTCGGGGTGTGTCTTTTGTGTGTTAGGGAGGTCTGTTGTGCATACAGCCTACAGCCAGTGTCTGGGAACTGTCTCATATCCGAGGACTTGAGAAAGTTGGAAGTGAAGTGACAAATGCATTTGGTGCACAGCAACTTCAGGGGAGCTGGAGAGGGCATTGTCATTTTCAGTGACCTTAGAGTGGAGATTGTGAGGCAAAAGAATTGGGTAAGCTCTAGAGTAGAGCGGCTATCCCCAGGAAAGCATGCCGTGACAGATGTGGACTTGTACCATGTGCCACCAGCAACTATGCTTGATTGAAAGAATAAATACACATCCAATAAAACCACTGCGAAACCAACACCCTCTTCAACAAGGGGTAGAACTAAACAGCAGATAGAGAAGTAATAACTGAACAACACCATGGACCAGTCAGACCTAGCCCGTATCCATGGGGAACTGAGGCACTCAAAACCAGAGCCCACTGCATCAGCCGTGATATACCACAAATGGTTTCATAAAATGAGTACCATGAAGTGTGAAAGGATCAAACCAAACTGTATGCTGATCACATTGAAATGAAATGTAATGAAATCAATAATGAAATCATAAAATGTGCATATATATAAAACCAGAACAGTCTCCAATAACCTGTTTCACAAGAAAATGGTTCACAGGGCAAAACCACAAAACAAATTAGCACACTCTCTTATAGGACAGCCTGTGGCATCTAAACACTTCCCTTAGAAGCCAGGACAGAGAGGGAGCGAATGAAGAACAGAGCACAAACAAGCCAACGAAACCAAGCTGACATCATGAACGACTCAACTGGTCTGGCCAATCCAGGCAACCAGAAGAAAGGTGTTGATGGTTTCATTAAACTGAAGAGACTGAATCACCAGATCATTTTTTTTAAAATGAGAACTTCCCACAGAGAAAAATCTAGACCTAGATGTTGTCTGGGTGATTTCTAGCAAAGATTTAAAGAATAATGAAATCTGACTCCTCATACATGCACTCACGCACACTTGCATACACACACACAGATACATGCACATACATATATGCACACATGCATACACACATGCATATAGACATACACACAGATGCATGCATACCTGCACATGTGGATGCTTACTTGTACATAAACACACACCCATAAACACATGCACACATGTATATACAGGTACACATACTCACAGATGTGCACACACATACATACACATGCACACGTTCAAAAAAGGAACTTTTTAAGATAACGAAGTTTAAAGGATAGTTATAGGCTGTATAATTCCATTCACAGGAGATATCCTAGACAAGTCCATGCTAGCAGGGACACACTCTGATGCTTTGTGAGGGATGGACAGCCATTACTATGGGTTCAGGTAATGATAAGCATGTCCTCCTTGTAGCTATGGATACCTTGGTGAATGTGATGTTTTAAACAAACACTCTACAGCTTAAAATAGGGAATTTTTTCTTATCAATAGAAATGATACAACTTCTAAAAGAATACATTGTGAACATTTATTAGCTCATCCTCCATTAGTCCAGCCAGGATATTGCTCTGCTCTCTACCCAGGGTCTTCTAACACCCTCTGGTGTTCTTGTTGGCACACAGAGGCCTCTCATAGGCTCACTCTTGTCTTTGCAATTAGGTTTTTTACAGAGGAGTAGAGCTGTGGTCCCTGTTTCTTTTCTCACCATCTCCTGGGACCCCTCTTGATTCTAGGAGGTGCCCACCATCCTTACTTTTTGGCTCAGCCATCTCTGAGCCATCAGCGGAGAAACTTTGGGTAAAGCCTAGCATTTGTTGGAAGCTTGAATTCAGGATGACGTTGGTCTCCTGGTGGCGCTAACCCTAACCTTCCAACCTGGGTTTAGTCTTCCTTTCACAATGTGAGGAGCTGGGCAACACATACCCACTATGGCAGTGACTGGTCACAGTCCATGGATGTCTACTGTACACATTGCAGATTATACTATCCATGTTATCTTTGCCCTACCTCACAGTCTGCTTGTTTTAAATCCTCTAGACTGGCTGCTATCCTCACTACATTTTCCTTTTTGTTCATTTGCTCTGCGATTGTTGGGTATTTTGTTGTCTGATTTAGGCTGAGTCTTGATGTGAAGCCTAAGATGCCTTTGATCTCTCATTCCTCATGCCTCAGCCTCCCACATTCGGGATGTATAGGTGTGCACCACAGGGCCTGACCTCAGATGCTCTGGGTGCTATCATGTAGCCTAGCACAGAACAGAAAGATTAAGATGACCGTAAAAGCACTGTTAGGCAGGAACCTATGAGTTGGAAGTCAGCTGGGGGATAGGTAAACCTCCTTTCTTCTGCAGAATTGTGTGTTTGTGTGTGTGCAGAAGGAAGATGAGAAAGGCCCGGATAAGTATTAGAAGGCCCGCTTTATTGCTGCTGTTGCTTCAAGCTTTCCTGCTCGAATATGGGAAATAGCATGAAAATCGATAGGACGTAATAAAATTCATTGCTGAAGTGAAGAAGACTGAGCTCAGCTGCATGTCTCTCAGACGCCAGCAAGCCCTTTCCTCTTTCCCTCTCAGCTTGCTCACCTTCCCAATAGGGTGGATTTATCCACAATGTGCCCAGATTCTGCACGCCTGAAGGGAAGGAGCCTAATTGCAGCCACATGAAGTCTTGAATGACTTGGCTTTATTGACATGGCCTCCCTGCAAGAGCAGAGGCCCTGGCCAGGTGATGATAATTGCCCTAGACAGTACTCTCAGACACGTGAGCTTTGCAAAGAGACTGTGTTCATCAGTCAGAGCTGGAGACGAAAACCATGGCCGGATGACTGGCCTTTGAAGAAAGATTTCACCTGTTAGGCAGAAACACACAATGTGGCAAGACTCACCCCTGTTTCTGAGTGTCAAAACCTAAGAGTTGTGTATCTTATAAACTATGTGTTTATGGTCATGTGGCTTCAATTTTAATGAGGAATGTTTTCACAGGTTTAAAACTGCATCACTCTGGGCCAGAGGGTATTTGATCTGTGATGTGTTAGGTCAACCCTAAAGCATCTTCCTGAGATGCGTTGCACCCCATTAGTTTGCAGATGGGACTGTAGTAGGATAAACACCATTGCCACCTTTGGATACTGACAAACACACAAACCCTGTCATCCCACTTGGTCCTTTCCCTTTCTGGAACCATAGTTATCTTTGCTCAAAGAGCAGCTTTCACCAAAGTCATCTTCTGAAACCACAGCCTGTGCATTGTCAAGCACTTTAAGAAGACAATGTTGCTGGTAAGTGGGTATTTCTTTTTTGGAGAAATTATAAGACTCTCACGTTTGCTGCCATTTCCGAGAGGGAATGCCACTTATGACAACATTAAGCGGCACCAAGCACTGAATTCACAGACTGAGCTTTTTCATGAACAAAATCATCCACTTCATCCACTTGTGCACAGTGCACCAGTGACTGCATGTTTGCTTTCCAAAGAAAGTCTGTATGTTTTCAGACCAGTGCCTTCCAGTCACTAAGAGTCCACATGCAACCACCTTACTTTGTGGAAATGCTGAGTGGGCAAAGACACCACGGCACCATAGTTTTACCCTACAAGGAGTGTGGAGAGTTCTCAGGAGATGTGGTGACATCACCGGAGAGAGACACCCTCATGACCATTTTACTGGTGGTGACTGCACAACCCTGGGAGGGCCATCACGATGCCTTAACATCGCTCAGAGACGCCTGTTGCCATCTGGAGGGATGAGCGTCCTCTTACATGCACATCTGCTTCCCTACTTTGGAGCAGAAGGAAGCAATGGAAGGAGAAGACTCTCGAGGGAGAAAAGGAGATGGATGAACAGACAGAGGACCCAGAGGACCCGTATATTTACCTCCTATTTTCCTCAAAATGGCAGAACCCAGAAGCCTCTGATTACCTCAGAACACATCCCTGTCTTCCTCCTGTGGAGAAATTTAGCTAACACCTAGACGCAGCTTGAGGTGAAAGGATGAAGGTTGCCCGCCCAACCTTACAGGAAAGCATTGAGTCAGACAGGAAGTGTGGCCAGGGATCATGTCAATGTTGATGTGGATAAAATGGCTAGTTCATACCAGAGTAGAATGCCCAATAATTGAAAATGGGTTTTTCCTAATGTTTAAATATGACCAAAAATAAATCCACCAAAGCTGCCTGTTCTGGAACGTGAAGACAAATAAGCAAAGCAAGTAATAATAAGGGTTCACAGATAACAATCAGAGGAATATAAACTATTTCCTAAACTGCATGCTAAGCCTCCTTCACAGACCAACAGGCATGCACTGAAATGTGTCTATGCAGAGAACGCTGGAGCAGAAAAGTCCATGAAGACAGCCTTCAGAGGGCCGGGGTGTGTTTAAGAAGCCATCATCCCTTTATCTGCAGTGATTCTCAGGGTTCATTGTCTTTGTCGTTTACTCTCGCCATCCACATTGTTCCCTTTCACTGTCTCGTGTTTAGCCCAGGTCATCACTTGTCCCTGCTGTGGGCCTAGCTTCAAGTCACTAAAGACAGAGACAGAAAGGGTAGAATGAGCACATGGGTGAAAACAGAGGTTGCCTAATCAAAACATGTGATCAACTAGATGAAATGTTCAAAGACTGTGAGTATAAGGTAAAGGCCACCAACTCTTCAAAATATTCTGTATAAAACACAGCTTGGGGCCCAGGCCTGAGCTCAGTTTGGGGTAGAAAAGGGTGATGAGATGACAGCATCGAGCTGAATTGGTGTACTCTGTTCAGTGAGAGACCTTGTCTCAAAACATTAAGTTGACAAGGGATAAAGACACGTGACAACTACCTCTGGACCCCACATGCATGTATACACATAGGTACATGCTCACTTGCATATGAACACCTGTACACACAGGAACACACACACACACACACACATACACACACACACACCATTCTGTATAGCCCTTTATTGATGAAGTGTTTGAATGGACGGCCAATGGATGCGCAGAAACAACCACTAAAGAAACCGGAAAATAAAAGGTAAAACATGCACAATGTTCTGCCTAGACTCCTTTTTGTAACTAGTTTAGTCTGTGCATTAGGACAATGAAGTATATTCTGAGATTTAAAGCCTCTGGGCTTTGATCTCAGCCCTTCATGTACTATCTATCCGATCATAAGTAATTATTTTAACACCTGTGAGCATCCTTTCCCTTCTGAACCATCCACACTCTGAACTGAACATCCGTCTCTAGGGTTTCAAAGTCAACACGGCAGCATGACTTCCTGCCGCTGAACTTTCATGTTCATGTTGGGTCTTTTCCATGGCGGTTCCAGAAGGTGAACAGATTCGTGCACTTCAGGCTTCCTGCCGCATCTTTCCCAAAATACAAACTAGATTTTAGTGTAACAGATGTTTGCATGTTATGGGAAGACAACGCACTGAAATTCTGAGTGCCGGCTGAGTTTATTTCTAAGCCCCGAATTTCTAGGGCATTCTGGGTGTTTGCAAGGTAATAGCAGGGTCCTGACGGGTGAAACATGGCCTGTGTCCATTATTTTATCGACTTGGCATGTGATCACTGCAGCAAGGGTCACTTAGGGAAAGTCAGATTTAATAACGGCTGTCTGAAGGACACTAAGCACTGTCTGAAGGCTTTTCTTTCATCTGCGGGTAACTTCCTCACCTTATCAGGCCCTGGGTTGTGCAGGTGATCTTACTAACTTTAAATGTGACTGGCATGAAGCGCCCCTTAAAACTGCCAGGCCACCTTGCCATTGGGCATGATGCCACCCAAGCAGGTGGCTTGGGTGATACCAGGCAAGCCGGTGCAGTTAGCAGCATCGAGTATTCTGGAGCACATCCTCTCTCAGAACAACAGGTGGAGGGTTGGGACAGCTCAGGGGTAAAACATGTTGCACCATAATGCCTTGTGGAGATGCTGTCTTTTAGATATGGCAAAGTTTGGAGCCGGAGAATCAAAGATTATGAAATTCTCAAGGTGACCAGGCATTGGAAAGGCGGCAGATACCTTGCTACATTTGCTGTTTCACTCATTCACTCATTCATTCATTCATTCTTCCAGTAAGTTTGGATCACTCACAACACAAGGGTACCTCCTGCCTAGACCTGCCCCCATATGTAGGCAAGCTCTCATACACCCAGTTCAACTACCTCTGCTCCCAGAAAATTTGCCACAGAAGTGAGCCCCCATCGAATATCTAACCTAGATTACACCTAGACTCGGAGACACTGCTCCGTGTGGAATCCTTCCCAGGATACAGATATCACAGTAACTACTGTGATTTAGGTAGAATTGCAAAAAAAGAAAAAAAAACTTGCTATTTTTTCTAGAAACAGAAATATGGCTCATTGCTTAGGATAGTCATCTCCTAACTCCACCCAATTTTATAAAATATAATTACCTGCATAACTCTGGAAGATGAATGAAATTTGTGTTGTATGTATCTTCATTGTGATTGTGTCCCAAAGGGCTGGAAGGGCCACTGCTTGGCTGTCAGATGTGGCTCAGATTCCAGGGTATCAATTTAGTGTCTTAGGAGGTTCTGTGGCCTCAGCTCAAAGTGGAGAGGTGGCTGCAGCCACGAAGAGCTAGGGTGAGATCAGACTGATGCCACATATTGTCCTTGAGTCCTGGAAAACCAGCTCTACTATCTGGCATAATACACAGTAAATAGTTACATAGTGAAGGAGGAACCTCAAACATCACTCCTGGAAGCAGACTCACGACCAAATGTAGGCCTGCCTGTGTCTCTAACATTGTCACACCTTTAATGGAAAAAACCTTGGAAGAAAACTCAGCCAAGGCAAGCGTCTTAGTTAGGGTTTCTATTGCTGTGAAGGGACCCCATGACCACAGCAACTCTTACAAAGGGAAGACATTTAATTGGGGTGACTTACATTTTCAGAGATTTGGTCCATTATCATCATGGGGCAACACGGTGGTGTGCAGATAGACATGGTACTGGAGAAATAGCTGAGAGTCCTACATCTTGGCTTACAGGCAACAGGAAGTGTCATATGTGAGACCTCAAACCCCGCCTCCAGAGTGACACACTTCCTCCAACAAGACCACAACTACTCCAGCAAGGCCGAACCTCCTAATAATGCTAGTCCTTTGGGGGTATGTATTTTTCAAACCACCACAGGAAAAAAAAAAGTAGTGCCCATATACTGAGATATACTGAGATAGTTGGATATTAGCATGATTTAGCCTTGCCTTACATAGAAGAACTGACAAACAACAGAAATTGTTGCTCAAAGATCTGGAGGCTGGCTGGGAAGGTGCCCTGTCTGGTCCTTAGGGATAGTGCTTCTTGTATTTCCTCATATGGCCTCCCTAAGCCTCCCTTGAAGGTCACTATTTTCACAAGCAACAGTGGGACTTTATGACCTCAACATCCCACAAGCCTTCCTCACTAGCACCATGGAAAAATTATACTAGAATCTCCTAGGTGAGTGTGCATGCCATATGTCATCCTACCTGTCCCTCTTGGGGTCCCCACTCCACAGTGTATTAGGAGCCATCCTTTCCTGGGTGCATTGGTAATCTTTGGCTTGCCTTCCTGGTGTCTCTATGTTAAGGCAGGGTGAGAGTACAGAAGTGAGCAAGAGTCTCTTCATTCGTCCTGTGGTCCACCCTCCAAGAATCGTGATGGCTCTTATGCAAGAAAGATGCTCCAAGGCTGTGCTCAGGTTCAAGAGCCTTCCTCGTGGTCTTCTGGAGAGCTGAGCATGTAAAAATTCACTAGGAGCTAGACTTTCATGCCCAGTTTATTCTAATGGCCATTGGAACAAACACCAGACATGGAAGGGGAACATGAATGTAGGAGGATATCATCAGCAGTGGTGGGTGGCACTTTCAGCAGAGGCTGCTGCTGCTGATATCTCCCTGTCATTGTGAACAATTGTGCACAGTTAGCCTTGGATGATAGCATGGAATTAATTATGTCCCTTAAAACAATCTCATGTTGACATTCTAATTTCCAAACTTCCCTTGTGATAATGTCTGGAAAGAGGACCACTGATGGTGGGATTGGTTAGGATGCAGGCTTGCTTGAGTGCACTTGGTTCCAAACACAGGTCATGTACATCCACTCGGAAGTCAAGACCCAAGGATTCCTGGTACTCAGTGGCAGCCAGCTTTGCCTAATCAGAGCTCCAAGTTCAGTGAAAGACTGTATAAAAACAGATAAGGTGTGTGGCTTCTGAAAAATGACAAGGAGGTAACTTCTAACATCCACAGACACACAGAAATATACACATACATACATGTATACATGAATAGGCGTACGTGTATACATATGGCGATACATACATATCCACCTGCTAATAGACATGGGTTGATTCCTTGTCTTTGTAATTGTGATCGGTCCTAGAGTAGAGAGAGGTGAGCCATCTTTGGGATCCCATTTCACTTCCTGTAGGCATGTACTCAGAATGTTCTAGATGTTCTGGGACTATTTTGAGTGACTTTATGACCCATCTTGGTGGTACTTACTGGTTGGTGAACATAACATGTAGAGATGGATATAGTGACATCCTGTTGCAATCCAAACTGCTTCTTTTTTTTTTTGGAAATCAGGGTCACAATCCGTGTGTGTGTGTGTGTGTGTGTGTGTGTGTGTGTGTGTATGCATGTGTATGAACGCCAGTGGTTAAGCTCTGGTCACTTTCCTAAGTCTCCATCCTTTCTTTCTCTTTTTTTCTTCCTTTTTTTTCTTTTCATTCTTTTATTTTTTTTAAGCAATGTTGAGACAGGCTCTCTTGTTGGCCTTGAGCTTGATAATGGACATCCTATCTGGCCAGTGAGCTCCAGGGATTCCAGTCTGTCTCTCTGCAGTGATTGTAGCAATGTAAATTCCCACCAGAAAACAGGGAGGTGTTGGGCACAAGATGAAAAGCTTCAAGTATTCAGTGCAAACAACTGTAGAAATGAGATGTATAATGTGCTGTCTGGCATTAAAATATTGAATTATGTACTTAAAATATGCTCTGAAGAGAAGAAGAGGGATGAAGGGAAGGAGGGGGAGAGAGAGGAAGGAAGAGAGGGCGGAGAGGAAGGAAGGAAGGATGGATGGAGGGAAGAAGAGTGAGAATATGCCCACTTTCCACCGCATGCATATATGGAAACATGACTATGTGCTAATTATGAAACGTTCCTGTCTGATAAAGCTATCTTCATAATGGCAAAGCAGACACTTGGGAGGAACTGTCTGAGAACACAGGGTGTTTTCAGTAGACTTGGCTTGGAAGGAGAGAGGGGCTGTCACCAGAACTAGGGGTGTCTTGGAGTCCTTCTGCTTGGAAGAGAAGAATGGCTTTTCAGTGGAGAGGCTGGGGTTGGAGTAGGGCCCAGTTTGAAGCATGTTCAGCAAGCATGAGGTCTTAAGGAGAACCTGTAAAGTCCACCTCGAGGAAGTCAGACTCTGTGGTTTGCCCCGTAAATCCAGTGCTAGAAAAAGAAATAGATTTGGGATCTCTGGAGCTTGCTGGTCAGATAGCATGTCCATTAGGAAGCTCTAGCCAGTGAGAGAGCCTGTCTCAAAATGTTAGAAAAAGAAAAGAAAGGATAAAGAGGAAGGAAGGAATGAAAGAAGGAAAGAAAGAAAGAAAGACAAAAAAAGAAAGAGAAAGAGAGGATGGAGCCTGAGGAAGGGTACCAGAGCTTAACCACTGGCTTACATGTGCATGCACGCACAAATAGTCTCTCTCTCTCTCTCTCTCTCTCTCTCTCTCTCTCTCTCTCTCTCTCTCTCTTTCTCTCTCTCTCTCTCACACACACACACACACACACGGACTGTGACCCTGATTCCAAAGCAGAAGCAGTTCAGATCGTAGCAGGATGCTACTACATACATCTATACATGCTATGCTCATTGTCCCAGAAATTCCACCAGCCCTCTCTGGTCTTCATGTAGCTTCTCTCTCTCCCATGCAGCTGCTGCACCAGCCATTGTTGTACAAGCCCAAAGGTGGTCTCACCTCACCTGTCAAGGTCCATGTGAAAACAGGGCACTAGTGAGAGGTCATAGTCCTGACATTTTGTTACTTCACAAAATAGACAAGACTACATTCATCAGTTTACTATGAAATCGTATTCTGAGTAAGTAAAATTGAATTATACTTGTCAAAACAAAGGAACACTGTACACACCATGATTCAGTATCCCTAATTCTTTTAATTATGCTTTTTCTGCTTGCTAATTTGTGGAATTTGCTAACTCACAATGGGCCCCTCTGTCGCTAATGATAGTGAACCCAGCTTGCCTGTGGTGCAAAGAGGTTTGCAAGCTTGGTTCCTGGCATTCTGAATCTTGGGCACCACGTAGACTAATCAATTGGTTCTTTTTCTCTCTTCAAGTTGCTTCAAGCTCCAGAGGAATGATGACTTTTGAGAGCAGCCGCTAGTAGAGGAATGTTCTCAAGAACGAGTAGAAAGCACGCCACACTCTGAATGTGGAGACCACCGTGGAGTGCTATGATCCTACTACATCATCCTATTCTTGGTGTTGTACTTTTTCTGAGGAGTGTGAAAACACTGGAGCTGGTTTCAAATCTGTTGCTCTCTGACCCACACAGCTCAGTCCCCACCCACAGATGTGCAAACCATGTTGGTCTGAAGTCATCTGGCAGGGCTGTAAGTCTGGGCAATAATTACAGGGTGACAACTAGTGGTACCCGTGTCTCAGTGATTCTTCTACTGCTGTGATGAGACATTATGACCAAGGCAAATTGTAAAAGTCAGCATTTCAGAGTTGTAGTTTCCCAGAGTCAGAGTGCGTGATGGTGGAGCAAAGGTTTGGTGGCAGGACCAGCTGAGAGCTCGCATCTCCAATTACATGGAAGAGGCAGAGAGACACACTGGGAATAGTATGAGTCTTTTGAAACATTAAATCCTGCCTCCAGTGACATATTTCTGTTGTGATATTTTTGCTTGTATTCTGATAAATAAACCTTGCCTGGAGATTAGAGGGTAGAGCTAGCCACTAGTTAACCATAGAAGTCTGGAGGTCTGTACAGACAGGAAATAGGAAGTGATGAGGCTGGGCAGAGAGGAGGTAACAAGGTCTGAGGTTGCAGAGAGGTAAGAAGTGACTGAGGCTGCTCCTTTGCTTCTCTGATCTTTCAGGGTTTTTATTATTATTATTATTATTATTATTATTATTATTATTATTATTTATTAAAGATTTCTGTCTCCTCCCCACGCCCGCCTCCCATTTCCCTCCCCCTCCCCCAATCAACTCCCCCTCCCTCATCAGCCCAAAGAGCAGTCAGGGTTCCTTGCCCTGTGGGGAGTCCAAGGACCTCCCACCTCCTTCCAGGTCTAGTAAGGTGAACATCCAAACAGCCTAGGCTCCCACAAAGCTAGTACGTGCAGTAGGATCAAAACCCAGTGCCACTGTTCTTGACTTCACAGCAGTCCTCATTGTCCACTATGTTCAGCGAGTCTGGTTTTGTCCCATGCTTTTTCAGACCCAGTCCAGCTGGCCTTGGTGAGTTCCCGATAGAACATCCCCATTGTCTCAGTGTGTGGGTGCACCCCTCGCGGTCCTGAGTTCCTTGCTCGTGCTCTCTCTCCTTCTGCTCCTGATTTGGACCTTGGGGTTTCAGTCCGGTGCTCCAATGTGGAACTCTGTCTCTGTCTCCTTTCATCGCCTGATAAAGGTTAATATCTGATTCTCGGTTTTTATTGATCAGACTAATTAGAATCATGCTTCATTTGGGGCCCCATGTGGGGTGTCATGTGTAAACAGAAGTTTCCTGTCTCAGAGCCACTTAGTCCCAAATACCTGGCAGCTGCTTCCCAAATTACCACACAGGGACTTAATATTACTTATAAATGCTTGACCAATAACTCAGACCTATTATTAATAAGCTCTTACATTTTAAGTTAACCCATATTCTTTATTATCCTCTGCCACATGGCAGTAGCTTTCCTTAGTACTGTCTGCCCATCTTGCTTTCTCTGCATCTGCCTGGAAGTTCCTGACTCCACCCTTCTCCTTCCCATCATTCCTTGTTTGGTTGCCCTGTTTATGCTTCCTGCCTGGTTACAGGTCAATCAGAATTTTATTAAACTAATTCAAGTGACAAATCTTTATAGCCCCTCCAAAGATTACCAGTGCCCCCAATCAATAAAAAGTAGCCTAGAAAACTGTGCCCACATTCCCCAAAAATGGATTATGAATGTTTATCATTGTTTTGGGGTTTGGTTACACATTATTATTGATCATAACTAAGAGGAAAATAAAAGCTAAACAAAAGAGTTAAATTCAAAGATCTCGTTCTAAAGGAAAAAAAGGAGGATGTATAAAGTATAGATTATTGAATCTACTTTAATCCAAAAAAGAGCTATTAATCTCAGGATATATTTTACATTGGTATTGATTTTAGTTTGATACAAATTTAAAGTTTATTTTGTTGTAATATTGCATATTTCTACTCTTGTTTAGTATGTTTATGTAACTCAATTAAAAATGTAATATATAATTAAAAAATACAGGATAATAGTCAATAAAGCAGATTTAGTCATGTTAGGTATGTTTTCAAAGTCATGTAGAGATATATTTCAGATAGATAGGCAATCTTCAGACACTTAAAAGACCTAAACAATATGTCATTCTAAAGAATTTAGAATTTAGACTTTTCTCAACAGTGAGATACATCTGCTTCTGGCAGCACTAATTATTTCAAAGAGGATGGTGGGCACTGAGGAAGCTCCATAAGGAGTTTGTTTTCTTTATAACATAAGCTGGCCATGTGGGCAAAGAGACTACCCTTGCCTCAACTGCTAACAGTTATTGTCCAAACTGGACAAGCAGGACACAAGAAAGGCTACTGCCAGACTTTGTCAGACAAGGTAGGAGAGTCCTTCAAAATTCCCTGCTTCACAGGAATAAGTCTGTCAGATACGCTAGGGCTGGATGCCCCAATGTTACAGAGGAACTTTGTGTGACTGTCCAGGCATCTTGAGGTAACATTAGGTAACATTTCACCCTTCTGGGGTCTTTGATGGATTTGAAGACTAGATAGTTAGAGTTTTCCTTAGTTACAATAAAAGGTAAATGAGATACAAAACTTTGGACTCACAAAGATAAGTCAATGATAAAATATTTTCTTTAATTTTGCCAAAAACTAGTGGACTGGATATTATAACTGTAATTCTTACTTGATAACATTTTGCTGTATAAAATCAAGTAAATTGGGAGAATGGGAATTATGGGAGAGGGTAAAAGGGGAAAGGGGAGAAGAGAGGGTAGCAGACAAAAATGTACAGCTCAATAGAACAGTTAAAACTTTCCTTTTTAATTAGACAAAAAGAGGGAAATACTGCGGAATAATTCTCTTATACACTTCAAAGGCTTGTCACTCAAATTGGTTAGTAAAATGCCAATTGGCCAGTAGTCAGGCAAGAAGTATAGGTGGGACAACCAAACTAAGTATGATGGGAAGGAAAAGAGCAGAGTCAGGAGTAATGGGACAAATTAGGAGAGAGCGAGATGGGCACACCATACTGAGAAAACATACTGCCATATGGCAGAGCATAAGTAAAGAATATGCTTTAACTAAAAATGTAAGAGCTAGTTAATAATAAACCTGAGCTATTAGCTATTACATTTTTAAGTAATATTAAGTCTCTGTGTGGTAATTTGGGAAGCAACTTCCGGGTATTTTGAACAGAGTGGCTCTGAGACAGGAAACTTCCTTTTGCACATCTCCTCCAACAAAGGCCACACCTCCTAATCCTTTCCAAACATTTCCACAAACTAGGACTAGCTATTCAACCATATGAGCTTATGAGAGCCATTCAAATTGAAAACACTGTAGTACCTATGTCTGTGTCAGTTGATCTGTCCATCCCCCATCTGTCTATCATCTAGCTATCCATTAACTATTGTGTATTTATCATTTATCATCTAAATACCTGTGTATGTATCCATACATCTATTTAATTAAGCATCTATTTATTTTCTATCGTTTTCTTTTTTTTGTTTTTGTTTTTTGAGACGAAAAGATTTGTATGTGGATGCATGTGAGTGCATGTCCCCAAAGAGTTTAGATGAGGGCATCAGATCCCTTGGAACTGGAGTTACAGATGGTTGTGAACCTACTGTGGGTGTTGGGAGCCGAACTCTGATCCTCTAAAAGCAAATGGTCTTAACTCTTGAACCCTCTCTCCAACAACCCCTCCGTCATGCTTGTCATCTGAAATCTATCTATCATCTATCATGTATCTATTTATGTATCTATTTATGTATCATCTATCTATCTATTTATCATCCATCTATCTACCCATTTACTTAACTATCTATTATTTTTCTATTCTATCTGTCTGCCAGGGAGTTAGGCAATCTGAGTACCCTTTTATGAATGAGAAGTTTGACAGACTTCTCAAGTATGTATCCCAGTCAAAGGAAGATATTAATATGCACCTTTCCATGGCATTTCTCTTCTGCCCTTGGTTTATGATTGGCTTGCATCCAACAGGTCTTAGATTGTTCATTATTGTGAAGAAGAAACACATAAGCTTAGATATCAAAGAAATAGGATGTGTTACAGGAGACTTGGGTTGTAAGGAAAGCAAGTCATTAGAGGCAGGAACTAAAGAAAACTTGACATAGTTGTATTGTTTTCTCTCTTTTCCTTTTTTTAATGGATTAAAAGTGGGTAAAGAGGAGTGGTGAAATTACCCATCAATACTGTACTTGGGTATTTTTTTTACATTTCAACCTTTCTTTAAGTCACAGAGGTTTGAACCTCCTCTGTGAACTGGCTTTCCTCTGGCCTTTGCCAGGGCTAGTCCCATAGGCCTGGTCCCCACTATCTCTGTCCACTCAGCTGCTGGAGAAGTACCTCTAGCCAGGCAATACTAATCAGCACACAGCGACTCCCAATAGTCTGGGGCTAACCTACAACCAGGATGCAGTTGACACTCATCACTTTTGGCTGTGTCCTCCCACACCGATGAGAGCAAGCTGGGTCTTTGGGCTCTTATAAAAGCATAAATTTCCCTGGAAAGGTCTCCACCCTCATGACCACAAGTATTGTATGTTCATTGCTTCTCAGTCCCTAATCTCACAGATAGAAGACAGAGGTTGACACATACATTCTGAGAATACCATTGGCCAACCCATAACAGTAGACATGTGACCAGTAAGGTCTTGTTCTTTTGCTCAGTCTTTTCTTCTTGTCTCTTGTGTGTTACTGTTATTCCTCACAGCCTGATAGAGCATCGAGGCAATAATTGCTCATGAAGATTTATCTACGAACAAGGAATGAATAGATACATAGCTGATGTTTTTTATTGAAACTACTCACAGTGTTTAAAGATACAAGCACTTTATTATAATTAACTCACACATGCATAAAACATCACTCAGCTCAGTTAAGGAAAATAAACTCTCACCGAAACTCTACACTTCTCAGACAAGTTATCTCAGACAGTAAAGGTTCTTGCTGTCAAGCCCGAGGACCTGAGTTCTATCCCCATGACCCACCTGGAAAATAGGGAGAATTGACCGATGAAAGTTGTAGTCTGAACTACACACACACACACACACACACACACACACTGTGCCACTGAGCATAGTAAATTAATGTAACTATTAAAAAACTCACAATTTTTGGTTGCATTCTTCAGTCACCATCCTCTCACTTGTTTGGCTTTGAGTGGTCTCTTCTTTTCTCAACTCATCCTCCATACAGGCTGAGCTCAGCTTCCAGGACGGGGTTTATCTCTTCTTCATCCCTTCTCACACCTGTTCTTTTCTTCACCCACAGTGTCTCTCAATGCTCTGGTACTTCCCTCCACACACTGAGCTTCCCTTTTCTGGTTAACACCACCAAAACCCAAGTCTCACCAGCTTGTTAGTTGTTAGTGTGGAGAAAGTTTTGGGAGGAGGGCCACACCATCTGAGGGACAGGGACAGGTCATAACCTGGCCCTTGGGTCCAGTTGGTGGTGGACTTTCCCGAGCATTCACAGCCTTGGGGTCACTACTGTGGCAAACGTGCAGTGTAGGAGGGAAGCTCATTCTTGCTATGTTCAGTAAAACACTGAGCAAGATGTAGCAATACTTTCTGTTTAGCTTCTTGGGTTTTGCAGTTGTTAACATGTACCCTATGTAGTGTTACAGCTTTCTCTGCTGTGGTCAGAATTTCTATTTCTACGGGTCCCATCCTCCCTCACCAATCCTGAATCAAGACAACCTCTCACAGTCATGGCCATATCCCGATCTGGTTAAAGCAACTCTTTAATTGATGTTCCCTCTCCCCAGGTGACTCTAACCTATGTCAAATTGACTGTAAAAACTAATTAGGACACCCACCAAACTATATTCTGTGTGCCCGCCTCTCTTTCTTCCCTACTAGGTTTACATGTTGAGGCTTAGAGTCTTGTGTTTCGGTTGGTGATAGCCTGGGTATCCTCTCAGGGTCCTGGTGTGCTCGCCATCAAAACTCTAGGTTCACTGTGACTTAACAAACCTTCAACGATGCCATTTCCCACACCCACAGTGGAACATCCTGCTGAAAGAATTAGCTCTTTCCCCACGTGGAACACAGCTTCTAATCTCATGCCTGCACAGCGCACTTGGCTGTGCCTTGAGCCCGGTAGCATCTTTAACCAGGCAGCACCTGGCACCAGGAAGCAGAAAGAACACAGCCTACGAACAAGAAGGGAAAACTCAGCCGGTGCCCGGGCAGCCGCCTTGCATATCCCCTCTTGGGTTTGCTCTCCCACCATTTAACACTTGAACTTTCAGCTGCTGAGATTTGGAATGAGGGAGCTTAATTAGTCAACAAGACAAGACAACATTCTGTTACAGTGAGATTACATACACCTACGGGGTGTTAGGAGACACACAGCAAAACCCAGCAACTTCGGAGACCTGAGAAGAGTGTTATCTTCCAGCAGCACATGGGGGTGTTCTTGGAGATAAAGCGCACAAGACAAATGGCGCCTCTAATTGAAATGCAATAGAAGAATGGAGCCTCAGAATTCTAAGTATGTTTCCTTTTCCCAGTGTTCCTATCCCAGTGTGGCGAACGGATTGACAAAAGAAAGGGGAACGTTTTTAAGTAGAAAACAGAATGTATATGTCTAGAGGGGCTCAGTGCAAAAGCCATAAAATCCTGCACAGACATCGCCAGCCTGAATTTTAATTTCTACTTCATCTCTGACTTACTCTATTCCTCAATAAAAATGCAAAATGCATAGGCCTTTATTTGTTGGGGGTGGGAAATCTGGGCCCACTAGAATTCTTCTCCATTCAACCAATTTGCTGGTTAGGATGTTGCTCAGGAATAGTTGAAAGCTGAGGCTCTGTGTGTTTAGAGGCAGGTTCCTTTAGCCTTGTCGGTACAGAGCGGAAGCCAGCCCGACCACGTCGGTCAGGGTTTCTTCTCTTTTTCTCACTCTGTTACCTTCCAATCACTGCCTTTCCTCAGGCTGGTCATGTAGATTTTTTTCTTTGTATTTTTGTATCTGAACTACCCTTTTCACTTGGGTAACCAGCATTTTCCAGTGTGTAGAGCTTCAGGAAGATGGTGGTGAAATAAGTTCTGAGGGCTGACTCTAGACAGAGGCAGAGGTACAGGAAGGGCATGGCTGTGTCTGATGACCAGGGACTGTCTCACAAAGGAAATGAAGCCCTTACAGAAAGTATGTGCCATTCAAAGTCTATGTCCCTCTGGAGCCTCATCTTTGCAAGGCAAGCAGCGTGCCTAGGAGAAATATTTTCCACTGAAATCTCTCTCTCTCCCTCTCTCTGTTAATCTTTCTTCTCTTCTTTCTTCTCTCCTCCCTTCTCTTCCTTCTCCATCACACCCTCTCTTCCATTTATATCATTGTCTCTCTTTTTCTGCTTCCCTCTTTCTCTTCTTCCCTCCCTCCATTTCCTCTCCTCTTCTATTGCTGTGTTGCTCTCCTTTCCTCTCTCCAGTCTTCCCCCCTCTATCATTTTCTCCTTTGTTGGTCTGTCTCTGTCATCTCCTCCCTCCATTTTTGGGAACCATTTTTAGAAAAAAACACGGGAAGCATGACAATTTCCAATGACATTGGAATTTCCGTGAGAATTTCTAACCCTGTAAGAGGAAGATGTGCTTTAAATAATCTAATTTCGTCTCACTAGGTGTTGGCAGTGCTGTACTCTCAGCACTCTGAATACTAGGAGAGAAAGTTCTAGAGTTTGCCTGGATTTTGAGGCCAGCTTAGGATTCTGTCTTGGTCACTGTTATATTGCTATAAAGAGACACCATGGCAACTCTTATAAAATGAAACACTACAGTTTCATAGGTTTAGTCCATTGTCATTGTGGAAGAAAACATGGCAGCATACAGGTAGGCTTCATGCTGGAGAAGTAGCTGAGGGTTTTACATCTGGTCCACAGGAAGCAGAAAGAAGAGACTATGGACTTGGAATGGACTTTTGAAACCTCAAAGCCCACCCCCAGTGATACAAGTCCTCCAACAAGGGCACCCCTTCTCCCACAAGGCCACACCTCCTACTCCAACAAGGCCACTCTTCCTAATCCCTGTCAAGTAGCACCACTAGTGACCAAAGTATTCAAAGCTTTGAGACTATGGGGGCCATTCTTATTTAAACTACTACAGATGCATAGTGAATATTCATCTCAAAATGAGAATCAAAACAGCGACCAACAAAATGGATAATTAATTAGTTTTAAAAATTTCTCTCTCTATAGTGCTCAGATTGCAGTCTAAGAGATCCCATATTTAAATGTAAAGTGCAGCAGAACACATTTGTTCTCATGAGGGAATGTTTTCCTTCTGCATTTAGATGGCCACGTAGCTCAGTTTTATATATCACAAATTAAATTTGAAATAAAAAAGCAAAAGTTTTCCATTCTCATGCTTTTGCTATTTATTCCACATATCTGGGTACACATGTTTAGCAAGTCACTGGCAGGGTCATCTTTGTCCTTAGAAGGTACTTATCATAGGGGGTGGTAGCACACCCTCTCCCTTCTTCCATAATTTCAGCTTTAGGAGACTGAAACAGGAAGATCGGGGTTCAAGGTTAGCCTAGGCTACATAGGGAAACTCTCAGAGAAGAAAAAATTAAAAACAAACGAAACATTTTTCTTAGGTAGTGGTGAGGAAACATAGTGGAGTGTAAGGTTTGATGTGGCTGTAACCACAGGGCCTGACTCTATGAACAACCATGAGGTATCACTCTTGGAGTTGGCTACTCTCCTATGGTATGAATACACATAGAGTCAGCACAGTCTATCTGGTCTACCTGGTAGAATCCACATCTAACCAGCCTTGGTACTCTGCAACAAGCGAGGACTGGTTCCTTGGTTCTTGGAATGTCCCTGGAGATGGATTTGGATTCAGAGTGTCCTGTTCTCTAGTTAAGAACATGAGATGAAGTTGTAAAGACAGACATCTGGATCTATCCTTAGAACTCACCAAGAGTTTGGATCCGGAAGAAATAGTTCATATTTGTGCAGCCATTGCTGCTTCCATTTCTGCCCTATGGTCTTCAGACAAAAGATATATTTCTCTGATAGAGTCTAGGAAGTAACCTCGGCTTGCCTCCTTTATGTTGCATTTGCTTCTGGTGGGATACATTATTCAACTCTGTCTTCTAATTATTAATTCTTGCATTGTGTGGGCTAGATGTGTTGTTAACCTCATCTAATATATGTTAACTTTACATATACTCATTCCAAATGAGTCCTAGACCTAAAGAGCTGACTTTTATAAAGCTGAATTTTCTAGAATGGTTTGTGTTTCCCTTAGCCCAGGGGCCAGGGTTGGAACATCTTGATTCTTTCTCTTGATAGTGACCTTTTGTGAGTCAGAGTCACCATCCCAAGCATTCTGGAAAGCCCTTCCTACATAGTTTTATTTAGACTCTAAGCTAGGTGGAAACAGCCAAGTATTCTTGTCTGTGATCCAAGTTGGCAATCTCCCTAGCAGAATTCTCACTATGGGTGTAAGCCTCCTCCCAAATCCCACCAGGAGAAAGGGAAGGAAGGTTTTATCTAAGACTTTAGTGGATTCAAAGTCTCAACTCTGTCTCCTGTGGTTGTCACATTGAAGTCCCTTGACAAATAAATTGAAGAGTACACCCATGAGCTTTCATTCTGAGTTAGTCCAATGTATGCTCACATCTTTGGCTGCTACTCAGGTTCCTAACTATCCTGAGAACCCAGCTATGCAACTAAGCAAAATTTACCTCCAGAAATACTGAAAGATTTCAAAGGCAGAGTGGGGACATCTGGTCTACCACAAGTTGTAAGGAAATTAATAGAATGTATTTATTTTGGATTCCTTTAAAGTTTCCTATGATAGAAAAAAATTAATCGAATGCCATTTCAAACTAAGTATAACAACAAACTCATTTCCTAATGGATTATATTCTCACTTATATGTTGTTAAACTTTTAAAAATATTCACTTTTTATCACATGAAAGGGCAGTCTTCACTTTTCAGGGACCCGAATAGGAATTCTTGCATTTAGTGATTTATTTGATCAACTAGTTTAACAAATCCTGACAGTTGGAGAATATCTTGTTTGTTAGTAATTTTTTTTTAAAGAGGATAAAAAAATCTAAATATCAGAATGAAACTGAGCAGTGGTTTCAAAGACAAGAAGTTCAAAATGGGCAATGATGAGTATAAGCCCAGATTTGCCTGAATCTATAGGAGTTCTCCCTGTACTAGCAATCGGAGAGAGGGGCTTGTGCAAACCCTGGAGAATCCCTGAGCTCCAGGGATCTCACCACCACCTGTGTGCACACCTACATTCTCAGTCTCAGTTATAGAAACAAGAATGCTCCATCTGCCAACCAGCCTAACAGGGGAAAATTTCCAATCTAGTCAAAGAAATTCCATGTTCTATCAGGATTTAGGGCTTAAACCATTGTTCTATTCAGGGACCAAATAAAAATGTCATCAAGTTCTCTGGAAAACATCAACTCTGACTATCACACACTACTTCGAGGAAGAAAAAGCAAGCAAACAGCAACATTAACTTGAGAAGATTTAACTTAGAAGCATGGTGGTCCCGGGCTCCTGGGAATCCATGGAGGAGGTCTCTTGGGTTCCTGCCACTCACATCTTCTGAAACATCACAGAGGCCTGTAAGTTTTTCAAGCTTTGGAATTGAAAAGTGAGCCAAGACACGTGTGGAGGTGAGGAAGAGGGTAAACCTTTCAGTGTCTGGGTAACCAGATGGGATTGAGGAGTTTTGAGGGAAGAGTGTCTGTGTATGGGAAAAGAGAAAATGGAGGGGAAGGGGTAAGGTAGAGCTTCCTTAAGTTGACTCTCTAATCAGGAGCTTCGGGGCTTTGATGACTGGCTTGAAAAGTTACCAAATCATTCTGAATCATGATCTCATTTGTATAATGGGAATAAAAATCACTGCCCGCATAAGAAAATGGATAGGAAAGTGCTTTGAAAAGAGTGTATAATAATAAAAATTGTGTCAGTATAGCTAAGCCTGCACAGTCTAGCACTTATGGAGCAAGACATTTGGGTCAGTTCATTCAGGATGAAAGTAGAAGAGAAAGAGGCCCTGGAACAGCAGTCAAGGAGGCTCCTTTTTCAATATCTTCCAATAGCCTACATTATGCTGGCATGAAAAAGGGCAGGGGTGATCCTAGAGAAGATTCTGGGAAGAATTTGAGGGGATTCCTGCTCATCCATTGATTGTATGCAGTAGGCAGCACATGGTATGTGTTTTGTACCATGCGCGATGCTTAGAGAGGCTCAAAGGAGGCATTCTACCAACACGTAGAGGCAAAGCATTACCAGGGCAGCATTCTGAAGATGGGGTAGAGGTGCTGAAGGAGAGAGGTGACCAGGTATCCAAACAGGTGGCAGAGGCAGCCTTTTCACTATGAGAAGATTGAGGGGGAAGTGATACAGGAGAATTGTCTGAATTCCGTCAATCATGTTTTAAATAAACGCTGATTGGCCAGGCAGGAAGTATAGGCAGGAAAACAAGACAGGAAGTAGAAATGATGTAATGAGAACAGGAGAATTCTGGGAAGGAGAAAGTTGATTCCTCCCATTCCTGCCCAAATCACTGAAGCAGCAGGATGTGGTCTGCCCCACTGAAAAAAGGTACTGAGCCACATGGCTAACATAGATCAGAAAAATGGGTTAATCAAGATGTGAGAGTTAGCCAGTAAGAAGCTAGAGCTAATGGGCCAATCAGCTTATAATTTATGGAGACCTATGTGTGATTTTCTTTGGGGCTAAACAGTTGAGGGGACCTGGTGGGAGGACAGAAAACACAAACAAGCAGGCCCCCTTATGTTACAGAGATTTTTACTGAAATGCTACTAAACCAGTTCTACATGGGAATATATGAATGCATGCACACACACATAGACACATGCATATCTGTGCACACACACCGTCCATATACATGTGTGCAGCATGTAAAACTGAGTTCTTGACTTTACACTAGAGTTGCTGTAGAGCTGAGAAGACATTTTGTCAGTTGTGAACAGGCCCACTATGTCCCATATCCTGAGTTCGTGAGGTGTGGAGTGTCATTTGAAAAGCTAGATCTTTGCGGGGCAAATCTGATTTGTTTGGTTTTGTTTGTTTCCATGTTTTTGTCAGCTTCAGGAGAAGATTTTACTCTGAGACAGTATTGACACTTCTTTTTTCTTTTCCTTCTGCCTTTGGGCAATCTCTCTCTCTCTCTCTCTCTCTCTCTCTCTCTCTCTCTCTCTATCTCTGTGTGTCTCTCTTTTCCTCTCCCCCATCTGTTCTTCCCCTCTCTCTTTTTCTTTCCCTCTATCCCTCCCTCCCTCTCTATCTTTGTCTGTCTCTGTGTGTCTCTGTCTCTCTCTTCTCTTCCTCTCCTTCATATCTGCCCTCCCTGCTTTATGTGCATGGGCGTGCCTGTATTGGAGGAGGCCCCAGTTGATATCAGATGTCTTCTTCCGGTGCTCTCCATCTTCAGTCAGGATTTCTCACTGAGCCTGACACTAATCTACTGGGCTAGGCCGACCGGCCAGGGAGCTCCAGTCTGCCTTTTTGTCCCGTCTGCCTTTCCCCAAACTGAGGTCTATAGACCTCACCCAACTTTATCTGTGGATAGTTACACATGTGAGACAAGCACCTTGCACACTGAGTCATCTCCCGAACCCAACAGTTGACAATTTTAGTTAGACAAAAAATAAGATAATTTGTTAGCTTATGGTCTCCAGATAGCAGCAGATGACAATGCACTCACGTGCCACTTAGAATACTGAAAATCAGCAAGCCTTTTTTTATCTTTTTAAATCTGAATTTTTCCCTAAATATCTTCAATGTAATCGATTTTGTGAAGTGTGGATATTTCAAAGTGGAATGGTGTTTAAATTTCAGCTCTTTGTGAGGCTGCAGGATAAATCTGGTCCTGAGATTAAACACATATAATTAAAAGTATATAATAAGAATGCCCTCTGCTCTACAGACTCAGGGAGCTCTGGGATGCTAATGGGAAATCAAATGAGTGGAGAAGGTGGGGCATCCATGGGACCCCTCAGCAAGCTGGGCTATTGAACAACAGAAAGTGATGTCAAGGGCAATGTCTGGAGGAGGGTGCAGAGATGTCACCTGAAGGGTAGCAGTGTTGGGGATGGGGCAGGCAGCACAGCTTGGGTACAGGCAGAAGGCCCACAAAGCCAGTGGCACAGGAATAGGAGGCAGCCTTCCATAGGGGGAAACCCTGCTGCTTCTTCAGCCACGGCTTAGGGTTCTGTCTTTTTCACAAGAAGGATCTCTGACCTACACTTCTTAGTACCCTGCATACATCACGAGTCAGTGGCCTTGCTCAGAACCCTCCAGCCAAGCACCCCGTGAGAAAGCCACTGGTTCCTAGCAGCCAGGCACTCTGGTTTGGCTGCTCTGAGCCACAGGGGGCAGTGTTGGTGCCTGGGCCAGGCTGGGCTCACACAGCACCTCTTTCCTGATTCAGGGATACATTTGAACTCATGATGTTCATTTGTCTTACTCTTGAGTACAATTCCAAGGACAGATGATGTACACCCTATGTACTGTGATTTCAAGAGAATTTAACAATGTAAATGTTAAAATAACTGATAAAAATTATAAGAAACTTTAAATACCTCAAAAAAAAAACCAAAAAACAAAAAAACAAAAACCAGTATAACCTTAGAGGAAGAGAATACAGGGATGCCCCGACTTTAGGCCTAGAAGCAACAGAAATCCCAGGAGAACAGACAGGCAGGGCAGGGTTCATGCTCCTACAGGCCGTGAGAATGGGACCAGCTTGAAGAAAGCACTGAGCATCAGCGTGCGTGAAATGCCAACCAAGCAGCCAGGCTGTGAAAGATATGAAGCCCATGATACTGGCCCTCCGTGGCCGGTGGAAGTGGCTACCAAAGGTGACAGTCTCCTGCAGAGAATGCTACTGTCTCAGCCTCCAGGCACTGAAGCAGTTTGGGGAATGAAGTGGGAACTGGGCCAATTAGAGGCCCCAAACCTTCATGCATAGGTAGGGCCAGCTGTGTACATAGTATTCTCGGGACGGAATACTTCTTACAGCCATAGCCTTTGTGCATGGAATTTCTTTATTCAAGCTTTTTAATGGGACTGCTATGGAGTCCTTCAGAGACCTACAGAGAGTGACAGTGTAGAGTCACTCAGGGGCTGCCTGTGCCCCATGGCAGGTGGAGAGCAGGTTCATTACTGCAGGACGAGGGGAGGAGGGGAGGCTTAACTAAAGAACATGTTCACAGCATCCAAACGATCTTGAATTGACACTGTGTTTTTGGTTCTTGCTCCACAGAGTCTTTAGCCCTCCCTCCCCACCCCCACCCCGCCTTTTTATGTGGTGGTCATTGTTCTGCCTGCAGCCCAAAGCAACAAGCCTGAGCTATTATTTCCCCGTGGATAAATGGTTCCACTAGCTGACAGTCATGCCAATAGACTCAGGTTGGAATCTCAGGGCTGCGCTTCAGCTTCTATCTACCTGGCTCATCTCTCATTGCCCTTGCAGGCAGCCTTCTGGTCAACCTGCTCCGGCTGTCTGAGCAGTCTACACAACCTGCCCCCCCCTCCCAAAAAGGATGTGGTTTCCTTTATTCACCCACGAGATCACACTTTCATGACCCTTTCCAAATGGAGAGCTGGGCTGGGGGACCTAGGGGAGATAACACACAATTGAGTATCTCAATTTGTATACTCAACACTCACAAAAAAAGTTAGATGCAGCCTATGCCTGCAACTCCAGTGCTGGAATCAAGAGTCAGAAGAGTCCCTGGAGCCCACTGACCAGCCATCTTGGACAGATCAGTGAACTCCAGATTGAATGAGAGAACCTGACTCAAAAACTAACATGATGGACAATGAGAAAGAAACCTGACACCAAACTATGGCCTTTAGACACACGCGCACAAGCATACATGTGAGTGCATGCCTGCATGCACACACACACACAGTGGAGCCAGTCTTTTAAGTTTGCATAAAATCTCCTTGGGCCTCTGACACTGTACCCACCATCACCCAAGCAGAACTTCCTGCCACGTCTGTTCAGCCTGCCTGGGCATGGTATCTAGGTAATCTGATTGTACATATGACCATGTGGAGCTGAAAGGGTTTCTCCTGCCACAGGGCCTGCCTTATTCTCCCAGGAAGCAAAACCTGGGGTTCAGAAGGGAAGCGACTATACAAAATGAATGTCAGACACTTAGATGAGCCTCCATCCAATCTACGACAAGGGGGTGCTCCTGAAGTCTCTTGCAAAGGAGCCAACCTGGACAACAAGGGCTGGATTTTGGCCCTCACCTCTAACCCATTTTGAATGGAGACCTAGAAGTTCATTTTGGGGGACCACGCCTCGGGAGGACACACTTGAAAACAGACCCAACATCGGCAGCACTGGTCTCTTGGTCACACTACACCTAAGAACAGGACACAGCCCACCAGGCTTCCTGTAGGACAAGCCAAACACAAAGAAGAGCTGAGGTTCTCATTTCATTTCTCTCAACACCCACAGCCCTACAACAATCTCTACCCAAGTAGCTTCCGTGTTCTGCTCAGAATTTCAGGGTTATGCATGTCACTCTGCTTACAGGGAGTCTAGTTTATCTGAGGCACTAACTTCATGGTGAGAAAGATGAGAGGTCATCCTATCTGTCTTTGAAAGCAGCTGCAGTTTTGATCATTTAATGCTTAATCCAGAAGAATATACCTGCTTTAAATAATATTAAAGGCACGACACCAAGTAACAGGCAGTCTGCCTTCTGTACTCACTGGGGATTAGTTCCTGGACCCTCAACAGATGCCAACATCTGCAGACACTCAAGCGCTTGTCTAAAGTGAAGAGACATTTGCATGCCACCTACCATAGTCTCCTGTGTGTTTTAAATCTTTTCTCCGTTGCCTACCACACCTACAGATGTGTAAAAATCTCTGCAAATAAGCCTCGCACTGTGCCTCTCTGGCAAAAAGAAACAGATCTGTATGTGTTCGGTTACAGAGGGATATTTTTTCCTGAATATTTTCAACCTGCCATCGTTAAATCCACAGTTGTGAAAGCACAGGCATGGGAGGCTGCTGTGCACACCCAGGACAGGAAATCGCTGCTGTTTTTGAAGCTTCTGTGTGTGCCACAGGATTTTCCTGCCAAGCAGCATTCCTGCTCCAGCTCTGTAAGGGAGCTTTGCTGCTTGTTCTACAGATGAAAAATCTCCCATCTGGGATGGGACTCAGTGGGTAAAGTACCTGTGATACAAGCTTGAGGATCTGAGTTCAGGCCAGCAGTCTTCCATGTAAAAAGCTGGGGGCAAATGCCAGGGGGAAAACACAAGGGTCCCTGGAGCTCAATGAGCCAAGTTAGTTGAGCTCATGAGTTCCAGCTTTACTGAGAAATTCTGGGTCAAAACCTTAGGTAGAAAACCATCTAGGATACATCTGATGTCAGCCTGTGGCCTCCACACACATGTTCTCTCTCTCTCTCTTTCTCTCTGTCTCTCTCTCTCTGTCTCTCTCTCTCTCTTCCCCCTCTCTCTCACACACACACAC
>JABTXL010007734.1:21807738-21822212 GCA_025134845.1 Neodon shergylaensis
AGAGAGACACACACATACACACACAATGCTCTCTCTTTCACACACACAAACACACACAGACAGACACACACACAATGCTCTCTCTTTCACACACACACATGCACACACAGAGAGACACACACATATACACACAATGCTCTCTTACACACACATACACACACACACACACAGAGAGAGAGAGAGAGAGAGAGAGAGATGGCCATGATTCGGTTGTGCAGAGAGATCATGAAAGGCCTCCAAAGCCAGGGATGATGATTCTCTGCTCTCAAAGTAATATCCAGTGCTGGATCTATTTGAAACAAAAGACAAAAGCCATGGAATTGTCTCAGCAGGTTTGCCTTTCTTAATGTAAAGAGACATAGATACAAGCAAAACTGCTGAGTGTTGGGGCTAAGATCCATCACTAAAATGTTCTAGACTTTCTTCCAAAAACCCGGGCAGGTTTTTCCAGAAAAGTGTCCCCAGTCTCCCTTCTTCAAGCTACACACGAAAGACACACAGTGCTTGGCAGGGGCAGATCAAGCTCTTAACATCGCCAGGGCTCATGTGGAGTGGGGATCATTTGCTTGCTACCCATCACCAAGGAGTCAGCACCTTCCTATTTATACACATAAAAACCTTCTGTATCCAAGGGCGTATGAGGTTCCCTGCCATTCCATGCAGCGTCTTGGCTCCTGACCATTGCTGTGTAGATGCCATGTGGACAGTAGGCTAGCCCCCACAACCAGCCAGCACCTGTAATTACCTAGGATTACATACACATAGGTGTCCTGTCTCAAGCTATTTCACACCCAAAAATAAATACCGACATTTCTCTGTAGTGATGCTATCGGGGACAGTGCTAGTATATTACAGGAATAAAAACTGGGGTAGAGTTTTGCATCATTTATAACCACAGCATTGCACGTGTTTGGTGTTTGCATGTGTGCATTTGTGCTGGTGTTTGAGGCCTTGTGCACATGTGCAGAGACTGAAGAGATCCTATCGGGTGTACTGCTCTACCATTCTCTGCCTTTTTCCTTGGGATTTTTTCACTAACCAGGGGCTCACGGCTATCCTGCTGGCTTGATGGCCAGGTAACCCCAGCAATCTCTCCGCTCCCCCCCGCCCCGCTCCAGGGCTTATACGTGGGTGAGGCAACACGGAGATTTTATGTGAACGTTGGGCACCCGAACCCTTGCCTTCATGCTTACTCAGCAAACTCTCTTACCCACCGAAACATCTCCCCTGCCCAGTCATTGCATTTTTGTATGACTGTGACAGTTTGCAGAATTCTTGCTCAAGCCTTCTTGAGCTGTATTTAATATGTATCTTTGCACATATGTGTGTGAGGCTCAACCTCCTTTGAGAATGTTGTCACTGAAAGCACCCTGCAGTTGGGAAAGTATGCAAATGACTGTGTGTCCCCAGTGAACCCTGTTGGAGACAGAAGTGATGTGTTGCCCAGTTCCTAGATTCCTTCTTTCTGAAGTCCTTTGTGGGCTAAGGCCCCAAAGATGGAGACCAGCTACTTCTGTAAGAATCTCCCCCAATGCATTCTTCCAAAAGGACCATCCAGAGTCTTCTCAGTCATCACAGTGCAGATCCAGACTGCTGGCTGATGGAGGAGCTCCTTTCAATAGGAAGGCTTTTAATGTGGCCTGTGGTCTGGAAAAGACTTTCTTCTAGGGCTAAGGGCTAGGGGAAGGCCAGACCCCCAGAAATGCTCAGCATAGCTTGGCTGGGCATTGCTCTTGATCATATTTAAGCACACCCCAAATCACACACACACACACACACACACACACACACACACAAATGACACACACACAAAAACAATGTTTTTAAATTATGCTTTTTTAAGGCGGGAGAAAAGAGAGGAGGAGGCAGGAGAGGCATGTTTGCTGAAAAGGGTCTCTACCATCAGATTCCACTCTGAGCTAATCTCCTAGATGCCCCTCCTCCAGCTGCCCAGGCAGAGGCAGTTGCCAATAACCCTCTATTCCCAGAAAATAAAAACCAGTTAGCAAATGTCAAGGTGAAAAGTAAAGTGAGCTGAATAAGCAAACAGCCATCAAGGGCTGCCGAGCCTCCGAAGCCCCAGGTGGAACCCGCAGCCCTCTCCAAAGGCGCATTGCTCCCTCTGCCTGGAAAGCCCGGCCATCTCGGGGAGAGGCCAATCGATTAGAGGCCACCTTTTGTGAAAGCGATGTTATCATCGAGGCTGTAATTTATGCAAAGAAATTCTGTGGCTAGAGATGATTAAATTAGAGTCTACAATGCAGGGATTTCTACAGCACGGTCCCCCCTCGGGGGTTCTCACTTTTATCTACATTAAGATCAAGTCTGTGAAAATTTGGTGCATATGGTTTGGCATCTGAAAAAAAAATTAGAACGCTTCCACATGGCCCTGTGTATTTTTGAAGTTGAGAGAATACCACCATGGCTCAGGGAGCCAACCCAGCTTTGGAGGGGAAGGCGTTGCCTTTCCAAAAGCAAAAAAAAAAAAAAAAAAAAAAAAAGCCCACAGTCAGAAAAGGGCTTTTCCTGAGACTTCCAGGAATGAAGCTGTACACCCCACTTCATTTCAAATGAAAGCATTTAATGTAAAAATGCCACGCCAGATGGAGCAGCCACAGTCAGTTCTCCCTGCGCTATATGGAGCAAGTGTGACCTGGACCACATCTCTCCTGTAGCTGTGATCCCACAGGCTTCCCCATCCCGGTTCCCTAAGATTCACCATCTTAGCCTGGTGTTTGGTGGGTGTTAGAGGGAGACAGAAGCGAGCCTTTGGGGTGCCCTGTACTAAAGGTACAACTCCACAAGCTCAGCACTTCTCCCTCAGTGATGTGTACTCCAGACTCCTCCAGCTGAGTCAAGCAGAGCAGAGACAGGACAGGGCTGCAGGAGGGAAAGCACAGAGGATAACAAAGACTGGTTTCCTTGCAGCAGCCTTTCAACAGCCTTGCAACATTGCAGGATACCAGGGCCCTGCTTAAAGCCACGTAACGTAGGATTTTAATGGACTATTTGCTATCTAGAATTTTTTTAATGTATATACTTTCTGTGAGGGGATCAGTTAATTCTCAGACTGCACCCTCTTCTCTATATGTATAGCACCCATGGGGGAAAAATTACTTAGGGAACAGAGGAGCTTGCTGGAGGCTGTTACTGGCAACCTGCCTCTAGGCCTGGTGAGGCCTGTACTCCCTTCTTCCTCCATTCCTCCATCTAACCTGAGAGTCAGCAGCAGCCCTCTGGGTCCTTAACAAAGGAAGCTGCGGCTTAGGGTGGGGGAGGCTGAGTTGGAAAAAAAAACAAGGAGCAGCCTGGGACTCCTGGAGGCTATGGTGAAAGAAAGGGGTCAAGATTCATCCGTTAACACAGTATGACCTTCTGGGCCCCAGGTCGAGTCTGCCATTTATCATGTCAGGATGGAGGTGCGCATGGGGCGTTTGTGCGTGTGCGTGTGCCTGGAACATATTAATTCACGCTGAAACCCTAGGGGACACCACCAGCCATAAAGTATCCTTTCCAAAGACAGACTTGGGAATAAATAAATGCTCACTACCTCCTTCCTCCTCACGCACACATCCACACATAAAAAAAAAAAAACTAACTTCTGGGTCCAAGGAAAACCTGACCTTGAGCCAAATCATCCCCATGGAAATTGAAGTTTAACCTGGTAGGCTGTGTGCCCTTTAAATGGCCTCCCACTTCCCTGCAAACCTATGGGACAACAAGCATGTACATGGTCCCACTTGGCCTTGAATGAGGCTGGAAAAGCAGCAGCTTGGGAGCAGCCCCCGTGAAGCCGGTGCAGCTGGCCCAAGCTGCCAGCTGCTGGGCTTCTTAACAATGGCTACGCTGAGGTTTCCTCCATCCACGCCCACAAAAGCAGAACGTCTGGCGGCTGAGATGTGCTTTTGTTACCATTTCTTCCTTAATAGCTGACTGCTGAGAACTGGTGGAGCAAAGCCTGAGCCATCCCCAGTGAGTGGAAGCAGAGTGAGGCTGCCAGGCGGGGGAGGGAGGGGTAGTATGATTTCCTGATGGGTGCTGGAGCTCCAAGGTTGTGAGTAATCGTTCAGGCCACCTCTCCAAATTTTAGAGACCACTCACCACCTCTTTCAAGTGCACTGGAGAACCAGGCAATGGCCACACTCTTCCCTCTGTCTCCTATTCGGCTCTATTTGAGAAAGAAAAACAAAAAATTAAAAAATAAAAAGACAGCGAAACACCTCTTAGGATTCGGGCAAGAACAAAGTTCGGAATGCCACTATTAAAACACATGAAAGCAATAAAGCCTGTGATGGCATGATTGTATTACAGTAATAAACAGTTCTGTGTAAGCATTTATCTGTAGAAAACACCAGAAGTCTTCTGCAGTACCCACTCTCAGGAATCTAACAGGGGACACCCACATTTGTTTGTCTGGAAGTTTCTAGAGATCATCAATACCATGCTGGGTCCCTCCAGGCCACCATTCACAAGCCGAGTCCATATCTGCTTTTGCTTGCCGGAGAAAAGGATCGTCTCTATCCTTCCTTTCAACACCAGCATTGATTGGACATATTTCTAAAGAACATGAAATCCACTGTATCGCCTTTTCTCCAGGTGGAATAAAATATGATCCTAATTTGTCTTCAACCCACTCAATCACAGCCACGCTTTAAGCCACTCCTCCTGGACATAAGCAGAATTCCATGTAGTTCAGAATGATCCAAACCCCAGGGAGGAGCTGTACTTTCTTCTTTGGTGTTCCTCCAGGAATAAGCTATCCCGATGTTCCCCAGGAAATACACTATTCCTGTAGACAGGGTGCATTAGAGCCATGTCTAACACAGATATTCTTTCTGAGCCTTAAATGATGGTTCCAGTAGAAGCAGAGAGTCCCCTCTACACTGTGTTATCTCACTGATGCTCCCAGGACCAATGCCCTCAAGATCCTTATGCCCTCCACGACCCTTGTGTATGGGCAAAGTACTTATTTCAGAGATTTCACCAAACAGCAACCAGGTGGCATCAACAAGAACCAGCCATCGCCTTGCCCAAGCACATGTTATTCCCATGGTCCAAAAACACTCTTACTTTTCCATGGAAGTTTCTTCACCTCTTCTGTGTCCTTCTCAGGTAAGCCACAGCTTTCAAATGCATCATCTTGAGTTATCTCCGAGTTATCTGGGCACTTCTGCCTTGGGTCTCACGATGCAAAGACCAAAAGGAACACATTCTTGGTCACAAAAAGAGAAAACATCATCATGATGACTGAGAGCTGATTTATGAATGGCGTTATCAACACTGCTTTCAGATTTTGACATCGCTGTCTTGACAAATACCCAGAACCACAAAGGTAAACAGATCCAACAGCTACGGTGCAGACATTGAAGAATGTGGTATCTGTGGAGCTCTGTTGTGTCACTGGAGACTGGGCTGGTTTCTTCACCTGTCACAGGTAGGGCGCTAGATAATGAAGATGATATAATCCTGGAGCCTGCTGACCGTGGGTGAGCTGGGCAGCTCCGTTCACTGCAGGAAGCTGGATATCTGTTAGAGTGAGAAATCAGCCAAGTTTAAGATAGTGAGACCCAGTGATTCCTTCCGATTCTTGCCATCAAATCATGTCCTACCACTTAGAAAACTCATCTCTGATGTTAAATCTACAATATCTCTTTGTATGTGTGTACTGTGGGAGTACAAATTTGTGAGATTGCTTGTATGTGAGGGTGAGCAGGCACATGTGTGTCTGTGTGTATGCAGGGCAGAGGTCCATGTCCTCTGTCTTCAACCTCTCCAACTTATTGTTGAAAAAGTCTCTCCCTGAAAGTAGAGCTAGCTCACCAGACTGATTGGTCAATAAGCCCCAGGGATTTCCTGCCTCTGCCTCCCAAGGCCTGGGTCTGTAAGTGTGTGCCACAGTCCTGGGTAGCTCTGGTCAACGTGACACAATCCAGAGTCCCCTGGGAACTTGAAGAATTGTCTCTGATTGCCCTGTGGGCGTGTCTGTTGGACATTTTCCTGGTTATTGATTGATATCAGAGGGCCCAGATTGCTGTGGGAGGTGCCACCCTTGGTCTGGGCCGAGCAAGCCATCAAGAGCAAGCTGGTGTGTGGCTTCCCCCAGGGCCTCTGCCTCATCTCCTGCCTCGAGATTCCTTCTTTGAGGCTCTGCCTTAACGTCCCTTCATGATGGACGAACACCAGTAAGCTGAAATAAACTCTTTCCTTCCCAAGTTGCTTTGGGTCATGCGGTTCTGTCACCGCAATAGAGAAGCTAACTAAAACAGCCACCAAGCTTGGGATTTTATGTGGGGCTCATTATGAAAACACAGTCTCCACGTTCAGGTGGCAAGAACATTGTTCACTGTGTCACCTGTCTTCCCAGCCCTTCACTTCTCCTTTGATACACCTACTCCCAGTTTTCTTTCCTGAAAAGTGAACTGTTGATGAGGACCTCTTGAGGACAAAGCCTGCCCCAGCACCATGAGACACGGATGCACAAGGAGGGACAGCAAAGCTTGGTATGTGGTTTTTTCTTTTCTTTTCTTTTGGTGTCCTGGCAACTGGATATTCCAGAAGAAGCTTGGAAATCCTTTCAAACGGAGACCAGCCTGCCTAAGCGGAAACTAGAAAAATGCATCAGATACCAAGTAGGCGGCAGAGCTGTCTTCATAAATCGCCGTCTGCAGGCCTTTTAATGTGTCAGTGTACCCCAGCCATTAACCGTGTTTAATTGCTATCTCCGGTAAGTTCCGTAGATCATTACCATACCAGTCATTTTTCAAAGATCCTCGTTAGCACAGGACTAGGGAACACACACACACACACACACACAAGGACATGACAGGAAATGTCTAGAGAGACGCTGTAGAGAGGGGGCTGGTAGCAGCGAACCAGCCCTCAGAGGAAACCTGTCTCTACCAGCACTGTAATAAGATACACAGCACACACCGGACTTTAATACTGGGCTACATCAGGCAAGATAAACCAGATGCCTGCTCACACCAGCTGTTTTCCAGGGTATATTTACCTGGTGTCCACAGTGCCCAGTGGGGAAGAGGGGGGCCTGGCGGTAGCCGCTTTTGAACAATGTTGGGAGGATTCTGGGCCCATCACCTCCTCGGAGTACTCCCAATAGTAGAGTTTCAACAGGAAGGGATGCAAGTCTTTTGCCCCTGCCCAAGGTCAAGCTGTGCTGAGTCACAGCTTGACCTTGTGATTCAAGGTCATCAGGGACATAGTTCTCAAGGATGTTTCAATAGTTAATGGAGATAGAGGGGAAAGGGAGTCCCGAGTGAGCTTACCGAACTTTGCTGCTATGGCTATCTTTATGTTGCCACGTCTGTTGGGTCACCTTGTGTCACTTGGGCTGCATCTCTCTTTCTTTTCTCTTTGAAACACATCTGGAATGATCAAAGTCCTTTTCTGTGTTTGGCAGTGTGTCTAGTATGCAGTCCGTCATGTTGGGTACATCTCTGTCATGGTGGTAAGTCCCCACAGGTGATCCAGGATCACCTTCTAGATACGTCTCTGGAGGCAGGGAAATGCCTGCCAGAGTACAGGCATCTCACTGTGACGGCAGCCACCCTTGAGCCTGGGCTCAGGGCCTCTGAGTTCTGATAACTTTGAAACTGTCACTTGACTCCTACCTAAGATTATGTAGACAACATGGGTTAGTGTTTATTGAGGCTTCCATACCAGGCACGTGGTTTCTTCCTTAGGACTCTCACCACAACCTTGTGCCAGTGCATGCATGTGTTTTATTACTACCTGCCTTGAGACAGAATATTAAACCCTGCAAGATTTTATTTTGCCCCATCCCAGTTCATGGCTCCTTAGCTCTAATGCCTGTGACACACAGTGCCTACAGCCTCCAAGACAGAAACACCTAGCAGCAATGCCCAGGATGTCCAAAAGTGTAGTGTGTCGGGCCCTGAGTACATGTCTCATTCCAATAGTTCGCAGGAGTTTAGGCTTCAATCCTCATTTGGTATTCTAAGCTTCATCTCTTCCATGTGGATTTCCATGGAGCTATGCGCCCTGTGTCAGTAAGGATGCCACGGTGTTTTCTTTAAAGTCTATTCTCTTAATGTGCTTGAGAGCACTGTGAGGGTGAGAGAGAGTGTGGAGTTTGTGCATGGCCAAGCTTGGGTCAAATAAAATTATTTTTCCCACCACCATACTTAGACTGGACACCAGTAATTTCCAAAGTAAGAGATTCAACAATGTGACCAAAGGTCTGGGAGTTTGAGATTTAGGATCCCAATTTTGTCATTTGGGTGTTGCAGGGCAGACCATGGGTCAGAAATTTCATCTCCTACACCATGTGAAAGGAGACAGCGAGACACTGCAACTCGGCATCACAGGTTGTATAGTTCAGCGGTGCTACGGAAATGCTTGGCACTCGGAGCTGGGCCACACAGCATTGCCCATCTGCCTCTTCCAGCTGCAAAGAGGACATGACATGGTAGACTTCTGCCCAGAAAACAGGTAACCTCCTGGGAGCTGTGTCATTACCAATGTCAAAATCACGAAGGCGGGGACGGGATAGAATCACTCCTCACAAAGGACCCCAGGGCCTGTGACCAGACCTTTGACCGGTCCTCATTGCATGGGATAGAATCTGTCCATGTTCCAGGGCATGGATAGATGGCTCAGTGGGCAAAAGTGCTTGTCACTCAAACACAGAAACCTAAGAACCACCCTGGAACTAAGCAAAGAAAAGAACTTACTCCACACAGTCATTCTCTGGACTAAGCAGATAGACAGACACATAAATACACATACATACACACACAACACACACTTTTTTATTCTTATTTCTGTGATTTAATGAGAAAGAAAAGAAAAGTGACCTCATGGAAACCATTGATAAAGGGCAGATGGAGATAGTTGGCAAAAGCAGCCACCAGACTTCTTATCCAGGAACTCACTGGGTCTAACACAAAGGGCTGTGAATGACCATGTAGGGCAAAGTTCTTAGTACAAGGGATTTTGAATGTGAGTCCCTTATCCGCAAAGACACTAAGAAGTGTAGGGGATGCTCGCAAGAAAGGTTCACAGCTCAGGTGAGTGAAGGAACCCAGATTCCTCTAATAGCTGGTTTCCTTTAATTGATCAATTCTTTATTTGAATTAGAGTGAACTGCTACATCAGCCTCCTGCATGGTTAAAATGAGCCCTTCCTTCAGTGTATAGGCTCCATGATCGTGGCACGGTGTCTGCTCCTTGTTCTGGGAAAAGCAAAGTAAAATAAAACAAACCAGAAACAAAACACCCCAAGGTGTGCATCAGGCTTTGTCCTCTTCTCTCCTGAGACCCTGTGTTGCTGGATGCATGCACCCCAGCTGCTACAGCAGCCCCCTTTAGCCAGCCAATCCTGGTTCAGACTTATTCACAGCACCAATATCCCCATCCAGGCCAAGAAGCCTAAAAGTTCAGACATGAAGGAAGGACAGGAAAGGATGGTTGCTTCCCTTTGTATGTGATGGTTCCTTTAAGTTGTCAGTTTGATGACATTGGTTATTTTTCCATTTCTGTAATAAAAGACTATGACCGAGGTAACCTATAGAAGGAAGAGTTGGGTGCTTATGGTACCAGAGCGATACGAGTCCATCACATCTGGGCAGAGAACATGGCGGCAGTCTGTAAGGTAAGACATGGCGCTGGTGGGGCAGTAGCTGAGCCAAAGAGGCTCAAAAAATGAGACGGCGAGACTGAGGTGATAGTAACCTCAACCTGTTTTATCGTGTGGCTTGCCTCAGGGTACTGTTGTGATTGTGTTAAAGTGAGGAGACCCACACATTGAAGCTGAATACAAACAGACATGCTCTCTCGACTCGTAGCTGTGGATATGGCTAGCTGCCCCCAGTTCCTCCCTTGACTGCCCCTAGATAATGGACTGCAACCTGGAACTATGAGCCAAGCCTTCTTCCCTGCGTTGCTTTTTCCCCAGCTGTTTTATCACAGCAGCAGAAATGAATCCAGCACTGCGGTAATACCTAAGAAGCATTCGTGAAAACATTCTACAGTTAGCTCAACACGTATAGGTATGAATGTCGGTATTGCTATAAAAACAGCATCAATTAAAAAAGAATAACCAAAATAACAAGAGCCTTTTGAGAAACATCACAATAAGCTATATATCAAGGCAGTGGTCATATTTTCGTGAGGGTTATCCAAGTAGTCATCAGTTCTGGCTTCCAGACACAAGCTTAGGCATCTGAATACCAGCGTTCAAGGAATATCCTCGGGTGACACAAGTTGGAACATCCGGTAGCGATGTTTTCCCTACGTGGGATTCCTCTCTGCTAAACCCCGAATAATCTTTTTTTGTTAGTGTTTGTTTTTTGAAACAGTGTCTTATATAACCCAGGCTACCCTGAAACTCACCCTGCTGGCAAGCATGATCTTGGATTTCCTTCTGTTGCCGCTCTTCCCTCTATTCCCTGAGTGCTAGGATTTTACAGGTGTGTGCCAACCACACCCACTGCAGTGGGAACAGTCTCCATTAAGACAGTCCTAGAAGATTCACGTTATTCTGCAAGTGCGCAAACTCAAACTACATCCTCAGTACTTCCCGCTGAAGCCTTGGCTGTACTCATGGTATACTCCCAGCCTGGGTTCCTGCTTGCTGTCTCTTCAAACTGGCCCAAATGAGCCAGGCACAGAGAAACTCCTGATGACTTCTGTCCCTCACCAACCATAAAAGACATTTGCTTCATTTGTGATGAAAAAAGACATTCTTTCTCCCTCTTGAAACAAACAAACAAAAAATCTTAGCTAGATGGAAGAAATATGTAACTCTGAGTGTTTTTCTGTTCCTCCAAGGATCTTCCTAGAACAGGTCCTGTATGATGGTCCTTTCCGCCCGAGGCATTACCTCTAAAAACACCATGGTGATTGAAAAGCGTCATTACAGGCCACGGTGACCCATCCTGACAGATGGAGACAGAGAAGAGGCAGCAGTGGTACCAGAATTGGTTCTCTCGCATGCCAAAGAAACAAAGAGTTTTTTCCAAGGTAGCAATGTGGGCTCTAGTGTCTTTTTGAATCTTGGTGTCCAGTGATATCACAAAACACCTCTGGGTCTCCTTAATGCCAAAGGCACTTTGCACAGGTCAGAGATGAACTCCCAGCCTCAGATTCCACACAGAACCTTTCAGGGATGCTGGTGAAGACCACCTCTTGTCTTTGTTAGCGTTTCTATTGCTGTAATAGACCACCAGGAGCAAATGCAGCCTGGGAAGGAAAGGACTTATTTCAGCTTACAGTTTCACAGCATGGTCCTTCACTGGGTGAAGTTAGGGCATTAACTTGGAGGCAAGAACTGATGAGGCCACCATGGAGGAACTCTGCTTACGAGCTTGCTCCTATGGCTTGTTCAGCCTATAGTACCCAGGACCATCTATCTACCTAGAGGTTACCCCACCATCACCCACCCCCAACTTGCTATTGGCCATGATCATTATCACAGCAACAGGGAAGAAAACTAAGATGGTGGCCATAATACACCATAACTATGGGTAGCCGCACAAGATGGGGTCCTTCTATGCTCCATCATGGACAGAGAGTGGGCCCCAGAGACCCGGTTCCTCCCTCAGAGGGGGCAGCTACTGGCTGACTGGGAGGAAAGGGTACTGTTTCTTCAGAGGTGTTGGAAAGAAGCCCAGCGGGGAAGGAAAGCGGGTGGCTAAGGGAGGTGAATATAATCGCAACACATTGCATTTGTATGAAACTGTAAACAAATATTTTCAATTAGGAAAAAAAAAAAGAAAAGAAAAAAGGCCCAGGCCCCAAATAATAAAACACTTTGCCTGAGAAAACAAGGCATTCCTTATCACGGCTGTTACAAGATTCCCCCCCCACACACACACCATTACAAGAGCCCCCCCTTTTCATAATTCCTGCTGTGTGCTGCTGCAAAAAATAAATAAACAAATAATATAAACATTTCTCCAACGTTTAGTAGCCCAAGAAAATATTCTGTTTAATAAGATAGCCTGAAAACTGGCACGTGGAAACAAATCTAACTCTCAATTTTTGGTTACCATTAATTAATGACTTCAATTCTCATTCTTTTTTTTTTTTTTGCTGCAATTAGTTACTTTTGTGATTATTTAATTAAGCAAGCCATTCACACAAGCAAGGTGCTCTTTCAGTTCCTACCTATGACCTTTCCCAAGCTTGTTTACCTGGAAAGACACAATGTAACTAAAGCCCATTTCCCAGCCTGGGGAGGAGACTCGGGAAGCAGCAGGCGCTTAGTGCCCTCTAAACTTTCCAGGCCACTGAGGTTTAATTACCTAGCCCAGCTTACTGTGGGGGATGGGGAGGGAGTCGGGGAAGGGTGACCGAGGCTGCAGAACTGACAAGCCCTCTTTCTCCACCCGCTCCGCCACGGGAGCCAGCTGACAACCCAGTGTACCAGGGACAAAGAGGGGGCAAAGCTGACTGCAGGGACTTCTGCATTCAGCTGGCAACTTGAAATGCTACTTTCCCCCTTTCCAGTAAATTCTGTGTTGGAAAGATTACCGTCTCTCTGCAGGGCTCTAGGCTGGCCTGGAAGGCGGAACTGTAAGGCTTAATTTCCAAAAGGGGTGTGAGCTAGAAACCCCTTCAAGACCCAAGGACTGGGCTTTGTTTTGTGACCAGCTACTGCCACAAAAGAAGGACCCACCCCCATTCCAAGTATTCAATTAACCCTGTGTGTGACGCCTAAGATGGGAGATTGGTTCAGTCCCCATTCAGGGGATTCAGAGGGGGGCTTTCTTTAAGGATTCTTTTTTAACAAAAGAGGCCAACTAAGTAGCTTTTTTTTGTTGTTGTTGCTGCTGGGCACTGGCCTATTGTTACCTCCAGAGGGACCTTTTCCACTTAATTGGGCTTCAGAATCCCACCACTATTGTGTTTGTATGTAGGGAATACCAGCTGAGGAAGTCTGCAGGTTTGTCTCTAAGCACTTCTGCAAGCAGCCCCAAAGCCTCCTTAGCTGCCAGATGTAAGTCATACTGATAGAAAGAATTTCATAAAATTAGAACCACAAAAATGCTTCCTACGCTGAGTTTCTGTCAGGCATCAGAAGCTGCCATCCACATGTGTGTTGCTCTCCACTGGACGGCTGGATACCTTGGGTTCAGGACCAGCCTTTAGAAAGAAGGCAGCCGCCATCAGCTCAGCTCACCCGAGATGTTCCGCTTCTCCCCAAAGGCTTTGGGTTTCAAACAGAAAAGAAACCGAAGTGAAATGTGCATAACGTTGGACCCCAATTCCTGGGCGGGGGAACAAGTGGGGGGCACAAATATGAATACTGGGCCTGATATCAGACAATAGGTCATGCAGAGGCCGGAGGAGGAAAATCAGCCATACCACCTCTCTTGGAGACTCCCTTTTGTAGGGGTTATGCTATTTTACTCTTTAGTTTTTTTTTTTTTTTGTGTGTGTGTGTGTGTGGTTGGTTTTTCTTCTCTGAGACCACAGTTCTCTTACTACCTGAGAAGTTAGATTTCTGAGAGGCCGGTGCTTCCTGTTGGCGGAACCCAGCAGATGTCAGAAATAATGGTGGCTCTTGCACAGCATCCCTTCCACAGATAGCACTATGGAAAGCTAGAAGATTCCACGATGAACTTAGTAGCCTCTGGCCTGTCCTGAGAGTCTAGGATTAAGTATCCATCCCAGGCACAACTGTGATCCTGGTGGCTGCCGTGATCCCAGAAGCCAATGAGGAGGCTTTCCGGCACATCTGTGATGGTGACTATTGTCAGCAGCCAATGAGGATGTTCTACAGATTCACAATACCTGGTCCACCTCACCAGTGAGCATTAGCCACCTAGCGTGGGTGACTGCCTGAAAATGCCACATGAGTGCCAAGGAGACCTAGTTCTTTCTGCTGAGGTGCACAATAGAGCTTGCCACTGTGAGTCCCAACTGCACAGGCACAGCACATGGAAGGTGAGGGTGGCCGCTGGCCTCTGACCCACAAGTAGGGCAATGTGCTCCAAGCGTGTTTTTTGACAAACTGCATGGACGAAAGGACACCCAGCACTGGGGACAGAAAGGGCCACTCATGCTCCCCCCACAACCCTGTCGTTTGTTCTGTTAAGGAAGACAGCAGAGGGGCTGGGGAGTAACTCACTTGCCCTACAATCACAGAGGCCTGAATTCCATACCCACAATGTAAAAAGCAAGGCGTGGCAGCATGGGATTAGAATCCCAGCAGCGTTGGGGCTGTAGAAACAGGCAGATCTATGAGGCTCACTGCAAGCATAGCCGACTTTGGCTGAGCTCCTGATCAGTGAGAGACCCTGTTTTGAAAATAAGGAGGACAACAGCAGAGAAACAGCAGCTGAACTAGTCTTCTGGTCACCACACAGATAGACGGGTGTGAGAACACACACACACCCCACCATCACCACCACACAGATAGACGGGTGCGAAAACACACACACCACCACCACCATCACCACACAGATAGACGGGTGCGAGAACACACACACA
>JABTXL010007734.1:21827653-21845142 GCA_025134845.1 Neodon shergylaensis
AGAGAGAGAGAGAGAGTCTTCTGCACACTAACTTCCTTGACTCACGGTGTATTTAGCTATGATTTGGAAGCCAAGTGAGGCCACACAGGAGACACTGGATTCAGAAGAAGGCGAACAAATCCTCTTCACCCTTGGGTTGCTAATCAGAACTGTCAGAGGCAACGTCTTTGCCACCCAATGGAACTGCTTTAGAAAATCCCTCAGGGAAGGAAAATGGATCTGAGGAATCTGCAGTGTATGCTGGAACAATCATTTCCAGAGGTCCCACCAGACCGCTAACACAGCAGCCATATCGACAAGCTGCAGGCTAATCGTTCTGGTCACTTGACTGCCTTCTCCAACCTCCAATACAGAGAGAGAGGCAGCTGCATGCTAAAGTTCCCTGGCACCAGGCTGCCTGTTTTTTTTTTTTTCCTAGACGAGCTCTGATGCACTTGTCAGAGTCTTTGTGCTGACTCCAGCTCCTAGCTCACATCCATAGCTTGCCACCTGGGCTGAGGTGGTGAGGCAGATCAGAAAGGACAACAGGGACCAGAGATCTCAGACTTGCCGCACAGTCAACGAAGCCACACCCCATGCAATGCAGATCAACGGTCCTGTTACATGTTATCCTACATGTATGTACAAGCTGCCTGACCTTCCTGCCCTGATCTTAAGCATGCATCACATAGCCTCTGAACTGCTTGCAGCCTTCTGAAGCAGCATCTGGATTCTCCTTGCCAATGTCTGCATTTCCTGCTGTCACTCCCCAGTGGAACATTCCTAGGGGAAGCCTTCTGAGTTTCCCAGGGTTGTGGATGTTCTTTGTCTCTTCCTGAAGTTGGATGAGGTCCTTCCTCCTATGTGCCCCACGCTGCTTGTGTGGAGTTTTCCGGGGTGTGAAGCCCAGACCGACCCCAGGCTCAAGGGCCATCAAACTTGGGCTACTGCAGATCAATATACATAACGTGTAACCAACGACACTGGGTGCTTCCAGGAAGCAGAGACTCAAGCTGGAGGGGATTTTTTGGATTTTGTGGCTAAACTTAAACAATGACTGTAGGTGACGCGGGTTTGGGGCCTGCCTGAATAAACACTGAAGCTGAGAGCAGACCAGGAGTGCAGAAGGATGCAAACCATATTGTGAGTGGATGAGGCAGACATGTCACCTCCTGGACAAGACCAAAGGGGAGGTCAGGAGGTTATACCCACCTCAGTAGTGGGGTTTTATCACCTGGCCCTTAAGGTAGGTGATTAAATAGCAAACTCTCATAGGAGATTAAAGCTCTTGGACGCTAAAACTATTTGTGAACTATTTCCTGTCAACCAGCATTGTCTTTCCAGATCCTCACCGTGGGCCAGAACCCTGGAGGACTGGCCCCAATTAGGGATGCATTTATTTTATCCATTTCACCACATAATCAGACTTTCCAAAACTTAGCCTTATCCTGTCCCCTTTCCATCCCTCAGATCCAGCCCTAGAGTCTCCCCTAGTCCAGAGCTAAGGCTACCAGGGCAATGGTACCTGTGGATGTGCCTGCCTAAGCCTGAAGCTGCCCCGACCTGAGCTAATGTGGTTCTTGTTGCAGGAAAACTTGCTTTGTGTCTCCTACGATGCCCTGGGCTGATTCTCCAATGTGGCGGGGCTATCATCAAAACTGTTTCAGATGGTGGACCATTTTCATGCGTGTCAAATGCCAGACCCTATGCCGGGGATGCTAATACAAAGGCAATCCAGGGCATAATTCTATCCCCACAAGAGCTCAAGCTTGCTGCTGCAGCAAGCTTAACCATCTTTTCCTGTGAAGAATTCAGACACTACCTGGTTATGAGATATTTCCCCCTAATACCAACCAGCTTCCTGGTAAGTCTAGATGGGTTCTGAATTAGAAATGGGCCACCCCACCCCCAACCCTGTGTATTCCGTGGCTACCATCTCAGTCCCTTTTGAAGCATCCCAAGAAATCCCCCTGGGGCTACACGTTAATAAGATGCTTGGCTGCGGAGACTCAGCAGAGTCTGGACTACAATTCCTCCTTGGCTCCGTCCCCTCTGAGATAATCCTCCTGCTTTTCGAGGGGACTTTATGACCAAAGTGCAGGCTCAGCCCAGTTCTTTCTTTTTAACAAGGAATGAGGGAAACCCGAGAAATCGTCCAGAATCAATCTGCCGTATCGCAGCGCCAGTCTCAGCAGAACGACAGTTCCCATAAACATGGCAGAGCCAGGAGCCAGCCAGCCAGCCTCTGAGTCCCCCAGCCCCGACTCACCTGAGCAGTCCTGCCCAGGTCCAGCTTCCTCTGACGCCCAGCCTGGAGAGCTCTGTCTCTTCTCAGAGGCTGTGTGCGTGAAGTGCGCTTTTCCCTGTAGCCCGGCAGACGTTAAAAACACTCCCCAGACTGCAGCATGAATCTAAATTCGGGGTCCTAGGCAGGGGCTTCCAGAGGTGTCTGACACTGCTTGGCACAGCCGGTAAGTGTCTCAGCTCCATCCAAACTGCTGACCTGGCATGGGCGCTGTGTGGTACAACTCATCTCGCTGGCGCGAGGAAGCTTTAACTGTCTCTTCTCCGAGCTCATAACCTTCAAGTCACAGACTGAGAGAACATCCCACGATGCCACAATGCTCATGCCCCCAAGCTGAGCACAATCAGCCCCTGCAAAGTGTGCCAGCTAGGAGCAAGATACCACTTACAGCAGAGTGCATCTGAGTTGAAGGCTGTGCATCCTCACCCCTCCCAGTTAAGTCAATCACAATACATCTTAAGTGGGAAGATATTTGGATTTATTCTAGTGTTCTTCCATAAACACCTACTACCCATTGAAGCCATGCCCCCCCCCACCATGAAAACAGTTTCACAACCCTCCTCTTATGCTGGTAAGGCATATTGTTCTGATTTAACTCATCTGCTTAAGACTCCTGTGGAAAGGATATGGTTGCCAGAGGAGACACGGCTATTTAAACTCTGCAGTGGTTTCAGAGGTTAATCGTACACACCAGGATAGGGCCGTGTGGCTGGAGAGTAAAGGGTGTGTGAGAAGAACAAAGTTGAAGCTCCAGAGATCTGGGTTCCTGGGGTAACACTGCTGTCACTACATAGATATTGGAGTTATTTGGTTCTTGGGCTTCAGAAGCTCCCAGCTGTAAGATGTCTTTGTTAGCTGGTGCGACCATCCTAGCTAGTTGAAAACATTGTCGTGCCTGTATTCAGGGCTCTTCTGGCCAAACATATCTACCCTTTACTTGCAAAGGCCAGAACACATCGGCAAGAACCCCATCCTTTCACTTAGCACTGAAACTCTTTCAATAGCAATGACCTCAGTGCCCCCATTACTGGGGCTTGGAGTGGGCTGATGTAGTTCCTGTGAGGAATAAATAGTTTATTATGTGGAAAATCACCCAGAACCCATGCTTGATCCACCCTGTGATCAATAAATGCTGTTACGGCAGCTACAGTCTGGGACTACCATGATAGTGGTACAGTAGAATATCTACATTGGGGTGTGTACACTGGGGTATGTTCATGGGGTGTGTACAGTGGGGTGTATACAGTGGGGTGTGTACATTGGGGTGTGTGCAGTGGGGTGTGCACAGTGGTGTGTGTACACTGGGGTATGCACAATGGGGTGCGGTACAGTAGAGTATCTACATTGGGGTGTGTACAGTGGGGTGTATACAATGAGGTGTGTACAGTGGAGTGTGTACAGTGGGATGTGTACAATGGGATGTGTACAATGGGGTGTGTACAATGGGGTGTGTACAGTGGGGTGTAGTACAGTAGAGTATTCACATTGGGGTGTGTACAGTGGAGTGTAGTACAGTAGAGTATTTACATTGGGGTGTGTACAGTGGGGTGTGAACAGTGGGGTGTGTACAGTGGGGTGTGTACAATGGGGTGTGTACAATGGGGTGTGTACAGTGGGGTGTGTACAGTGGGGTGTAGTACAGTAGAGTATCCACATTGGGGTGTGTACAGTAGGGTGTGTACAGTGGGGTGTGTACAGTGGGGTGTGTACAGTGGAGTGTAGTACAGTAGAGTATCTACATTGGGGTGTGTACAGTGGGGTGTGAACAGTGGGGTGTGTACAGTGGAGTGTGTACAGTGGGGTGTAGTACAGTAGAGTATCTACATTGGGGTGTGTACAGTGGGGTGTGAACAGTGGGGTGTGTACAGTGGGGTGTGTACAATGGAGTGTAGTACAGTAGAGTATCTACATTGGGGTGTGTACAGTGGGGTGTGTACAGTGGGGTGTGTACAGTGGGGTGTGAACAGTGGGGTGTGAACAGTGGGGTGTGTACAGTGGGGTGTCTATAGTGGGGTGTCTACAGTGGGGTGTCTACAGTGGAGTATCTATCTGGTTACTGGATCTTTCTTATCTGGTTACTGGAGGTGGGAAGATCCACATGAACGCAAGAAGCACCATTCCATGGGCTTGCTTCATGGTATAAAAGTTTAAAAAAGCAAGTGGAGCAAGCACTCATGCATGAGTGCATGAGACTTCATTTACTGTCTGCTTGGACTCTTTCTCGGATGTGAGGTGACCACTGTCTGAAGCTCCTGCCCCTGTAGCTTTTCCTGTCACGTTTCTTAAGATATTTTTTATCAGGTCATTTTATCACACCAACAGAAACGAAGCTAAAACAAACCAATAGAACCCCACCAGTCAAAATCTCAAGGGCAGTTACTGAGGACTTGCTGTACGCCCAGCTTTACACATCGTGCCAATGTTTGTGTGTTTAGGGTCTGTGTAAAGTGATTCTTTTCTTTTAATGGGCAATTCAAAAAACACTCAGTTTTACAAGATGGTGCCAGCACACACATACAAAAAATCCCTAGATTACAGATCTGGCCAATGTTCATCGTGTCTTGGAATGTGGGAAATTTAATTTGACATGTTTGTTTTCTGTGGCATTGACTGTCCGAGTTGGGGAATATTGCATAGACAGGAATGCAGAAAGAGTATTTTTCTGGGAAGAGCAGGCAGTAGTCATAATGTATTTTCTCTGCAAGTCTGACCACAGTGTCCACCCTTTTAGTGGTGTGCAGATCTTACAAGAACTTTTAAAGAGTGGGTCTCCCATACAATTCTTGTTAGATAGCTATAAATATGCCCTACCCTTAATGGTAACAGGGATGGTAATGAAATCAGAATTCAGTTTATGTTTCTTGTCGCTTACAGAGGCTAGTCATAGAGAAAAGATGGAAACTGAGTCTTAAAACTTCACTTTATCCAGTCTACAAGCAGTCTGAGAAGACAGTAGACTAGAGTTCCAGGCATCTTTTGCCATCCCATCTCTTGCAGGCAGGTTATGGAGGAAGAAGGGAGAGGTTCTGGTCTGTCAAGGCTTCAGTCCAACACAGGATGCTTAGCCACATCCCTGGCTTCTACTCACCAGATCCCTGTACCGTCCCTCAGTTGAGACAATGAGATATTTCTAGATATCACAGATATCTCCAGAGGGTGGGGTCGGGTGAGAACAGCTGTACCAGGATGGCTAACGGGTCAGGGCTGATGTTCAGGAAACAATGCTTACTGAGAAAATTGCAAACCATAACAAAAAATGTATTTCATATAGCATGGGTTTCAATCATTTGGGACTTCTCTCAATCTAGTGGTCTATAAAAGCGGGATACATGGGTATCTATGTGTTCAGCTAGCTACTAATGGGTAGCCAGGTCCATTATTTCAGCTTAGGTCCTGGCCCAGCCCTATTTTCTGCTCACACAGAGGTTGTCTGAAAAACTGAAAGTCTTCTAAAGCTACCGGTAGACATGAACAGCCAGCCATGTCCAGTCATCTACCAGTATGTCCGTGTAACACCTCTAAAGTGCCATGGTCACTGCTCATGTTAGTTTCGTAAATATTCAGTCAGAATGTGACATGCTAACAATACGATACTGGGTAAAGTTGCTATGATTGTGTGCAACAGGCAGGCTGAGAAATAAGGGACACTATGTGAATAAAAATATTACAGGGGAAGAGATGACTCTGGGGCCTTGGATAGGAGCTCTTGTTTGTAAAAGAAAAGCTTATTACATTTACTCATTTATGTGTGTGCACATGTGACTGGATGTTTGTGAGCGGGTTCACATGCTACAGTGTGGGAATGGATGCCAGAGGCCAACCTGCTGCAATTATTGCTCTCCTACTGTGTGAGTTCTGGGAATCCAACTCAAGTCGACAGGCTTGATGCTAAGTGTCTTTACCCAAGGAGGCTCCCATTGTTTCTATTTTAGATTGGAAGTGTGTTTGTACTGATTTTTAACAAGGCTATAAGTGGTTTTGGGTCTCTGTGTTTTGTGTGTTGTGTGGGGTGTGTGTATGTGTGTGTGTGTGTGTGTGTGTGTGATATCATAGCATGTACATGGAAACCAGAGGGAAGTTTTGTGGAGTTCGCCTCTCCTTCTACCTTTAAGAATATTCTGGGGATCAAATCCACATGGTCAAGCCTGTGCAGCAAGTATTTTACCGCCTGAGTCTCTTACTGGCTCAAGGTTATAATTTTTGTGCTTGGCCTTCCTTCCTGCCTTCCTCCCTTCCTTCCTTCCTTCCTCCCTCCCTCCCTCCTTCCCTTCCTCGTTCCTTTCTTTCTTTCCTTTTCCCTCCTTTCTTTTTCTTCCTTTGAACGATACCTTCCAAGATCACTCTGTTGGATTCCTATCCCTGTCATACTTCATTTGTTTTAATGGCTGAGTGATGATATTCCACTTTGTATGTAAGTCACATTATTGACTCATTCAGATCGTGTGGTGGCTTGGCGGGTTCTGTGTGCCAGTGGTCCACACTGGTGCACTGTCACTTGTAGAACAGAAGGGCCAGGTGATGGAAGGGTCATCAACAACCTGCCAGCATTCCAGGCTCTCCTAGGCCAAAGCATCAAGCATCTTGGGTGAAGAATTATTTTCTAGTAAACTGTACTGGCATACAGTCTGCTTCTATTTAAATATATGTGCATGGCTAGAAAAGGTAAGACGCAGCCTCCGCCATGACCTAATCCTGTGGCCTTTGACACAGGAAACCCTCAGGTTCCTCACCTATAGACAACAATAACCCCTCTGCTGGGAACCGAATGTCTGCATCCCCTACTCCACCTTCCCAGTTCACGTGATCAAACATTAGCTCAGTTTGAATGTATGAGGCCTTGGAGTTATTAGCACTTGGGTCAGGAGGTTGCAGGACAAGATTAGTGCCTTGACAGTTTAGTTGTCCGGTGCAAGACCATGAAGACAGGCTTACACTGTACCTAGCATTTTGTGCTTCCCTACCCCCAGAAACATAGGAAATACACTTGATGACATGGTTGCTCGTCAGGGGACAAACTCACAAGTCTGTCCTTGCTGAAAGATGGAAGGTGATTGTGCTTCTTTTTGCAAGTGCATATGCCCATCACCAAATCTCTTCCGAACCAAACTAGTTCCTTAAACCAAGGAAATGAAACAGCCCCGAAAATGAGTGCTGTAAACTATAATCAGGCATAGGCAGACACAGCCAGCAGGAGGGCAGGGCAGAGCGCTATCACACAGTGTCTCTCGACTCCGTCTTCCACTTCCTTCTCCACTATCACAGGGCACGAAGGAAACTCAAGAAAGCATTGATCGTGCGCGGCAACACCTAAAGATGCAAATGACTTATGAGCCACTGAGGTTGTCTTTGAGGATCCCAGGTCAGCCATTGGAGTGCTTCCCAGAAACCGGTTATTCCTAGCATTCCAAGGATTCACCTGAGAATGGGTTACAGAAAAGCCCGACTACCTGGGCCCTGTGGCTTCAGTGACAGTGACGTGGGAATAAGTGAAGGCGTTCTTGAGAGAGGCGGAGGAAGAACGCAGAGGAGGGTGTTCAGCCGCGGAGGTCAGGCTCAGAAGCTGAGGTCTGCCCTTGACGTGACCCGCTCTACCCCAGCAGCTTTCGCTCCTCTTCCAGCCATCAGGGGCTCCGCAATTGACCGCACCGCACGAGCATGGATGTGTCTGTTAGTTCCGGGTAGCCTCTTATGGAGCACAGGGAAGGCTTTTTTTCCTCCAGGGCTCCCAGACAGCTGCATTAGAGATGAGCAAGCATATGAGTATTTCATGATGAAATTAATGTGGCAGAGCAACGACTTCGCAGAATGGGGAGGGGAAAGCTCCCAGCCAGCTGATTTGATTTCTTCCCTGGGTGAGCTGATTTCTTTTCTAGCACTGAGAAGCTGTTCAGACATAGATTTAAAGAAAAAGCAAAACCCTGGACGTGGATCAAATGTGTGGAACTAGGCATCTGACGGGCTACTCTACAAGGCTTCACAAGAACCAGGGAGATGCCATTGCTGTGGATGTGATATCAATAGGCAAACAGTAATAAAAAGTCAAAGGTACTAAGCACAAAGCCCCGTGTCACACAGCTGAGTCTGAAGACTAGAAGGAACACTTCAGCCATCTGTGTGAGACCCCGAAGAGTAAAGTGCATATGTTGACAGACAGCTTAGGCATTCCGCATTCTCTGTATAACCTACTTTTAAATGAATTTCCTTCTAGTTTGATTCTTAATTAGATCATCATTATTGGCCTAATGTGCTTTCTCATTTCCTGTTCTGAATTAGAAATGAATAGAAATAGAGGCAAACCATGAAGACGTTGTTATTGTACCATGTGTCTTGCACTTTTCTATCACCCAAATAATTTCATTTTTTTTGATTGCATAAACTCACATCAAAATGAACTGGGTGGTACCTGGGGAGATGGCTCAGCAACTAAGAGTATCTGCTGTCCTTTCAGAGGACCCCAGTTGGATTCTTACAACCCACATCGGGTGGTTCACAACTACCTGCAGCTCCAGCTCCAGAAAAGCTGGCATGCTCTTCCGGTCAATGACAACAGCTGTGTACAGGAGCATAAACCCCACATAGACATATAATTCAAAACAAATCTTCAAAGTAACTTGAATGGTTTTGGAGTGCATGTTAGATCACGTGCTCCATTTCATTAGAATTCCTCTCAAAACGGCTCTCTAACTTCCTCCCAGTGAAGTATCTGAAAAGGAAGCCATGGTTTGTTTTGCTTCACCATGGGAGGGGCCACGCAGTCTGCCCTGGTGGAGAAGGTATGGCGGTAGAGGCGCTCTCCCCTGCAGCAGCAGAAGCACGAGGCCACTGTCACATTGTGTCTTCAGTCAGGAAGCAGAGAACAGTGGATGCTGGTGCCCCACTCATCCCCTTTTTGCATTAAGCCAGGACCCCAGCCCCTGGGATGGAGTATCCATTTAGGTGACTCCTCCCTCCTAATAAAACCTCTCTGAAAAACCGTCACAGGCGTGTCCATTGTGCATCTCCTAGGTGATTCTAAATGCAGTCAAGCTGACAATGAAGAAGAGTCCATCCTTTGTTAAGCTTGGGACCTAAATGCATCACTTTAAATTGGGTTCATCTCATGATGCAACTTGCTAACCATCCACCTCTGAAAGTCCCCAGCCTCTACAGTTCCAACGTTGTTCAAAAGTGCAGAGTTCCCACCGAGACTGGGTTTCTTCTCTGTGAGCTCTTGTAAAATAAAAGATTGAACATCAATAATAAACAATTCCAAACTCGTGATATCCAATGGCACAGATTAATCGTTGCATTTCCAAATGAGAGAAACAGAGAAGTGGAAGATAAGACCAAAACGAGACCCAAACCCAGCAGGGTGAGGGGGAAACCCTGCAGCTCCATGTGCAGCATCTGGGGCTTGAGCCAGCACCCTTGGGCTCCAACAGGCTTGGAGAGCCCCAATATTCCATTTCTGCTGCCTGTGGCACATGTGACCTCTCCATTGCCATGGTTCTATCATGTGCTTACAGCTTTCTTCAGTAGCCATCCCACTGTCCTGGCATCCCCCACATCCTAGGGTTCATTGTAACTTAGGCTTCATCTTCATAGCTCCATTCAAAGGCCTGCTGGGGCACCTGACCAAGCCACACGTTGGTTGCCTGGTCTCAAGAGCTCAGGGGAATCCCCCATGACCCCACAATGTTTGCAACTGAAAATTCAGCTGTGTTGATGCTGCTGCTGGGTTTGCTATCAGCTTGAGATACGGTCTGCCTCTTCTACCACAGCTGTAACAACCTCTTGGGTACCTCAGGGACTGAACCTGAGAAAGGACTTCCCCGTGTGGTTGTTTTTCATCGAGAGTCATTCTTGAAGTCTGTGCTGCAGCTTCCTGGCTGTCAAACTGCAGTGGGAGTGAGGGGGGGCAGGGTGTGGAGTCCCTTCCTCAGTTTACCCTGCAAGCCACAAAGGAAAGGATTGTGGAAGTCTCCCAGGATGTTCGGCAGATGTCTTCCTAGTTTTGCATGACATCAGGGCTTTCCTGAATTGTTTTTTTTTTTAAAATCTCAACCTAACAGCCACTACTGTGTTGCATGTCCAGGCCTCTGGTGCTCCAAATCTGTTATTTCTCAAGCTGGCATTACCCACAGTACAGTTGTTGATATCAGATAGCACTGAACTGAAGCCCACGGTGCATGGCCCAGGAATAGGAGAGGTGATGAACTGTTGAGGTGGCAGAAGAGGTGCAGAGGGGGTACCCCCATGCTCTGCTGCTTCTAGATGCTGCACATAGGAGGAGGCAAGGCTGGTGATCTCTACACCTTCATCCAGGTCAGGCTGCACCTATCCATTGGGCTGCACCTGACCTGTGTGAAATGGCCCCGCAGCCCCAGCAGGAGCCGGGCCTCTTCTCTGGGGTCCATGCAGAGCTGCTTGCTGAGCTCCAAGGAGATGACCAGACAGTCAGCCTGGAGGACCACAGCAGCCAAGGGACTTTGGTCAATAATTTCTGACTCCCAAGAGGTCACAGACTGTAGTTGAGCGATGGTTACCTTCTGACCTCAGGACTTTTCTGCCATTACTATCCCTCGGTCTTGGGGAGAAGCTGGGGCTAGTTTCCAGCCTATGCTGTTCCCCAGGGCATACCCCAGTGGCCACTCAGCACCCTTTCCTATGCCCCCAAGGCCACACTGATCCTTAACTCTTTCGGCAGCCTCAGGAAGCTACAGCCCTAGCCCCTTACCTTCTCCTGGGTTGGCAGCAGACCATGGAGCCTGGCTGTTCCCACCCAGTCTGGGCAAGTGGGAGCTTCACCTGTTCCACCCACAAGGAACCAGAGGAAATCAGCTCATAGAGTGTTGTCAGAACTAGATGATGAGAGTGAGGCTTTCCTGGGCCCCCATCGGTCCTAATGGAACCCAGGAAGAAGCTCTGTATGGAGAGAGCCACTCTGGTGTCCTGTGGAAGGAAATAACCATAGGGAAAAGTCCATTGCCATAGACTGACTCAAAGTAGGAAAACTCTCATGGCTGAGGTGGCCAATAAAGTATATGAATAAATAAAAATGAAGGAAAGAAAGAAAGAAGAAAAGAAAGGAAGGGAGGAAGAAAGGAAGGAAGGAAGGAAGGAAGAGAGAGAGAGAGAGAAAGAAAGAAAGAAAGAAAGAAAGAAAGAAAGAAAGAAAGAAAAAATGATGGTTTCCTCCCAAAGATGTTGCTGTCTCCAAGTTACCAACTGGAATGCCCAGTAACAAGGAATCAAGCCTCAATCCCATGGACACCAGAGTATCTGCAGTTAGAGCAACCATCACTCCTGGACTTCTTATACCATGGCTAGCACTGCTGCTGATTGAATCTCTCTTCTTTTCAGAGCTTTGCCTTTAAATCAAAATAAAAAATAAACTACATCAAAAAAAGAGTCATTCTTATTCCAGGCTCTACTGTACCAAATGAATTTGCATTTTCATATATTTGAACCTTCATTGGGTGAGTTCTTTCTCTCAGGTCACCTTTCTTATTGTCCCAATACAGAATGAGACATTTCCCTTCAGTGATATTAATCTAATCTTTTACCTCCTTGCAATCATAACTTCTCTCTTTTCATCCCTCATGTCTCCAACTTTACACATTATAAGGTTTCTGTCTTGTCAACCAGCATGCAGCTGTGCTTCCTGTCACTGTAGGTGTGACTAAGAGCACTGAAAAACACTATGCCATTGCCTACATACCACAGTATATTGAAACGTTGTCCACAGCATTTAATCCCCCTCACTTATATTTTCAGGACACAGACAGAGAACAGCTGGTGTGGGAGGTCCTTCTGTCTATGTGTTGCTTTTATTGGTTAGTGAATGAAGAAACTGGCTTGGCCTGTTGATAGGGCAGAACTTAGGTAGGTGGGGAAAACTGGACTGAATGCTGGGAGGAAGAAGGCAGAGAGGGAGAGAGAAGCCATGGAGCCACCCAAGATAAATGCTGGAACTTTAGCCGGTAAGCCTCAGCCACATGGCAATACACAGAGTAATGGAGATGGGTTAAACTCATATGTAAAAGCTCGCCAATAAGAAGTTAGAGCAAATGAGTCAAGCAGTATTTTAATTAATACAATTTCTGTATAGTTATTTTAGGTTCTGGGCAGCCTGGACTAACAAGCAACTCTTCCCCAACAAACTGCCAATTGTTCTTGTTTTAGTGATTTTCTGTTTGTTTTGACAGAATGTAACAAAATTGGGCTCTAGCCCTTTTCTCAACTTAGTCCTTGCTCCCTTGCCACAGAATCCTCCCAGTGTGATCTTTGTTGTGTTTCTGTTGTCACTCTTGCCTTCTGCACCCTGTGAGAATTGTCCATTAAGCTCTGCTTGCAGCTTTCTCTAGCCTTTATCTATTCAAACTCTTCTTCATCCCTCCCCAAAACAAGTTTCAAAGACCTATAAGCCACATAGTCAGGTTTATCTCAGCAAGGGTCTCAGTTTTCAGGGCCACTGTGGCAAGCACCTGACATAAGGAAGGATGAGCTTATTTTAGTTCACAGCTCAAGGACCCAGTTCACTGTGGCAGCAGGAGACAGCTGGTCACGTGGCAAATCCACAGTCGTGAAGCAGAGAGAGATGAATGCCGGTGACAGCTTTTTCTCCTTTGTATTCAGTCTGGAACGCCAGACCACATAGTGATATTCACACTCAGGGTGGTTCTTCCCTCAGTTATACTGCTCTGAAAGCACCCCCGTAAGCTCCCCAAGAGGTGTGTCTCCCAGTTGGCCCTGAATCTTGTCAACATGAATATCAGGACAATCCGTCACACTGATCTTGTAGAGACCTATTCTTTGTGTGAAATCAAGGTTTATTTGGTTGATTTGTTCTTTTTTCTTTTTTGAGATAGGGTCTAGGCTGTGCTGCCTATGACAAACTGGGACCTGTGACATTCTTGAATGCTAGAACAGGGAACTCTTTTACATAGTAGATATGACTACTCCTTCTCAGGACAGGAACATGGGCTGTGTGTGTCTGGGCTTTCAGCTGGAGCGTGAAGCTCCAGATAAGGTGCAACCACCTCCAAGTGGTTAGCCAAAGTTCCTCCATACACATCCACACCCATACACATGTACATACTTACTTGTTTGAGCTCATATATAAGATGCTTGGCTTGCTGTTTCTGTTGCATTTTCTTTGTATTCTTTTATCCAATGATTAAAAAGCACTTGTAAAGATTGATGCTAGACATACGCTTATTTTCCACGCTGATCCCCCTGACAAAGTCGGCCCCACACCCATTGCTTTTACACCTCCCAGCTGGATGGGGACAGTGAGAGACTGGTTCTGAGTATCATTTACCACCTGAGAGTCTGCCATCAGCAGGTCAACCCTGCCCCACCCAGCACAGGTGTCCCTCTCTGCTCCCTCCACAGCAGCACTGGTGTAGAATGGGTGAGCTGTTGCTGTGTGCAGTCTCCATGATTGGGTTAGAAACTCCACAGCCCAACTCCACTCTTCTCTCTCTCCCTCATAACCCCAGGGTCTTGCTCCTTCATGTGTTCATCTATCTACTGCTGAGCTTTGCCTGGCAGCGTTTAAAGTTCAGGGTCATGTTTCCTGCAAAGCCCTCAGTCTGCTCAGCGGGACAGGTGTGCGTACATCTAAGTCCTTGGGTAGCAGTGATGGGACTATCTATTCCTTTTCTTTGTCCTACCTCCAAAACCTTTCCCTGACCTGGATAATTGACAAGTTCAAATTCTAAATCTTCATCCCTACACAGAAGTAAAGGGACTCAACAAAGCCAGGTTACTAATTAAAGACTAATGTAGATACAGGGGAAGGGTACTATTGTGAGCTGGCATTATTTCTTTTCTACCAGCTTAAAAACAAGATCAGTTTCTTGAACAAGAAAGGTGCCCCCCTACTCGTTTATATGCATGTTTCTTTCTGCTCCCATCCTGCTTCCCACAGGAGCTGCCACCATGTCTAGGTCTCTGCTCAGTGTGATCCTGTGGGCCTCCCGAGCCCTAGGCTGCCTCTCTAGGAGCTGGCTCCAAGCAACGTCCCTCCCCTGTCCCAGAGATCAAACGCAGATAGCCCAGGCTGCATCGGGCTCTGTTGGCTTCTCTTGCAGGCAACAGTTTGAAAACTGATAGCTCAGTCATGTTAGGGTCTAGGGTGGTTTTTCTCTTCTTTAATTATTTTGGTCACACTGCATGTGCTCTGGCTCATGTTACACACAGACCTCTGATGACCGACCAGTCAGAGGCATTCTTACAAACCTTAATTACCTTTCAAAATAACATCGGGCCAAGTCTAGTTTTCGAAGACAATCTCAGTGTACATTTCAGCTCCAATTACTACGGGGGTTCAATTTCAGCAGGCAGTTTTGCAAATCAATGTGGTTCAGTTGAATTTGGGTTCATGGTTAGGGTCAGGTCAAGACCCTCGAAGCATTCCTAGATAAGGCGGGTGATATTAATTTCTTACAATAATAACGATGAAGACAGACATGAAAATAACCCTTTGTCCACAAACCTGGGGTCCTTGCAAAAGCACAGATGAAAGATGTCTGAGAGATTTGCCTAGCTCAGCACATGGCAGAAGCTTCTGTGGGCATGAGGCACCATGTGTTTGCAGACTTCCTGGTCTATGGTGGAGCTCATGTAACTTCTTTCTGGAAAAGCCCATAGTGCTGTGTTTGCATAAACTATTTCAGTGGATTTACCTGGAAGAGAAGATAGATTCTTTAGTCAAAGCCAAAATGTGCATCGATGTGCAATAGGATGCTTTGGGTGCCTGGCTTGATTTTTATGGCAAATTTGACTTAAGACAAGAAAGGCTTCTTCATGAAGTGTTGGGGATTGTCATGCCTATGTGTATCACCATTCTGAGCTGCTAACCCAGGGAAAACAAGGCTCTGAACATCAAGAAAGAACCCTTTGATGCCTCACAGAGTATATCCCCTCCCTTAGGGATACCTTCCATGCCTCCACCACCTCCTCATCCCCTCATGTTTATGCTTATTTAAACCACAGAACCCGACTGATGCTTGCATTAAAGCCACTCATCACACATGGCTCACACCTCCGATGCTTCCCTTCTGCAGGGACAAGGTTATCTTCCTTTCCTTCCTTATCTCACCCATGCTCCAGTATACAGGTCTTCTTGACTCCAGGCTCTCTGAGTTTTCTTTCCTTGTTTCTCCATTCCTGATCCTTGTCACAAATGCTCAAAAAAAATAAAAGATAAAAATAAGAGCAAAAGTCCTGGAGTACAGGGAAGGATCAAACAAAAATAGGCTGGGAGACAATTCTTACTGGTAAAGAGTGAAGAGAAGTTGAAGGGGTGTCTTGTAACAAGTGAGGATCATAGGGCAAATGGGACCAATGGACAGTTGTGTAGACGTTAACTCGATTCAGGAAATAACTAAAAGATAAAACAATTATATTTTTATTTATTATAAGGGGAAAACTCATGAAACAGGAACGAGAAGTCCAAGTTCGGCTTTGCAGAGAGAGCACACCTGGGCTGTTTTTCTCCAGGTCTCAGAAAGCCACACCCTAAGATAACTAACAATTATCTTAAAGATAATTGGTTGGCAAAGATTCCCCATCACCTCCCCCTTTTGTCTAAATAAGAGCAATCCAAACCCAATACAAAACTATATACAATAGGAACAGATGTTAAGTATAAAATTACAACCAACATAAACAAGATTTTTTGGTTTTTCGAGACAGGGTTTCTCTGTGGTTTTGGAGCCTGTCCTGGAACTAGCTCTTGTAGACCAGGCTGGTCTCGAACTCACAGAGATCCGCCTGCCTATATTTTAACAGACATTTTATCTCAAAGAGTCTAAGTCTTGCATCAGAAATAGGCTTGGCTAAATCATAAGAGGGTGGTAACTACTACTATCTAATCTTTAACCCCACTGAAGGCCCGAGAAGGGACATAATATTACTTGAGTAGGCAGGAAGTGCAATCAAGCAACTTCCAAAACAAGCAGTATATGACAGAGACAATTGGCTACCTGAGCAATCACCCAAAGTCTCATTTGCAGTGTTACGTAACCAACTTCGGCTAAGGCCTAGCGTAACTGACAGACCATTTTTAGAGGCAGGAAATTTTTCAGAACCGTCTTACCCTGCTTGGCAAGGTTTAGCAGTCCTTTTCCTTGTGTCCTGCTTATCAAGTCTGGATACCATGTACTTTGTCAGTGGTTGAGGCATGGGCAGTTCCTTACCCAAAGGCCAATTGTGCCAAGAAGGAAACAAACTCTAAGTGGAGTGTATTTGGTGCTTAAGATTTTCTCAGGAATAGATTGGTGCTGTCAGGAGCAATCATGTCTCATGTCAACAGAACCCTAAGTTATTTAAATGTCATGTTTTATAGATCCTTGAAGTGGCTGAAGATTAGCTATCTAGGCAGAATACAATCTCTGTATATTTAAAGAACCTAATTAATCTGACTATACATATAACAAACATGAACAACTATTTACCTATAATATTTAATACCTGTATAACTTAAAGACTAAGACTTCATGTCAGAATATTAAATAATCTGTAAACAAATGTGCAGCAAATGAGGACAATGACCTCAAAATGTAAACAATGTATAAGTATCTTGATTAGAGGTAAGAATAATATATAATGTAATATGAAAATATATCCTGAATGTTGTATCAATCACAAAATGTCTAAACATAGGTAGAAACATGTATGTATACAATCTGACAGAATAACTTTGCATAGGTATACAAATATTGTAAACAGAAATAACAAATATAATCTGAACGAGTATCAATATGCAAAAATTATACCAATGTAAATTATCTATAAATAATAGCTCATAAGTATTTACTCTATTACCCACTGTTATTATTAGTGTGAATGAGTTTATGCTAAATTATCTATTATCTCATTTGATTTTTTTGATTTTATTTATTTATTTATTTATTTGGTTTTCACCCCAATCTTCTACCTTATACAACCTGAAATGGTGTTTCCAACCCTGAGGACAAATTTTGTGGGGAGAGGGGACATCGTCTTTTAGAATTGCTTTCAGCTGTCATGGGGTTGATGTTCTTTCTATAAGATCCTGTAAAAGGAAAGTGATGGTTAAGTTTTAAGATTACTGTCTAGTATAGTTGCAAATGATTTTCAAACAGTTGATAAGGCTGTACACCAACTCCTCCACAAGGGCAACTACTCGGAGATAGATAGATAGATAGATAGATAGATAGATAGATAGATAGATAGA
>JABTXL010007734.1:21845152-21896584 GCA_025134845.1 Neodon shergylaensis
AGATAGATAGATAGATAGATAGATAGATAGATAGATAGATAGATAGACAGATGAGAGACCTCATGCTTTCTGATATAGACTGCATCTCAAACCGACAGCAGATCTTGACAGTGTCATCTGCGTGTTTTGTAAAAGGCATGGGTAATGGAGTAACCGAGGCCTCCACCAATTCCAGAAAGTCACCAAGGTCATGCACTGCTGCACAGGACTGGATTCCTTCTAAGGAGTCGCTGAGACACATAACACTGTCCAGATGATGTCTAGGTTGTAGTTAAGACCCCAAGCTGTTAGACACACCAGGGCACTGAAGCATCTGCTAAAGAAAGCTGCAAGCTCAGAGTGGAACTGACCACGAAGACGGGACACACGTGCTGCAAGGGGAGCATGACTCATATATAGAGTTTCACACTCCCCCCACAACATTCTCATTAAAATAAATGTTTTGTTTTCAATTATAGATCTGTGTATGTGTATATGTGTGCAAACACACACATGAGTACAGACACCTGTGGAGTTTGGAAGAGGCTATCAGAACCCTTGCAGCCAGTGTTACACCTGACGCAGGTGCTATGGGCTCAACTCGGGTTCTTCATCAGAACAGCAAATGCTTCTAATCTCTGACCCTTCACTTTATCCCCCAGAGTTATCACTTTTGTGTGAGAATTCATGTCCAAAACTTTTCCTCTACCATTCCATAAATGAATCTTTTATATTTCTATAATCTGGAAGAGAAATCCATGGGAAATATTCTGCTTGTTCTGGAGAAGGCAACAGAATGGGAGTCAAAAGAACTGCCATGGGAGCCCAGGCAATTGCTGGTCTGAGGATTTCTCAGCAGATTCTAAAACTAAAAAAATATTTAACACTAGGTAGACTGGGGACAAAACGTGTTCCACCGGGTCAGCAGTGTGGTTGTGAGCAAATTGCTGGTGATTGTTGACCCTAAGATTTATAAACATGGAACAGCTAAGGACATACACTAAATAGAACAGAAATTGGGTACCACATCCAGAGCTCAACACACTGCAGTGCTAGGGTCAATGTCCATCATGGCAAGGAGGTCATAATGGCAGGAATGAGAAGCCAAGAGATCATATTTCAACCACACACAGGAAACAGAGACAGCCAACTGAAAGAGGGGTGGTGGGATCAACTCTCAAAATCCACCACTACCCACAGTGACATGCTTCCTTCAGTGAGGTTCTACCTCCCCTAGCCCACCAGACAGTGCCACCAACAGGGAACCAGGTATTCTTTGGGGGTGGGAACTTTCTCATTCAAACCACCACACTGCATAATATAAATTGATACAGAGAGCAACAGTAAGGACTAACATCTATGTTCTATTTGGCCTTGCCATACACTTTTTGTATCCTTTGTTTTAATCTTGTTTACACAAAACATAGTTTATACCTATAACTTTTTCTGTCTCTTTGTTGCATTGGGGGGCTCTGTTTTGTTATTGTTATACTACATAATTTTTAATTACAATATTTAATCAAAATAGAATAATTTTTGTCTATTTGTGAAAATTCAAGGTGCTGTATATAAAACACAGAAAATTTATACACTGTGCCTCAAGCAAACTATACTTATAAACAGGGGCAATCATAGATTTATAATCCCAGAGGCCTGCTTATTATGTCTTTCCAAAAATCTACATTAACTTTTTGTAGGTATTGGTTAAGTCCTATGAAGCAAGAAATCTGAACAAATTCTGTGCCAAAGTTTACACTGACTGTTAACTTATGTGTAAGCCTATTTGATAGAGCTGCTGGACTCTATCATAAAGCTTGTACCCTTATGCAGTATGCAGGGATGCACATATACTTATAACCAAGATGATATAACATTTAGGTTGAAATCTTAGTCGTAAGAAAACGTTATAGAGCAACGCACAGGCACCAGTTTAGAAGGGATTCGGAAGGAGTGTTTGTTAAAAGCTTAGGAAGAGGGCTCTGTGAGAGAAGTGCCCATCGGGCAAGCATGAACATGTGTTCTGATCCCCGATGCCCACATGAAAAGCCAGGCATGGGGATGCACCTGGAGTTCACCGCTCGGTCTAGCCAATTGGTGAGAGACAGGTGAGAAGAAAAGGGGAGAGAGATAAAGGGAGACACTCGCCATCAACCCCCAGCCTCCAAACACGTGTACCCTCATGCACACATGCAAACACATAACTATGAATCCATACATGCGTTACACACATGCACACCAAAGTTAAGATAAAAACTGACACTTTTTAATACATAGAAAAAAGTGTCAGACATAAATTAAGGAAAGAAATTACACTCAGCTGTTTGATAAACTGTATACCTTTGCTGTTGCTGGCTTTTGTCTTAAATAAAGCTCGTTTCTACTTGCATTTTAAAATGTCTCCTCCGCTGGGCTTTTCCTTAGTCTCACACCAATCTGATAATTAACTCTCGTGTGTCTGCACTTTTGCTAGGACTGGCTTAAGAAAGCAATCTTGAATAACCAGTTTGCAGAGAGGACCAGGAAAAAAGAAAATCCAGATACTTAGACGAAGAGGCTAAAACCTCCATATTGTGGTTTCTCATACACATACAAAGCAAAAATATCACATCATAAATACAGAATAACAACCAGAAATACAGACAGAATGACACATAAGTGACGAAGGAAGATTAACAATTATTAGGCTGGAGAGATGACTCAGTGGGTAAAAGCACTGGCTGCCCTAGCAGAGGACCCAAGTTTTGTTCCCAGCTCGTGTGAAACTCCAGATGTAGGTGGCACAACAAACTCTTCTGGCTTTGTGGTTACTGCACGCACTTGGTGTAAGTACACTTACACAAAATAAAATAAATTTTAGAAAATCATCAATTATCATTAATAGAGACTAATAAATAAGAAACTAAAAAAAACAGAGAATACAACTATATTGCACTGGAGTGCACTCAAATATTTAGGGCAAGCTGTTTTTGTTTTAATTCATAGTGAGGCTCAAAATTGGAATGGACAGAAACGAAAACCCTGGGGTACTCAGCCTCACTGCGTGTTTTGCTTTAGAGACCCTAAGATAATCAAATTGTCCTTGAGCTCTTGTCTTGGGCCAGTTATTTCTGTAGCCAGCTTTTGGGTGTTGGACTTACCCAAGACTCTATTGGGCACTCCCAAGGCTCACATGGCTTTCTGCCTTCCTATCTACCTGGAGGACCTTCTCTGAGTATGTTGTGTATCTTTAGTGTAGATTTTTTAATCTTTTTTTATTTGTTTTAAATTGTTTTTATTGCGCTATTTATTTTTTGTTTTAAATTGTTTTTATTGCGCTATACATTTTTCTCCACTCCCTTCCCTTTTCCCCTAAGGTACAGAATATGCAACATCATGAGAGTTCCTGAAATTTTAATTAACTTATTTGTATTTTGGAAAACTTTAGAGTTCTTTTTCCAAAAACATTCCTCAATAAAGATTTGAAAAAAAGTTCAGAGAATCCACATAAGGAAAATGTTTGACGTCCTATGTAGAAGATTAAGGAACAGTACGCAGAGAAAGGCTGATGAGATATCATAGGCTGTACACAAAGAGAAGGGAGAACCGATAGGAAATCCTTCAGACCTATAGAAGGAAGATAAAAGCAAGGAGGTGGCCCTCTGAGTGTGCTTTGGATCTGAAAACGTGCCAAGTCAAGACGCGCTCTCTTGGGATGTTACCAAGAGCTAGTTCACCTTAGTGGGGCCTCGGGTAGCTTTCCTGCTTCTGTCAAAGGAAAAGAACGGCTTAGGCAACCTAGAGGACCAAGACACATGATGACCTCCTCCTGGGCAAGTGATGGGTTATTCCATTTGAGTAGGGAAGTGGGGCTCCAGATCCTTGGTGCCTGCAGCACTCCTTAAACGTAACACAAAGGCATGGAGGGAGGAGAAACAAAACATCTAAGAGAGGCTGGGCAGGTCAGTGGCAGCCAAGCCGTCACCTACAGAACCCTTCCACAAAGCTGTCCCTTGACCTCCATGGGCCACGTTGGCATGCGTGCCACCAACGGTGTCAACAACAGTGGAGGAACTAGAGAGGCACAGACTGGCACTTTCTCCAGTGGAACATTCATCCTTTAGCAACTGCTACTGATCTCCAATCAGATCCTTGACCAACCTGCAAAAGTGTTCCAGGAGTGACCAAAGAGCAGAGTTAGCAAGTTTGTTAAGTAGAGAAAAAGGATCAGAGCAACAAGCTTGAGCATGGACATTCCAAGAAAGAGAAGTGTGGCCAAGAGCAAACAACTTCAAGATACTATAAATGGGTCAGCCCAGGCACACATATGATTCTGTGTGATTTTTTTTATTTTTGTTTTTTTTTAGGCTGTATTTATCCAAGGTTTAAAGATGAAGCAAATTTAAGAGCAAAATAAAATAAAATCAGTTTTAAAAGTAAGTGAAAAATACTAAATCAAGCTGGCTCTCTGAGTCAAGGTATTTGCTGTCAACTGTAACAACCTGGAACCCCCACATGGCAAAAGGAGAACTGACTTATGCAATTATGCCCCGAGAGCCACATGTCTATACCATGGCACGAGAGAAGCACCCACATGCACACACATTTGCCCACAAAGTAAACGAATAAATTAATAATTTTGTGGGAAAATATATGGAACAATTTGCATTTACTCTTAGCTTAAAGAATGTCTTTTTGGGTGTAAATGAAATTGTGAGGTGACTTTGAGATGCAGTTTATATTTAAAGGTTAGAGAGCATAAAAACAGTTGAAGTCAGGGCTGCAGAATCCTGGCTCTAGGTCAGCACTCTAGGTTTGGTGTTTTACCATCCTTGATAGAGAAAAGGAGGAAGTCCTGGCTGAGACAGCAATTATGAAAGACCTCTCTATCAAGGATGGTAAAACACCAAACCTAGAGTGCTGACCTAGAGCCAGGATTCTGCAGCCCTGACTTCAACTGTTTTTATGCTCAGCATCCTGGAGTCCTCCTTGGGATGTGGCTGATGTCTTTGAGAGGCTTATCAGTAAGTTCCATGTCAATCACACTGGTTTCAATCTCCCCTTTCCTTGGAGTGTTGGGGAGCACTCTCATCTGGTTCTTATTACTCTTGCCTTTTCAATTCCCAGGCTTGCCTACAAGCCTCTGCTAGGTGAAGTGAATCCTGGGGAGAGGGGGCCTCAGAGCAGTCCTTGCTGGACTTGGAAACCTTCCCTGCCATGAGACCCCCTTGCCATGAAAGAAGGAGGATAAATAATCTGGATCAAGAGAAGGTTGGACAGCAGTTTTTGTCTGGGGGCATGGGGTAGGGTACAGGGAACGGGCCGGAGGGGGTTGGGGAACCAGGGCAAGGGAGAAAGGGTGTGGTGGAGCAGAAGTAGCAGATGGCAAGGGGGAGGAAGCCTTCACTTCTGCGCAGTGGGTCAGCCTCTGCCTGACCTTGGAAGAATGCAAACTCCGGAAGAAGGGAGCTTGCCTGATGTGTAGACTTGACCCTCAAGCCATCATCTGAATGACATAATTCTGTATATCAAGAGACAAAAGGGAGGCCAGGAGGAGCTGTGTGCCGCCTGAGCAAATTTTCTTGAGTGGTGATAAACTTAAGCTTCCTGAAGCCTAAATCTGAAAGACTGATGGGACTTTAGGCAAACATCAACAGTGGTGCTCAATTAAACAGGTGCTTATGCCCGTAGTGTTCATGTTGACCACAGAAGCAGCTGAGGCAGCATCCCCACCCTCACCCAGGTCACACGGTTTCTCTTAGAGGATGCAGACTTGGGTCACACAGTCCTTCTGTCACACCCTGGCTATCAGACACAGCTGCTTACAGTCCAGCCAGTCCAGCTTGCTGCAGGCAGCCTGGAAAATCGCTGTAATTTTAACCAGCTCTCTTCTCCCAACCATGCTCTCCCTGACCCCGCCACCACAGGGCAATCTGGCTGGGTCTGTCCTGGCTGAAGCTTATCTTGCTGCCATCCCACCAGGAAATTGAAATGGCCCAGCATTGCGTGGGGGTTCAGGCATAGGCACTTGGGGGGGGGCACCATTGGCACCAGAGAGTTTGTAGGCTACCATGGTTATTTACATTTAACTCAGAGACAAAAGCCTTGGGCGCCCACAGCACACAGCAGCCAGGAATGTCCCCACACAGCTGACAGATGGGTCTGCCTTGGATTTAGAATGGGTGAGGTTGCGGGCTGCCTGACCCTCCCTTCTGGTTCAGGAGATGCCAAGAAAGCCTTGAAGATGAATGGCGTAAAAGCTCCAGTCCAAGTTTGTGCTCCCCTCACAGACAATCACATGAACATACCCCGGCTGATGTAGGTATGAGAGAAATCCTTTATTTACCCAGCATGCTTTCTGGTCCATAAACACACGTCATCCTTCAGACAGCCCTAGAAAGCCCGAGCAAGCTATTATAAGCACACCACCCCACTGCTTCTGTCCTTCTGTGGGCTCTCGCCTCCTCTCACACACTTGTCTCTTGACTCTTGGATGCTGGGAGCATGTAACAGGACAGAGCACACCCCTTAGACTTCAGGAACGTGTATGTGACCATGGTCTGTCACCCGTTTGTCCAACCTCAACAGGGGCCTTGCTTCTTTGTTTCCTGCACAAGTCGAGGTAGTGCTGCTGAATGCTGGTTCCGGGATTAAACAGTGGCACAACCATGGAAATCACAAGACCCTGTGTAAAGCATCCAGCTCTCCATAAAGGTGGCTTCCTGTCCTCCCCAGTATGCTGACAACTCATTTTGTATCAACCGATTTCCAGAGCTCAGCACATAACATGGTTAATGTGCATTGGTCAAAAGAAGGACAGGGGTAGGGGGCTAGGCTGACTTGGTAAAAAGCGCTTACTTTACAAACAGGAAGATGCGAGTCCAAGCCCCTGCGAGGATGGAGAAGGTTGGACATTGGTAGTGTGTGTTGCAGTCTCAGGGGTGGGAGAGTAAAGAGAGGAGAAGCTGTGAGCCTCCTTGGCCAGCTAGCCTCTGTTAAAAACAGTGAGCCACAGAAGAGAGCTGGGGGCAAAGGCCGGTCTGCTGAGGGGTTCAGTCCTGCAGGAGTTCCACTTTTTATCCTAAATGGACAGGAGAAGCCACTGAAGGCTTTAAGCTGGAGTGAGCCTTCTAAGAAGAAGAGACTTTGTCTCAAAAGATGTGTCAGAATACTGGTGAGGAATGACACACGAGGATGACCCCTGGCCTCTACCTGAACACACACATACACAAACTATGTGCATGTGTGCGTGAATGTACATGCCCACACATGCGCACGGTGGGAGAGGGCAATAAAACAATCAGGCTTTCCTTCTAGAGTACACACCAGACTTCTGCTATTTTATATGACCTTCTTCCCCTCACCGGGCCGACAAGTCTCTGTGGTCAGTATTCCCATTACGTTAGTTAATTGAACTTCTCCAAACAAGCCCTGAGTGTTGCCGCTCCTGGTCTTCCCTCGTCAGACTCAACTCTTCAGAAAGACTAAAACAGCTCCTGGCCACAGGATGTGTGAGAGAGCCCATCTGTGAAAAAACGGTCCCGCCATTGATCTGCCCAAGCCCAGGAAGATGCCTGGAAATGGTCTATGCTAGGTGTGTAACTCGCAATTGATCCAAAAACTGTTTCTGCTTAGTTTTATCTGGGAAAGTGGATGCTGAATTGATCCTTTCAAGTTCAAATCCAATTATGTCAAGCTCCGGCTTAAAGCCTTCCGTGGCCTCTCCTTTCCATTTAGGATCAAGGGCGGAACTCCTGCGGGGCTGAGCCCCTCAGCAGGCCAGCCTTTACCCCCACCCCCACCCCACCACAGAATGTTGGCCTCCAGCGGCACAAGTAGGTTCACGGTTCCAGGATCCTGTAGTCTGCTTCAGGCTTATTCTGTCTGTTCTGACTGCGGGCCCTTTGTTACTTCTGTAGGACCCAGCCGAAGCTTCATTCCTCTGACTGACCATAAGTAAGAGTGTGTCTCTTTCCTTTAATCCTCTCATAACACGCGTGTGTGTGTGTGTTTGTGTGTATTTGTGTGTATGTGTATATGTACACGTAGAAGTCAGATGCCACACTTGGGTGTTATTCTTCAGGCGCTTTCCGTCTATGTCTCTCTGGTCTGAAGCTCTCTAAGCCTAGGCCCGCTGACCAGGGAGCTCCAGAGATCTGCCTGGCTCTGCCTCTCCAGATGCAGGGTCAGAAGCTGCCTTCTACGTCAGTCAGAACTGCGTCCTTCCAGTTGTACAGATCTGTTCAACGAGTGTCAGGCTCCTACTAGGCACCAGGCACAGATGCCAAGCACCAGGTTGGCTTTATTTTCTATCATTTGTTTATATGTATTTATGTTCTGTATAGATACACACACACACACACTCATGTTGGGGGCAGAGCGGGACATTGTGTGTCTTCCTTTGTTGCTTTCTACCTGAATGCCCTGAGAGAGTCCCTCTGACTGAATCTGGAAATTTGCCATGCAGTCTCAGCTGGCTGGCTGTGAGCTATTGGAATCTTACTGTGTTCACTTCCCATATGCAACCTTGCCTGACTTTTTATGGGAGTACTGGGGATTTGAACTCAGGTCCTCATGCTTGCAGAGCAAGTGAGACATATCCTGAGAACCCCCCCCCACCCTACACACACACATGATGGAGGTGGGTCTTGTATCTTATCTGTTGCTTTCATTGGTTAACTAATAAAGAAAACTGCTTGGCCTGATAGGACAGAAAATTAGGTAGGCAGAGTAAACAGAACAGAATGCTGGGAGAAAGAAGCTGAGTGGATCAGTCGCCATGATTCTCCCACCCTACATAGACGCAGGTTAAGATCTTCCCTGGTAAGCCACCTCATAGGCTACACAGATTATTAGAAATGGGTTAGATCAATATGTAAGAGCTAGCCAATAAGAGGCTGGAACTAATGGGCCAGGCAGTGTTCAAAAGAATACAGTTTCCATGTAATTATTTTGGAGCATAAGCTAGCTGGCGGCCAGGAGCCGGGTGGCAGGAATGCGGCCCACAGCTCCTTCAACACACACACACACACACACACATCACTTACAGAGATTATTCTGACTCTGCTGGCCCGCTGGCATCTGCCCCTTCAGTGGTTGGTACGTAGTAGGAGCTTGGCATTCATGGTTGGCACCTAGTAGGAGGTTGGCACTTGTTGAACAGCTACAGACAACTGGAAAGACCCAGATCTGCCTGGCATAGAGGGCAGGGCAGTGCTAGTCCCTCTACTTCCTTCAGACAACAGGGTGGAGATCATTGGATTGGTAAAATTTCTTGAGCTGTTTACAACAAACTATGCCCTAACCCAAGTTACTCCATACTGTATGAATGTATGGTTTTTCAGGCTACCCACTGCCCTAGGAGACTCTATTTTACAAGAAACTTCTGACTCCATTTTGAGAGAGAAGGGTGCCTGTAGACCCTGGGTGGATGCTGAAACTGCTGTCCGTCAAACAGATAAATCACATTCCTGGGAATAGAAAGGGTGGTATTCAATACATATAGCGAGGTGGATTGTAGCTATGGAGGTGCATGGATATACTAAAATCTTACCCAGGAAGTTAGGCCTGGGAGCTACGGACACACCAAACCAAGGGAAGGTTATAAAGTCCTCATCTATACCCCATGGATTGATGGGTACCTATCATTGTGATGGTTGGGTCCCACAACACCAAGTATCGTCTGATACTTGTATAAGGATTCACCAAACTCAGTCACAGCCCCTGCTGTACAAAGAGCCAACTCAACTGCCTACCTGTCCATCCATTCACTCATCTGGACCTGGATTTGATTCATCAGTATCCCAATCTTTCACCTCAGAGCCAGATTCTGCAGCTTCCCTCTCAAACCTGACCCCATAGTTCTCCAGCAGCCTCACCAGAAGTGAGCCCCTCCTGCACTGGTCAGGTTCTTACCAATGTAGACTCTCTCAGCCTGCTTCTAACCCTCTTGAGTTCTGTTGCAGCCTTTTTGACTTGTGTTTATTTCATAACCCATACATATATATATATATGTGTGTGTGTGTGTGTGTGTAGATATATTGTCTGCTATGTAATAGGAGAGTTAATGTTAGTAATTAAGACTATAATAAAGAACCTATGTTTGTCTCAGCCAGGTGACTGAGGTAGTTCTATCTCTATGACAAACTCTTGCCAATGAAACCTCTAAACCTTGTGAAGTTATTGTTATTCAGTAAGTTCTGACATGGTGGAAAGACACAAGCTTAATGGTCGGTGTTTTGGGCATGATGCACACGACAGACATCTCTTAAAAAGTGATGATATCAGAGATGAAGATACCAGATAGGATCCAGTCCTAGTTCCCTTCTCTTTACAAAGTGGCCAAGACATGCTTTCTGCCTCAGAAATGGTCTTCTAGTCTTTGTATAGGTTCGTTCCCTGAAAAAGTCCTACATAAAAGTGTAATAGTATTAAATTATTGGGAAGAACCTTTGAGAAATGTGTAAAAACCACTGGGTGGTCTTTAATCCCAGCACTCGGGAGGCAGAGGCAGGCAGATTTCTGTGAGTTCGAGGCCAGCTTGGTCTACAAGAGCTAGTTCCAGGACAGGCTCCATAGCTACAGAGAAACAAACAAACAAATGTGAAAAACTGATAAAGGCTGTGAGTACCCAGAAGAATCTGCTCACAGGTGAGAGAGAACAAGCCATATTACATCTAATGTAGCAGCAGTATCGTGCCCTAGAAAACAAACATCAATGAGCTGGCATTTTGAGTTTATCTTCCAGTTCCCCCATCTAAGGAATGAACCATCCTTTCTCCAGAGTCAGCCACATACGTGGCCTCTCACCTTCCCGCCCTGTCTGGCTTGCTTCAGATGGCCGCCTCATTCAGGCTCTGTCTCAGAACTCTCCCCTGGTCCCAGATGGTGAACTGGCTTGAGCATTGGTTGTTTCCTGTCTAGATATCTGATCCATCAGGCAATCTAAGAGTCTCTCTCACTTGCTCAGAAGTCCACATCTCAAAGATCAAGTCCTTTTGCTTAAATTACAAAGGGCTTCCCATGTCCCCCGTGTTGTCCCTGCAGAACCTCCGTTTTTCATTACTCTCCGTGTACTCAAGGTCGGGTTCAGCACACTGGATTCACACCAGCCCTCCGTCTAGCTTAGCCTAATCCCTAGAGCAATATCCTGACCTTGGGTAAGTCTGAGTCTTGTAGACCCAGGGATGCCAGAGGACCAGCCCTCCTCCAGCCGCTTTTCAGTGTCCATGGATATCTATAGGACCCAGAGGCGCACAGTCATTACACACACAATTATTTTCAGTCTGCGTGTAGCCTGAAAAGCTCTCTTCTACTTTCCATATGCCCCTTTCTCTGGACTCCCCCCGCCTCTTATTCTTTGCTACAAAAGTCCCTTGACAGTGTCCCACATTACAAATACACGCTTGCCCCAGGCTCTGACTGAATTTGCTGTCTGTTTAATGCCTACTCCATATGGGATAGATTAACACAAAAAGCTTTAGCCTTGTACAACACTCAGATACTTTCATGTAGTGGTTGGGAGTTTTGGGGGGTGGGACATGAGCACATAAGTGGGTGCATGTACCAAGAACAGAAATCCATTGAGCTCCCCCAGACCAGACGTCTACATTCTGCAGGGCTCTCAGCAGCCAATAAATTTGGCTAGCGCTGGTAAAGCAGACCCTTCTCTCTAACCGAAGCATAATTGTGAGATGCTATTCCGAGCGCCAAAAACGTCAACCGTGAGTTGCAAACATGGACACATTTAAACAGAACCATATGTTGGATTGAGAGGAGAAATTAAAAAAGAAACCGACCATTCTACCTTTTGCCCCACAGATAAATTACAGGGCAGCAGCAACGTCAGGAGAGAATTACCAAAACTGGCGATGACCAGGCAGCAACATGCTGGTGCATTTTCATTGGGAAAAATGCGATCCCTGCTCTACAGACACCATCAACAGGGACAGACAAAGCCCTGTGAACACGCAGGCACTGAAGACACGGGATGGTAGTCGTGAAGTGTATTCCACATGTAATTGGTTTACTTTTTTCTGCACCAGTGTCCTTGGACTCAGAGATAGGAAAGTTTGGTTGCATCCATGGTTTGCCGTTAAATAACCCCAAGTGGTAACTTTCTACTCAGAATAAATCCGGTCTTCACAAGGGCCTGTGATCTCGTCAACCAGTACCACCCCATCTCACCCTCTCCTCCGTAAACTCCTTTGACACCCAGAAATACCTTCTGAGCTCAACAGTCACTTAAATTACACTTTATAATATAAGAAAATAAAGTTTGGCACACTTCAACCAGCTCCAAGAGTCATTGGTGAGAATCTGCAGAGTGAGGCTTGGGTTACGATTTCCATCTTTAGGATTATGATTTCCCCACTGGTCCATGGACAGTATTTTAACTGGAGTCTAGAGGAGTTGGTTCACTCTTTTACCTTCCAATTCTGCTGTGTGTATAGGTGGAGTATGAATTATTTTTAGATGGCCATAGGTACATCTTCAGGGGAAATGCTGTTATGTGGTCTCACAGCATAAATTCAGGATTTATTGGACATTATCTTTTAAAAGATGACATGAAGGTGGGCAGTGGTGGTGCATGCCTTGACTCTCAGGACTCGGAAGGCAGATCAGGAGGCAGGCAGATAGCTGAGTTTGATGCCAGCCTGGTATACAGAAAAAGTTCTAGGAAAATTACCGCTACTGTGTCTCAAAAAATAAATGAATAAGAGGAAAGAAATGTTTTTTATCATACTAAATGAAATAACTGTGTGCAGGGATTGTGTGGCATATGCATACACATGTTGGTTTGTGTGTGTGTCCATGTGTGTACACGTGTGTGTGTACATCTGTGCACATACCTAATGCCAACCAGAGGCCAATACTGGGTGTCTTCTCTGATATTTTTCTACCTTAGGATTTGAGCCAGGGTCTCTCGATGAATTTGAAGCTCATGGATTCAGCTAGACTGACTGACTGTGGCGTTCCTGGGTTCCTCCTTTCTGTACCTCAACAGCTGTCTTACCTTCAGTGTGGTCGTTGTGATTAAAACACTGTAACCAAAGAAACTGGGGAAGGAAAAGGTTCATTTCAGCTTACAGTTCCAGAGTCTATCATGGTGAGGAAGGCATAGCAGCAGTTAGGAGGAGCATGGCCATAGGAATAGCAACCTCCTTAGTTACATTTTCATCTACATAGAGAAAACAGTGTGTGTGTGTGTGTGTGTGTGTGTGTGTATTTGTATGTGGGGGGATTATAAATTCTCAAAACCCCACCCCAAGTCAGCAATACTTCTTCCATTGAGGCTCCACCTCCTAATGGTTCCATAATATCCCCAAATGGTACTATCACCGGGGACCACGTGTTCAAACACATGGGTCTGTGGGAGAATTTCTCATCCAAACCATCATAAGAGCTCTGAGACTGAAGGCAGGTACTGCTCTGCCCAGGTGTCTACATGGGTTCTGGGGCTAAGAATGCAGGTTCTTATGTTGGCATGCTCTCTCCTTACCTTCCAAATGAAGTAATATTACTTTCAAAGTAATATTACTTTCAATGTGTGATGGTTAACTTAGTTCTCTTAGCCTAAGGGTTTTGCTATTAGCCAATATGATGAGGGACTTACTTCCAAATTGCCACATGTAAGTTTGGGACCTGTAGGTCTTTTACACATCGGGAGTCAGGAATCATAAAAAGCATCATGGCAGGGTGGCTGGCCTGGGTTCATTGAACCCCTCAAGTACTTGAACTCCTCAGATCCAGCACGGGTTGGTTTCTGCTTCTGGGTAACTCTGCCCTGGCCTGCATAGTGAGTACCTACTCTGACATCTGACTTCTGGTAACCTCCTCAGAGTTTCTCTTCCCCCACCCCAAAATCTGCTAATCCAGTTTAGTTTTTGTTGCCACCATAAAACACTGGTCAAAGGCAACACGGGAAGGAACGGGATTATTTGGTTGACTGGCTGCACTCTCATCAAAGAAAACCAGGGTAGGAATTCAAGCGGGAACCTGGAGTTAGGTACTAAAGCAGGGTCTATGGAATAGCATTGTTTAGTGGCTTAGCTATTCACTTGCTTGCTCAGGTACCTTTATTATAAAACAGCTCTGGCTAGTTTTATATCAAGTTCATAAGACCTAGAGTCATATGGGAAAAGGGAACTTCAATTAGGAAACTGTCCTCACCAGATTGGTTTGTAGTCAAGTGTTTGGGGGCACTTTCTTGATTGATGTTGGAGGGCCCAAATCACTGTGGCCAGCCCTCCTCTTGGCTGGTGGCCCTGGGTATTGTGAGAAAGCAGACTGAGCAAGCTGTGGGGAGCAAGCCAGTAAGTAGCATTCCTTCATAGCTCAGCATCAACTCTTGCTTCTGGGTTCCCACCTTGAGTTCTTGCCTTGATTTCCCTAGATGATGAACTACAAGCTGCAAGATGAGGTCATCTGTTCCCTCCCCAAATCGCTTTTGGTCAGTGTTTTCATCTCAGCAATAGAAACCTAACAATATAGATTTGTCCGCCCAGGGATGGCACCAGTCACAGGAGGATAGACCCTCCTTTATCAATTAGCAATCAAGAAACTGTTCCACGGGCATGCCCACAAGCTACTCTCTTGTACATACTTCTTCAAGTGAGAATGCCCCCTCTCTGCATGTTAACTTGACAACCAAAGTTAGCCACCATATCTGCTCAGCTCTGTGTGGGTTCTCTACCAATCCTGGGGGTCCTACCATGGCTCCTACACCCCCTCAAGGAACAGTGCTGAGATCTCAGTTTACCTCCTGTGTTTTTAGAGTCCTGAATTAAATCAGTTTCTCCATTGTCAGGAGCATGCTGAGTTAGATAAATGGCCATCATAGTCATTTGGCATCCCGGACTCAGATGACACTGATCCTAGGTGGGTCCTCTCCATGATCTCATGGACATAGGGCAACCATGCTCCACCCGAAATCCTTCACTGTAGACCACAGGGGCTTCCAGGCCAGAGTCGCAGCCCCCTCTTCACTCCAAACTTGAGCTAAGGTTCAAGAAAACAATTTCTACCTTTTTAACAAATGTGGGAAATAGAATCGTCCAGAGGATTTACTCATTAAAGAACTTGCTTGCCAAGTCTCAGTCCAGTCTTCAGAGCATCCCATAATTTCCTTCCATTATTGCCTTCGGACATCCCTTAGCCACAGAGGACCGCTTAGAGTTCTTAAGTTCAGAAAGCGCATTTACCCTCACAGCTATTCATTGTATGCTTAATCTAAAGAGACAGCCCCTCCCCTCCACTCCACTCCTATTTCCTATCCAGCTTCCTAAATTCCCTTGTTGTGCTTTGTGCACCTTTCCTTAATTAAGCCTCTTGGTGAATCATTTCTCTAAGTTTACTTCTTGAGCATCAATTGAGATCCCTGTCATTTATTTGCACATTGACTAGGTCTGGAGATACAACGGAGACTATGGCAAACCTTACCTGCAAAGAGCCAAACATACAGACACTGATAGAAGACAAAGCACCATAAGGTTGACTGATGCCAAACATGGAAACAGGCATCCACTGGGGGCACAGAGATGTCTAACCAAGACACAGAGCAGCAGGGAGGATGCCCGGGGTCAGGAAGGCTGAGTATAGTTTTCACAAGGCATGAAAAGTTGTCTGGGTTAGAAAGTATGAGTTAAAGTAACACTTCCAGTTGGGGGATGGTGAGAACAGCCCTTATCAGTGGTAGATTTCAAACTCATTAATTTCCCTCAATTATCATGATGCTTGTACAGTTCTTTGTGTGTGGTGTATAGGTTATGCGAACTCAGTTTCTTCCTGGGCATGAGCTCAACTCTTTTTGTGAGGGAGATGCTTGCGAAAGCGCATTCCCCTCTGTTATGGGTAGAACATTGTATTGGAAAGAAACTGATTTATTTCCAAGTGGACAGTACAAATCCAGGGTGTGCTCTCCAAGCGAAGGCCACCGTACTTCACATCCTTTGAAGAGCTCCACCCTTTGCCCAAAAAGAAAAAGCAAGGCAGCCAGAAAGCCTTCACTGCAAGGCTTGCTCCTTGCACAGACTTCTCTGCTTTCTTGAGCCTGGGAGACTAGAAGAGAATGTATTCTGTGGTAAGCCACAGAGACCATAAGCCCAGAGGAAGGGGCGTTCAGTTCATACATAATCTACCATTCTGCTTCATACCTCTACATGCCATGGTACTTTCAAGGTGACATTTCAGGTGCATAGTTACATAACGGGAAAGAGCATCCGTAAAGGCTGGTATATTGGGACTTCCAGGAAAGACAGGTGCCATGTGGGTACACTTTAGCTCCCAGGAACTCTGTCCAGAGTGAGAGGTGGTCACTGGGGGCTCTGGGCTTAGCAGGTTCTTTCGCGCATTCCACATGTTGAGGGACACGGACTATCGTGAAAACTGTGAGGAGACAGAAGCCCAGAGCAGGCGACTGTCTGCTCACGTGCCGATTTTACACGCACCCGGAGCCAGAAGTGATATGTTCCGTCTATTGATTACGTTTATGTGGGAGCCACGGGAGAACCTTCTTCTCAGCGTGGGCGCGAGTGAGGGATTCGGCAAACATCTGAAGGCTGATGACGGCTCTCCGGCTGCCGGCAAGGCTAATTGGCTGGTATTTTTCAATCCTGGCAGGAATTTTTTTTGAAACAAAGTAGAAATATCACAATAATTCAACCAATAGCATTTTTACAAGGCTCTGGAAGGCTCTCTTGGGGACTTCTATTTCTGCTCTTCCAAAATCCCTTAAAGGTTATCTTTTTATCAATAGAATGCTCATACTTCATTTTTCAAAGGTCTCCAGTGCCTGTAGAAGGGTTGAAATAACATAAGCCTGGAAAAAAATATGCTTTAGGGACAATGGTGACATTTCTTGGCAAACAATTGGCAATTTCCAACGTTCAGTTTGCCTTTGATTGGTAATTAGTTCACAGCGTTCAACTCGGTTCACCTTTGAGGAAGTTGGGAAGATAATTCCGTTCTATTGCCTTTTAATTATTTTAATCATTAAAACTTTGCACAGATACGTGCTGCTCTTGTTTGTGGGAGTTGAAGCTTGTCAACTCAGAGAGGGAAGCCAATTTGAAGCTAACGGAAGCAGAGCAGTAAACTCCAGAGTTAATTGAACAAACCCTCATTGGGCACCTCCCATGTGCCAGGCACCGTGCTTAAAGCTGGGGAGACATAAAAAGGAATTAGGCACACTGAGTACCCTCCAGAGGCGTGCAAGCTCGCATAAGTAACTATAAACCATTTGCTAAAGACCTGGTTGTGCTATCTATCCAAAAGACATCGTGATGATGTGGAGACAGAAGTATTCCATAGTGCCTGGAAGAACTGGCAAGGCTCATCACCAAATATCCCCTCTCTGTGGAAAATGCCCCAAAGCACAGTGCACACCAGGCTAAAAAATCCAGGAATGTTTCTATAATTGGGGTGCTAAGACCAGGGGGGGGGCTGCATTCAGGAGCTGAGCTGACTTCAAGCAGCCTCTTGACAGTGCAATATTTCCAAACACGAATAAATCTCACCCTTTCTGAATCAACAGTAGAATCCACTCTGAAGCTCCACATTCATTTCAGCCAAACACAGATGTGCGTGAGTGCAGGTATGTGTGTGTGTTCATGTGTGTGTACATGTGCATGTTCCATCACTAATGGGTCTATACAGTCTTCTTTGTTGTCTTCATTTCTTAAGCAATGTTGTGTAGCTGCCATTGATAATAGCAATTAACATAGCACATAGCACTGCTACTTTTTTTACAAATTACATATGTGCGTACCTACATGTCTGTATGTTTGTGCACCACATGCATACACTGCCCACAGAGGCAAGAAGAAAACATCGGATTGCCCAGAAACTGGAGTTATAGATGTCTGTGAGTCCCCTGATCCAAGTGCTGAGAACTGAAGCTAGGTCCTGTGCAAGAACAGCAAGTGCTGATTTCCAGAGTGACTGTACCAGCCTGCCCTCCCACCAGCAATGGAGGAGTGTTCCCTTTAGCCCACAACCTCTCCAGCATAAGCTGTCATCAGTGTTTTTGATATTGGCCATTCTGAAAGGTGTAAGATAGAATCTCAGAGTTGTTTTGATTCACATTTCTCTGGTGGCTAAGAATGTTGAGCATTTCCTTAAGTGTCTTTCAGTCATTTGAGATTCGTCTGTTCAGAGTTCTCTCTTTAGGTCTGTACCCCATTTTTAAAATTGGATTATTTGTTCTTTTGATGTCAAAGTTTCTTGAGTTTTTTGCATATTTTGGAGATTGGGGGTTGGTGAAGATCTTTCCCATTCTGTAGGCTGCATTATGTCTTATTGACCGTGTCCTTTGTTTACAGAAACTTCTCAGTTTCAAGAGGTCCCATTTATTAATTGTGGCTCTCAGGAAGTCACTATGGCAATTTCTCAGAAAATTAGAAAACAACCTTTATCAAGACCCAGCAATATCATTTTGGGGTATATATCCAAAAGACACTCAATTGTATCACAAGGACATGTGCTTAACTATGTTCATAGCAGCTTTGTTTATAATAGCCAGAATCTGGAAACAACCTAAATGCCCCTCAACCAAAGAATGGATAAGGAAAATGTGGTACATTTACACAAAGGAGTACTACACAGCTGGAAAAAATAATGCCATCTTGAAATTTGCAAGCAAATGTATGGATCTATAAAACGTCATATTGGGTGAGGTATCCTATACCCAGAAAGACAAATATCATATGTACTCAATCATAAGTAGCTTTTAGACAAAAAGCAATGGAAAATCAGCCTACAGGCCACAACCCCAGAGAAACTAGACAACAAAGAAGACCCTGAGAGAGACATACATGGATCTATATAGGAAGGTGAAAAAGACAAGATCTCCTGAGTAAATTGGGAGAGTGGGGGTCACGAGAGAGGGTAAAAAGGGAAAGGGGAGGAAAGGGGGTGGACAAAAATGTATAGCTCAATAAAAACAATAAAAATAAGAAAAAGAAAAAAATAAAATTTGAGCCAGAATTTTAAAAAAAAGAACAGCAAGTGCTCTCAAGTGCAGAACCATCTTTACAGCCCCTAGTAGTATAGATATCACAAATCATCTAGGGATGATCAGACTTGTATAGGATTGTGGGCAAAAGTCATGTGTGGAAAACATCCCAGTGTCTACCATGGGACAACAGTCCTAGTGATAAAAAAAGGGTAAGTGTCATCCATGCTTCTTACTGCCCACTTGCAGACTTCATGCTTAGGCATTATGGAAGAACTGTGAGTGTGTAGACAGGGCTCGTTCAGTGATTGGAACCTTGGACGAATCAACCACAGTGGGAGCTTTTTTATTTTTTTAATCATATCCCTATTTAAAGGCAAACTGTTGTTTAGGAAGTTAAAAAATAAGACATGGTGATTATAATATAATGTTATGACAAGAAAAGTGTGTGTGTGTGTTTGTGTGTGTGTGAGAGAGAGAGAGAGAGAGAGAGCCCTACATTTGCCTATAGCTGCAATTTTCCAAATGTGGATAAATTATTTTACCTCCTTGAGCCTTGATGTCCATGCAATGAAAGCAAGACTGATGACCAAGGATACAGCTCATCTCTGCCAGGGGAAACTTCTTCCACCTAGGTCTCTTAGCTGATCAGACCAATTAAGGTTACGGGTTCTGAGGGGCACTCAGCAGTCTGCCAAGAATGCTGCTTTCTTTAACACACCATCACCAGTAGCTGTAACATCATCACCAACAGCACCAGTACCAGCAGCACGAGCACCACCACTATCACCAGTAGCAGCAGCAGCAGCAACAGCAGTAGCAACAGAAGCAGCAGCAGCAGCAGGAGCAGAAGCAGCAGCAGCAGCACCACCACCACCACCACCAATGCTTCATCTTTGCCTTTCAGATTCTAACACATGAGGTCTCAACTTTGACCTGCCAGCTGGTCTCTCTCTGTAAAGCAGAGACCCCGCCAACATTGATAGTGTAGAATCCCTGGGCTTCCCTGGGAGCCACAGATACCTGCTGAAGGAAAAACTGAGAGGATAATAAATTGAACAGCTATATCACAGGCCTCCTGTTCAGTGGTCCAGCTTCACACTAGGGACAGAGGTTGACTGTGGTCAGTTTGAACTTGACTCAGGAAACACTGGCCGACGTCTGCATGATGCAGGCTCCTTTAACTCTCCTGAGGGTTGCATGTAACAGTCAGCCAGTAACTTATCTAATTCAAGGTGGTTCTGGCATTGAAAATAGTACACCAGGTTTGAGGAAAGCAGGTTCTAACTAGACACATATGCTGAGAAATCCTGTCTTAAAACAATAAGGCATAAAGCAATTGGTGAAAGAAATCCATGTTGATCTCTGCTGTCTGTATGCATATCAATACACATGCACACAGGGTGACTATTATAATGTTATGAGAGGAAAATCACGTGTGTGTGTGTGATAGAGAGATCAATGTACACATGCATGAACAGGTATGCACACAAATGAATAATTTCAGTATAGCTCAGATATGTTTATTACAGGATGTACTAATAGTTGAATAACAAAAATTAATATGTATTTACAAACATATCTACTTATCTAATTCAAAGTGGTTCTGGCATATATTATATGTCTGATAGAATTATTGGGAAGGTTGCATGAAGAAATAAGCAAAAAGCTCTGTAAAATAGGAAGAGAGATTTAGACATGAATAATTACTAATATGTCCAGCATGACAACACTAGTTGATATGCCAATATATATCCCTAATATATATATATATATATATATATATATATATATATATATATATATCCCTTAGACACAGTCCAGACACAGGCAGTAAGATATGGTCAACCTTCAAAATAGGGGTCCCCACCACCCCTCTCTACCTTCTGAGCCCTCTTCGGTGACAGGGGTCTTTGGCTAACAACACAGCTAAGCACGATTTCTTTCCTGTCGGCTATACAAACAACAAGCCTTGGGCAGTGATTCCAAGAGAGTAAATTTCACTGTGGAGAGACACTTCCCCTGAGTTCCTTTTCTGGTAAACTGGCACAGAACTTCAAGAAAACTCCATTGCACCTTCTGTGTCTCTGCTCTTCCATGCCTGAAATGTTTGTACAAGCAAGCTCATGTCTGGAATCCCCCATGGGTTCATTTTCTAGGTCCTGTTACAGGTCTTTCTTTTTTATTCAGGAGCAGAAGAAATGGGATTCCATTCTTCCTCTCCTTCCCCTCCCTCAGTGCTCACTTAAACAAACCCCCACAGACTTGAGATTGGCTTGACATTTAGATTTCAGCATCCATGCTGGTTCTAAATGCAGACGAGAGCGCCCTTCTCTCTTTCAGTAAATGAATTTTCAATTGACCAATAAGAAAATCGCAGTATTGGACTTGTAGAAACTGTCTTAACTTTGCATTGGTTGTATAATTAATATTAATTGAATATGCATTGATTTTGTTCTTTGGACTAATGGAGTAATTTTAAAAGAAAAGCCCGTTTCAGTAATTAAGCAGATTAAAATAGATAACATATATTTCTTCCTTAATCAGTCCAATAATTGAGTTCCACTAGTTTAAATTCACATCTACTCCTTATTTAATCAAAGCTAAATGCTGTGTATATTCTGAAGCTAAATAATATGTGGACAGTGGATTTAGTTCAGAGAACAGCATTTCAAAACCACCTCTAATATATTTATGCCATTCTTAAAATTCATCAGGTCATCATTTTCTCTTTAGTTTGATTTTACTTAATTAAAATATGATTATGACATCACCCCACCTTACAACATCTCCCACAACTCCCCACCCCTACACTCTCTCAAATAGCCTCTTTTTAATTGTTATTGTTGCATACATATATAAGTTTATAAATGTATGGATGCAGCCTGCTGAATCAGTTTAGTATTGCTTATATAGTTTTAGGACTGACCACTTGATACTGGATAACAAGTTAGGGAGATTATCCCTGTAAAAGATCAATTTTCCATCTTTCAACAATCTTGTTTCCTATAGTTCTTCATCTAGCAGTGGGCCTCAGTGAGATGTTCTCCACCCATGCCAATTGGCATATCAACTAGTGTTGTCATTGTATGAGTCTTGTTTGAGCAGCCATACTATTGAGATTTCATAGGCTCAGCTTTTCCATCATACATAGAAGAAACTATCTCACAGCCGACTTTCCTAGTGTTCCAACTTTTACAAACTTTCTGCCATTTCTTCTGAAATGTGTCCTGAGCCTTCGGTGTAGAAGTTGTATTGGAGATACATCCTTTGAGGCTGGGCACCCCACGGTCAATTGTTTGTATTTTGACCCAATTGTGGCTCCCGTGATGGTCTCTGTCTGCTGCAAAAATAACTGCTTTGATGAAAAGCGAGAGCCGCTCACTCAGGGGCTTGTCCATACTGGGTTTCGTGGTCTGAGTTGATGAGGATGGTTGACCAGATGGACCTCTTTCCACCCACGTACTAAACTCCCCAGGTTTCCAGAGGACCTAGCTGGTCGTTTCCTGTCTTGCCATTGAGGAGGCTGCTACCGAGACAACTCTGAAAGCTGGACAATGAAACACTCCTCAGAACAGTGGCTGAATGTGTTTGAGACGGCATGTCTCAGGAGGACTCTAGGTGTCACATGAAGAGATAGCCTGCACTATGATGACATTAAGAAACGTCTCCATCTACAGAAGGAAGTAAACTACAGGATACGGCAACGCCGCTTGGGCTACTTTGGCCATGTTAGGAGAATGAATGACAGCAGATACCCGAAGATGGCTCTGCTTGGGGAAGTGCATGAGATAAGGTGAAGAGGAAGGCCCAAAAAACGCTGGATAGACAGCAGAAAGGAAGACTGTGGAAACCCTGGGTGTGATAATAACACAAGCATCTAGGACTGTCCAGGATAGGAACAACTGGAGAAATACCACAAACTGCTGTCTGTGCATGCTTAAGACCTGCTGGGGCATAAAAGATGAACAGAATGAGAGTGGCTCTCACCTGGGCTTCCAGGCCAAGTGAGTGGTCTAGTGTTTTCTCTGAAATGTACAACATGGCCTGCAATGTTAACAAGTGATGTGAAGGAGGTTATGGAACCCTTCCTTCTCTGTGTCTCAGTTTCCTCATTTGCAAAACAGAATCACAAGGGTACCTGACCCACTGACTTCTGTGAAGATTTTACAAGTGAGCAGTCCTCAGAGTCAATGTCAAGTAAGAATTCTGCTAGTATTTTATGCTCTCTTTTCTCATCTTTTTATTAGCAGATACCCCTGGATGTTCTTCAGAATGCCAGAGAAGTCAGGAGTCACAGAAGCCATGGGTCTCCCTTTCTCTGGAGAAACTCACCTTGCTCGAAGACAGAGGTCCAAAGAGAAGTTGTCACATAGGTGTGACTTCTCTCCCAGAATTGTCTCTTTGGGAGCAAGCTCCTGCATCCTACTTCAGCTTGACTCTCATCCGATATGGCAGCTGCCATGCACAGATCATCTCTAACCATGCAGTCTGACATTGCTCAGTTTTGCGTGGGTGAAATAACCCTGGAGCCTCATCCCTCCCCTTATGAATGAAAAAGCAAGCAGATTTCCAGGCGCTGCATAGAATGCAACCCATATGTTCATCTTGTTTCAGATACGCACAATGTCTAGTGGTTCCGCGCGCTTCCTGATATTTAACCGGTAGAAATGGAACATGATTTAATATTCCTTTTACTGTGAGAATTTTATTTGAAAACTTAGAAAATTATGCAGTTCTCACTGGGGAAGCAAACCTTTTCAGTATCTAAAATTCATAAGAGAAGACAGTGTTTACTGTTGCTCTGGGCTGCAATAACCCTGGCTCACTGGAAGGAAAGCAGAGGAGCCTGGTTCAGGGCGAATCAATGTTTTCTGTACTTACCTCATGTCCAAAAAGGTTGTTAAGGGATATTTCCTTTAAACTTGAATGTAAAACATTATGAAATGTTCAAAGGCAGTACTTTAAAAAGTTAATGGGTAACAATACCAGAAAGTATTTCACATATGCACATACACATCACACACGGTGGGTGGTTGAGGCAAGACGGTTTCCTAGTGCACCATGAGAGTGTTTCTGGATGGGATTGTTCCATCACCAGCTTGAAGAAGATCACAGGCTAGAAGACAACGAACGAGTTTCCTTCCTACCATCTATAGCCAGATAGCATTTGCAAAACGGAAAACTCTGTATTCTTAGCCAGGAAGAGTGCATGAGCTCTGACCCAATCCCACAGCTGAGATGTCTCTGCATGGACCAGTACATTCCACCGAGATTCAGCTCTCAGCACAGCCCGAGGCCCTTCATGCTCTGGGCAACCCAATGTGGTCTATGTCAGGGAACTCAGATTGTTGGGTTAGAGGCAGGGAGTGTTCCATCCTGTTTCTTTCAGGCATTTTGATTAGAATAGTAATGGGAATCTCCAGTAAGAAATGGCCCTCTGCTTCTTTGATGTGGGCTATAACCCTGACTCGGGACACTAGGCTGTTTCAGACATTCACATTTTAATTGTCTCCTTCCAAACATCTTAGCTTGTGGTCAGTCATACAGAGCACACAATGTTAGTGGGGGTGTTAGGTTACCCCACACAGGCAGGTGTGTGTTGGTGTGTGTGTGTGTGTGTGTGTGTGTGGTGAGTGTATCTGTGTGTATTGTGTGTATATGTATGTGTGTGCATGTGTGCATTGTGTGTGTGTAGTGTGTGTATGTAAGTGCATGTGTGCCTGTTTGTGTATGTGTGTGTGTGGTGTTACAGAGATCAAGTCCAGTCTAGAACAGTAGCAGTGCAAATTCTAGAATGAGTTCTGCAGTGTTCCAGACAAATGGTTAAAGGCAGCCTTGTGTCCCTGTCCCGTTGGGGCCTGCACAAGTGGGACAAGACTAGCTCACACTGAGAGATCAAATGTAAATCTTCTCACAAAATGGACACACCTAGATAATATCTGACCAGAGACCTTGGGCTTGTGAGGTTCAATCACATAGACATATAAAATGAACTATCATAACCCATAAAATGATCCCCAAACCAAACTCAGAATTCCGGGAGACTCATTAGCACAGGGAATTTCGAGTGTGGTGACTGATGGGTATGCAGACCCTTGACTGAAGGGGCCAGGGAAGTGGTGCATTTGATCGCAGAGGGGAAAGACACAAGAGCTCTGTGCCTTACTGATGATGGATGAAAATCTGAATCTCAGGTCTCCACGCCCACTTCACACAGATAGCTTGTAAATTTAGCGTGTTAAGTCATTTGAAGGTATGAGTCTGGTAGGAAAAAAATCTGCTTTTACTATCATTTCATACACATTTTCCAAGTTTACTTATGGAAATCGATTGTAAAGCAGCAGCAATTTTCATATTCACAGCATCAGGTTTTACCTTTAAATGACCAAACCTGCCACTTAGATGTTCGTGATACGTGATACTACAACTGGAGGGGAGAGGCTTGCCATTGATGGCATATGCCTTGAGAATATGATAGCATTGCGTCCCAATTAGCTTTGTCCATTTTCATTCCTCAGTAGGCAACTACAATGTGTAATTTTTACTTTTTTTAATGGACCACTGAGCTTACCGGAGGCTGCTTGCATGTGCGTGAATGTGATGTTACTAACAGCAACATGGACAACTTAACAGTAATTACATCCCTAAACAAAATGCCTTCCCCTACCCAAGCACCATTAACTGCCTCAAACAGGGTAGGACTTCATGAACCCTACAGGCACCCAGGAGAGAATGTGGACAGGCAGGTATAACCTTGTTTATGCAATCTTTTCTTAAGCAGATAACCACAGCTACCAAGAGGTCCCAAGCGGAACTGCCCCATGTTTTCCTTCACTCCTTATCTTCTGGCTCCCACATTCTCTCTGCCTCCCCCACCACAACAATGGTCCTTAAGCATGTGATATGTCTGATGGCAATACATGTACCCTGCCTGCCAAAGACTGTTGTATCCAATACTTGACTTCTTCAGGAAACAGCCAATTTAATGTCTTCTATCTCTCTCATTTCCCACAACACCCTCAGAGGCTTATCAGAACACCTGTTCCAATACTGCCATTAGTCACTCCTAAACTTAGACTCAGCGTCTCATCGTGCCTGCAATGGAATTCTACTTGTGAGTAAATACCTTTCCTTTTAATCCTAAGAAACAATGACTCAACAAAAATGAGAGAAATGTATGAAGGGCAGAAGAAGTCCACAGGACAGTGGTAAGGGGAAGAAATCACCAAGCAGCAAATTGGGAACCATACTAAGCTCACAGTGGATGAGGGACCAGGGCTGCCTGAAAAGCCCCGTACCCTAGGTCTAAGCAGGCTTTGTGACTTAATACTCAGCAGAGCTTGGAGGAATGGACACTTGAGAGTAACTGAGAACCACATCTTAACAGACCGGCACTCTCTTTGCTGTGATTCTTGCTCCTTAAATATCATTTGCCATGCTGTGGGCAACTTAGAGAAGTCCACGGGGAGGAGGAGATGAGCCCCAGGCCAGCTCCCTTGATAGCTATTACTGGTCCTTTGTCTGGGTCGAAGATGCATTTTTGAACAGACTATCCAGCTTCTGCTACATTTGGGTTGCCCGTACTGGCCCAAGCTGGGATCACAGGAAACCTAAATGGTTTCCTGTGCAATGAGCCACAGGTTTCTGGAGTGTTTCGTTGTACCACAACCGATCAGGGACAAGGAGTAATGAGGGGAAGGCTCTTCTTTCAAGTCCAACAAGAAGCCATTGTGGAATCTTGTGCTGCCAGACAGATGCCTCCACTTTCAGCTAAACTATGCAGCCAGCTTCAGATCCTTAGCCCAACCAAGCAATTACCACACATTTTCCTTTCTGATCGAAACCTGCAGCCCAGCAACCCTCCTGCCCAAACCCTTTCCTCTTCTTCATGGTAGATGTGAAGTACAGGAAAACACAAGGAAATGAGGAACAGATTTCTTAGCCAGGAAACCCAGAGTTTTACATAATAACAAACACCTAGTTTCCTGCTTCGTGTGCCCTAGGGAACCAGCGGAGATAGCGCACATGCTCATTTGAATCCAACGTTCTGAAACTCATTCTGTTGCATACGTGTGACAGATTGGCATCTAGACACCTTTCTCTGAGAAGCCCCTCTCCTTACTTCCTGCAGGGTTCTATGTGTGTTTAGCTGTACATACCTGTGAGTGCTAGCCCTTCTTGGGAGGCCTCTCTTCTAGGCTGGATGCCATCTTAGCTGGCACCAGACTACCCTAAGGGACTCTGGACTGCTGAAGAAGCAGGTCAAGTGCAGAGTAAGTCACAGGGCAGGGATGAGATGTACAGAAGAGATGAGCCCCTGGGATACTCAGGGAAAGCCAAAGAAGAGGGCAGCCTGAGCGATGATACTACAGGGTGCACATAGAAATATCTAACTTCTTCAATCCTTTGCGCCTAGTCTTAGAATAACCCATTTCATGGGTTTTCATTTGAGTTCTCCCAACCCTAGCTACTGTTTCTCTGGCCACCAATTTGGAAAGCTCTGTTTGGAGACAATTAGCACTAGAACGATACCCCGCTGTGCCTTTTACAGGATGCATCACGGTTGACTATTAAACACGTCGTGTTCCAGGATTGTATCTAACACGGGTGATTCAGGGATCTAATTTCAAAAAAAAAAAAAAAACCCTTGTGTTAAGTCTGTAAAATTAGAACCAACCATCATGTTCTTTTCCACTATAGAAGTCAGAATAGGTCACAACATGGGGATGGAATCTGCTCTTCTGATCTTGACAGAGGATCAACCGCCTAGTGGGGTGCTCTCATGCTCCTGGACCAGATTGTGAGCGACAGATCTCCAAAGTGGAAAAGAACAGAGTCCTGCTAGCTGGGATTCTCACCAATCTGCAGATGTTTCTCCCCTTCCTGACTGACTCTGAATCTAGGGTGAGAAACTAATTGAACCAGCGCTAATCCCATCCCCTTCCCACTCAAGATGTGTGCCTTTATCTCTGTTGCCTCCAGTTAACTCCTGCCAGGATTGGCCCCTGGGCTACCCAAGGTTCATCTAGTCTCTTTCTTTGACTTTGGTAGTTTACTCTGACTGGATAGATCCTAGCACCTGGGCTTCCACCTGTCTAGCTAAGATGGCTTTCACGTTCCAGCTCGCAGAACCTGCCAACAGGCACCTCAGTTGCCTCTCAAACTTCCCAAAACTTCTCAGTGAGCCCACCACTGATGGCATCTCTACCAGGAAGCCTTGAGTGCCTCTGTTTCTCAGGGGTATTCTAATGGCTGACAGAACCAGTATCCAGGGTAGTCTTCATACTGGACTTCTTGCGGTTTTTTTCTGTAAGAGCAGCTACAGGGGTTGGAAGTGAAATGTTCCCTCACAGGCTCATACGATTGGTTAAAAGCTTAGTTCCTTGTTGCTGGTGCTGTTCAGGGAGGGAGGTTGTGGAAAATTTAGGGCATGGGGCCTAGCCGGAAGAAGTGGATTACTGGGAGAACAATTTTCAGATTTAGTCTGGCCCCTCTTCCTGTCTGTTGCTGTGGAATATTTCTTTACACTGTGTGAAGATGTGTCACTGTGATGGGTTTAATAAAGAGCCAGATGGCCAATAGCTAGACAGAAGAGAATAGGTGGGATTTCTGGGGAGAGAGAGGGCTCTGGGAAGATGGGTGAGGAGATACCACTGAGACAAGAAAGAAGTTGGATGTACAGTACAGAGGAAAGGTAACTGTGCCATATGGCAAACTGTAGATCAATAAATGCAGGTTAATTTAAGTTATAAGAGTTAGTTGGGGAAAAGCCTAAACGAAGGCTGAACTTTCATAATTAATAAGTCTTTATGTCATTATTTGAGGATCCAAGAAAGTCTGATGAGAAAGCTTGCCACAATCTGTTATCTGCTTCCTGATTTACCCAGCTTAGTAAGGTCCCATAACCATGTCCGAATCCCCTCCTATTCCCTTGCCTCCCCTGCCGTGATGGACCATACACCTTTGAATCATGAACCAGAAAGACCTTTTCTCCTTTATGTTGCTCCGGCCAAGTGTTTTACCACAGCAATGAGAAAAGTAGCCAAGATATTAGACAATTCTGTTATAAAGTCATTAAGAATTCTTCTTCGCCAACTCTCTGCTCTTCAGAGAGCTTGCTCTGAAGACTCACTGTGTAATCCTACAGGGAGGGGATATTTACATAGAAAATGTAGTCAGAGCTCAGGAAGTGCCCAGCACACATACATTCAGTTTATATAGAGTTACGGTAATTCCATACAGAACAATGGCACACTTCTAGAGAATTCTATAGATTAGATCAATTCAAGAATCTAAAAGATAGCTCGCTTAACCTTGCATGCAGTGGCTCACCTTTACCATTGATTAGTATGTGAGAAGAGACAGGACCTTGTTTTCTAGATACCTGGTGAAGTTAGCCAAAGCACACATCTCCGGTTCATTTAAATTGGGAGCATTAACACGAGTGAAGTTGAGGGCATTACGGAAGATGGGCAGATAAAGTTCTAAGACCATATGAAACAAAGCAAATGCCACAACAAAATCCACATATATACAAGGGTCCAGAGAGAACTTGTGGGAATGTGTAGATTAGCATGATTTACAGTAAGCACGGTAATTGTTTATATGCAAGTAAATGTCAATGACCACTGCTTAAATCTATAAAAGACCTTTTAAAATTCTGCTAAAATGCTGTTTCTTTAAAAGAAGAATTTCACATTAATTTCTGCAAATAACACAGTAAAATCTACCTGAGTTAGAGTTTCTATTGCTACAATCAAATACCAACCAAAAGCAACTTGGGCAGGAAACGGTTTCTTTTAGCTCACATGTCTGAAACACCGTTCATCTTGGTGAATATATATATATATATATATATATATATATATATATATATATATATAAATTATAAGCCCAAACCATGCTGGTCAACTTGAAGCTCCTTGATCAGATATTATTCTTACGAAAAGTAATTTACTAAATTCATAGCATTCATATGCTACTCGTATGTAGTTCTCTTCAAGACTTTCTGAAAAACATGTTCCGGATTTTTCCCTTCATCTCACTTTTCTTCTCTCCTTCCCTCTTCCTATCCTCCACAGGAAGCTTCCTGAGCAGGTGAGTGACCACCCACAATAGCCCTGCTTGACACCAGACAGAAGAAAGACTGTAAACAGCTGAAGACTCTTGAGTGTGTCAGCAGGGGTGAGTGTGGTAGACCCTGGGTAGTGTTCTCCAAGTCCTTAAGCAGAACCATCTCAAATGACCAGAAACAAGTCCCCCTCTGCTGTCTTCATCTATATTTCATAGTGCAAACTTTGGGGTAGGAACCAAAACAAGTGATGTAGTGTAGTTACCTACTTCCAAAGGACTCTCTGAAAACTTGGTTGAAATGTTCTCTCTGCATTGTGGCTCTTAACCCTAGAGGGGTTTCACTCGTGGATATAAAAAGCTTCTACCAGCTTTATTGAGTATTCTGCTCTTCCCCATATGACCAGGCTTTTTTGACAGGGGGCTAATGGCTCTTCCAATGGTTTTACTTTCAGTTACCCTGAAAGGTCAGATAATATGAGAAAGTTGAAAGGATAGGCTGTTCCTTATTTCTAGCTCTTCTTGCAGAGCACAGCACTGTGCATATTGTCCTAGCTGACATCTAACCTCATTATTTTCATGTATTTAATAACTTCAGCAAACCACGTGAATTGGCGCATGCCTTCCACCCCATCATTTGAGAAGATGAAGCAGGGGGATTGTCTTGAATTTGTGTCTGGTTTATAGCATGTTATGAGAACAGCCTGTGTGAGACCCTTTCTCAAACAAACAGGATAAACCAAGTTAACAAAAGGAGTAATAGAAATTAATAACATTTGTAGATAGTCTAGAAACATGTACCATCTCTTCTGCTTAGCTGGTGCTTCAGCAGCTCTGACAGGAAGACTGAGGATTGCATGACCAACCTTTAGCTTCCACCCCAGGAGCTTTATTCACCAGATTCACAGGTCTTTCAGGTACTTAAATCTGAATTTCAACACACACAAAATCACTAGTGAATCAAACCCTTCTGATATCCCAGGGTCCAAGCTTTGGGCTCCCAATGGCTGTTTGTCTGCCTGATGCTTATATGAATTCCAAGTTCAGTGAGAGACTCTGTTTCCAAAATATTAAAAAAAAAGGTGGAGAAGCATCGACAAAGACATTCAATGTCAGCCTTTGGCCGACACACAGAAAGACACACCAGCACATACAAGAACACACTCTACAACTGTGCTAATATGATTTTGCCTAACTGGAAGTACTGATGTGTCTGTTTCTGGGTGGGTGATTGCTTTACTATTGCTGGTTTTGGGTTTTCTATACTGTAGAGAATCAAATTCATTGCTACAACTATGTAAGGGTCTGACACTAAGCTGCATCCGTAGCAGGGAAACAGTCTTATTTATTTTAATCTTTTGTTTACTTTGTGGGGAATGGCACATCTGCACCTCAGCAAGAATGTGGAGGAAAGAAAACAACTTTCAGGAGTTGGTTCTTTCCTTCCACCTTGTGGATTCTGAGTATTAACTCTTATTCTTGTTTGGTGGCACAGGTTTGGATACCCACTGAGCCATCTCACAGGCTTGGCTTTTATATTTTTAAGAGTTTTCATGGCTTAGACTTCTAGCCGTGAGTACTTTTGAAGCAGTCGAGAATTCTTGGGGTTCTCAGGTTGGGAGATGAAGAGGGTACTGAACAAGAAGTTTAAAGGGAACCATGAAGGATCTTGGGAGCTTTTATGTTCTTCCTCCTCCCCTTCTGTCTTGCTGTGTAACCCAGACTGACTGGGACCTTGTGATCCCATTGCCTTGGGCCCGTGAGTGCTGGAATTTCAAATGGGTATCACCATGCTTTGCAACTGATAGGTTTGTAAATTGTATTTCCTATTCTAGCCAATAGCAAAAGCAATTTGAAGACTATTAAGGAGACAAACACACATACACACAGACACACACACACAAATGCTCACAGGCACACACACACGTGCACACACACATACACCACACCGTGCACAAACACCAGCATCTGATGAAAACAAAGGCGTGGAATTTTGTGAAGATCTCTTAGAGCAAATGACTTCCAAACAAGAAACCTGATGCCAGGAAACACTAACAGACGTGTAAAGGGGGGATTTTATGGTAGTTCTCAGATGCTCAAGTTCCGTGTCTGAAAATATACTCGTAGATAATAATGCTCCATCATCATAGTTGGATTCTGAGTACGGAGGAATCAGAGCTGTGTGAAACTGGGTATTAGAGAAATCATTTGTGTCTGTATAATGAGACAGAGTTATGGAGAAGGTGGGCTTTAAATGAATGCTTACTCTTTTAAAACCTTCAACTTGAATTGAAAAGAGAGGAAGAAGATCTAGTTTTTAATCTCCCAAAATATCATGAATATAAATCTATCCTTGATCAATAGCTGAGACCTTCATTATATAGTGTTGTGCTGGTTTCTGTAAGGTCTGAACTAATATTTGCCCTGTACAGTATAGTACAGGTCCATTTGGAAAGAGTTCCCCATACCTGCTTTTCAATTAAAAAAAAAAGCAGAAGACTGAAAACAAGTGTGATTACTGCTTTGACTCATGTTGTTTGATATTTACTGATGTGGGATTCCCCTCTGTATGCTGTGAATACCATTGGTTAATGAGGGGCTGCTTTGGACCTATAGCAGGGCAGAACTTAGCTAGGCAGGGAAAACTAAACTGAATGCTGGGAGAAGAAAGGCGGAGTCAAGGAGAAACCATGGAGCTGCAAGAGACAGACATGCTGAAAGTTTGCTGGTAGGTCACAACCTCATGGTGATGTACAGATTAATGGGGATGGGTGAAACTGAGATGTAAGAGTTAGCCAATAAGAAGCTAGAGCTAATGGGCCAAGCAGTGATTTAAATAATATAGTTTCTGTATGATTATTTTGGTGCTAAGATGCAAGGGACCAACAAGTGGGCTCCTGCAACAATTTACAACCTTAATAAGCATGTATACTAACAAGACTCCTTCCCATTGATGGTTAAGTAGATGCCATGAGCTGTATCAAAGACACGTTAAGAAATAAAAGCTATTCGGTACTCACAAAAAGGCCTGGTTTACCAACATTGACAAAATGAGCGAAAGTCCACAGGATAGAATACCTGTAACCAGACCCATAAAGACAAACATGGTATGTATTCACCTATAAGTAGATAGTAGCTGTAGAGTAAAGGATTCCCTTGCTACAATTCATAGTCAAAGAGAAACTAAGTAAGTAGGAGGGTTCAAACATTAATCTCCCTGGGAAGGGGAATAGACATCTTGGGTCAATAGGTGGGGGCAGGTTGGGGAGCAGTGGAGGGCTGTAGGGATGGGAACAGGATAGATGAGGTTTGGGGAGAATGGAGGAAGAGAGTATAGGGAAAGATGCTGGAATAGGGGCTGCAATTGGTGGTAAAGTAAAAATCTAGTTCAGTGGAAACTTCCAGACATCTACCAGGGTGACCCTAGCTGAGACTTCTAGCAATGGGGGATACAGAATCTGAACCACCCATCTCCTATAACCAGGCAAGAGTTGCAACGGATGGACTGGGAGGCTAGTCTTGCTACAAAACCTTCGACCTACGATTTGCTCTCCCTACAAGATGTTTTGGGATAAAGGTGGCACAGAAATTCTGGGAGAAGCCAACCAATGACTGGTCCAGTCTGAGACCCATGCCATGAAAGTGAGCTCACCTCTAACACTGCCTGGAGGGTCAGGATAAAGAAGCTGGATGGCCCAGAGACCTAGAATAGAACCAAACAGAACTGGGGGACAAAAGTCAATGGAATGATTCCTAATGATACTCCACTATATTTGTAGATTGGTGCCTATCTCAATAGTCATCAGAGAGGCTTCATCCAGTAACTGATGGAAACAGGTGCAGAGATCCACAGCCAAACATTAGGCAAAGCTCAGAGAATCCTGTGAAAGAGGGGGAGGAAGGGTTGTATGAACCAGAGGGGTGAAGGACACCACAAGAAAATCTACAGAATCAACTAACCTGGGCTCACAGGGCCTCACAGAGACTGAAGACAAGCAGGGAGCCTGCGTGGAACTGACCTAGACCCTGTGCGTATGTGTGACAGTGTGTAGCTTGATCTTGTGAGACTCCTAACAGTGGGAGAGCATGTGTGTGTATGTGTGTGTGTGTATGTGTGTGAGAGAGAGACAGAGGGGGGGGGGAGAAAAAGAGAGAGAGACTATGTATCGAAACCAGGACTTCACCAATACTAAACAAATGACCTACCACTGACCTATATTGTTAGACTCTTTTTACCTGTTGTTTTATGTGTGTGTATGTGTGAGTGTGTGTGTGTGTGAGTGTGTAAGTGTGTGTGTGTGTGTGTGTTGGGGGGTCTATGTGACACAAAGCAAATACGGAGGTCGTAGGACAACTTATAAGAGTTATTTCTCTTCTGATAGCCTATAGAACTCGGGGATCAGAATTATGACATCAAGCTGGGCAGTAAGTATTCTCACCCACTGAGCCATGTCAGCCAGCAGTGTGTGTGTGTGTGTTTGTGTGTGTGTGTGTATTCGATAGCATATTTTCAAAAGCAGATGACTTTACCTGAGAAAAATAAGGATATTTTTTCCATGCTTTCTGCCTTTTGTCTTATCTGAGAAATATTTGTGTTCTTCACAACTGCAGAGTCTTTCTCTGTATAGTGTTTTCTACAAGACATTTGAGTTTCTATTTTCAGTATATGTGAACACAAGCTTTTAAGTCAGGCTGACTTTGTGTGCTGCCTTCCTCGCCTCCCAGGATAGCTGGACCCTCTACGCTCTGAACATTGACACGTTTTTAAGTAGAGCTTACCAACTACCTCAAATAACTTTGCTGGAGATTTGATTAGGAGCACATTTAGACTATAGCTCTATGTATCAACCGTGGGAAACAGATGACACTCCATGCTCCACTGTGTGAACAAGACCGTCTCTACTTTTTCGTCTTCTCTTGGCAAAATTACCACCATTTTTGAGTTTTTACTTTTCTTTTGTTTTTCTGAGGTCTAGTTACATGTGTCCCCTCCGTACTAACCTCAACCCCTCAATATTTTGACCTCTGCCTGCTCAGTTCTGGGATTTCCTGCTAGGCAGCACCAAGCCGGCTTATAATTATTGCTATAATTTTGTATATTCCTCATAAAACATGTTTCTGGCTATTACTGAGTCTGCTGTGATTTTATGTCATGACTGTTCCTTCACCATTTGAGGTTTTATATGAAATGTTATCTTACGGTCTTGTTAAATACATTTAATTTCCTCAGTGGGACTTATGTTCCTTCTGATGCTGCGCCTAGACAGCTAGACCATCTATGAAGAGAAACACTAGCTATTTCTTCCTTTCCCTTTTCTGTGTTAGTGTCCTAACTATGACCTCTGCTACAGCCTTCTCAATCTCAAGAGGAGAGACCTAGCACTTCATTTAGATGAATTTTTATCTGTTGATTATTTGTTTATTTTTCTTCTATGTCACTGGATAAACATGGTGACCTAAAGCATCTTGGAAGAGGAAAAGGTTTATTTCAGCTATGGTCCATCATGAAGAGAAGTCAGGGCAGGAACTGGGGTTGTGGGAGAAATGTTGATACAGGCATTTCACTGTGCCAATAAAGACACCTTGAATCAAAGGATAGAATCAGCGATTGGCTGACCAGAATTAGCCATAGAGTTCTTGGAGGACTGAGGACGTCGGCTAGAGAGGACAGGAAGAGAGAAAAGAGGATTTCCAAGGGATTTGAAGGTACTGGTGGCTCCGGAAAAACAAGGAGAGAGGGTCAGTCAATGAACTCTCCACTGTCCTTGAATTTATCAGGTCTTTATCTCAATTTCTACTCCCAAGTTTTTATTATCCTGGAACGATTGTGATATCCACTACTATCTGAAGCATCAGCCATGGAGGGGCCTGCTTCTTGGCTCCATCTTCATGGCTTTCTCAGTCAATTTTCTCGAACAACCCAGGACCACCTGTCCAGGCAATGGGTTGTCCCCGTCCACATCAGTCAGTAACTATGAAAATGCTCTCACGGTCCTTCCTAGAGACCAATCTGATAGAAGCACATTCTTTTCAGTTAAGATTTATTTCCTCTTCCCAGATGACTTTAGCTTCTGTCGAGCTGACAAAAAAACTCGCCAGCACCGCTACTAAAAGTGAATTGGAACTTACTTTGCCCTCCTCTAGTGTTACTCAAACGGGTTTCTTTTTCTTATTGCTTTGCTAAAGGGCTTTTTCCAATTTTATCTTGAGTGGCTAAACTGTAGATATTAATGAGTTTGCATACACATGGAAAACTTTCACAATTCAATGTGGGCAGTAGTAAATAGGAAATACTACTTAAAAATAAGCATCAATACCTCTCACTAAGTAATATGTATATATCTAGATTTATTTAAGTTTATGAAAGAGTGCTAAGTTACTTTGCTCAGGTATCATGTCACACAATGAAAGTAGTGACCGAGACACCCATGTGTGTCCCCTGATCACCACTGGGAAACAACGAGAGGCCTCAAACTTAAATGCAAGACCCTCAAGTCAGGAGGGAGTACCTCTTGGCACCTGGTAAGGGAGCTAGCATGGCTAGGTGGACTGAGTCAGGATTATGACTGTTGCAATGGCTTCCACAGGGTTTCATCCCTGATGACCTACAACCCCGGCTCTGAAGCAAGCTCGGCTGGGATTCCCCTATTGAAAGCATGATCACTGCCTGCCCAGCAACTCCAGTAAGGGACACGGACAGCGGTAGTGCCTGCGGAAGATGGCCTCCTGTGGAATAGCACCAACTGAGGACTGGCCTCAGTTTCTCCCCAGCTACTTCCTTCCTTGAGCTTTAGACGAGGACAGCTATTGTATGTGTGCCAGTGTGAGTGCAGGCAACTCACGTGGCTTTTGCATATGGTGTCCCCCTGCAGCAGCCCACTGGGACAGAAGACGAAGACAGGACAGCCATCCCTGGATGCTACACAAAGGTGAGAACCTTGCCCATGTCAGTCACTCCGACTAGTACACAGGGACTACACTTCTAGGAACTTGAGAGGAAGCAGGCAGGGAGAAAAGGGTTGGGGATGTCTTCGATCTTGGTGGGCACATGTACCAGCCCTATTTATGTCAACTTGATACAAGCTATAGTCATCTGAGAGGAGGGGATGCCAACTGAGAAAATGCCTTCATAAGATCAGACTGGGTCAACCTGTAAGCCCTTTTTGTAGTTAGTGATTGCTGGGAAAGAGCACAGACCTCTGTGTACTTATCTGTGGCTGGTGGTCCTGGGTGCAGTTAGAACATAGGCTGAGCAAGCCATGGGGAGCAAGCCAGTAAGCAGCACCCTCTGTGGCCTCTGCGTCAGCTCCTACCTCCAGGTTCCTGCCCCATTTGGGTTCCTATTCTGACGTCTTTGATGATGATGTGGAAGTGGAAGTCAAATAAAACCTTTCCTCTCCAACTTGTTTTTTGGTCGTGTTGCTTCGTAGCTATAGTGACCCTGACTAACACAATCCTGAAGTTGCTGTCACGAAGTCCTGTCAAATGGCCGACAGAGTCTGAATGCTGCTGCATATGGTAATGAAGTCCATGCAGACACTCAGCCAAGTCCACATGGAAACAGTTGAGGGCAGAGCTGCAATGGAAATTTAGAGTACTCCTGGCTGTGCATGAAAGATCAAGGCGACAAGGTCACCCAAAGGTGCCACTAGCTGGCCCCCCTTATCCCAGGCATTCAGGAGCTTCCCTGAGTGTGGCCTGATGTTGAATGGGTCTGCAGCAGAGTTAAGCTCTGGAGATCCATATCACGGCATGCTGCGGCATTGCCTCCCAGCCCCCTGCTCAGAGCACAAGCATGGCGCACCCTCCAGCCACGACCTAGCTGATGTCGGTACACTCAGCAAAGCCGGTGTGTGCGTTTGCGACTTTGTGAATGCAAGGCTGAAAAGAAAAGAAAACAAAATGAGATGAGCAAATCCAACTCTGACCCAAATCAAAGAACTTCAGCGAGGGTGAAAAGCCCTGCCTGTAGGTGTGGTGAGCTGATTGGCCTTCCTGGGAATGACTCAACACTGACCCTCGGTACTAGGGTTCTCTGGTTCTCTCTACAACAGCTGTTCTGGGCTATGCCTAAAATGTGAGCCGAGTGTGTGCAGGGTGGTGGGGAAGGGTGTCTTTGGCTCATACTTTGCAGATTAACAAGCTGTTTTCATGAAGGATGACTGAGTATAAACCCCACCACGGTGCAGGAGGGCACACCCGTCTTCCAACACCCATTGCTTTAACACAGTCAGAGAAAATGGAAATGATCTGAAAACCCAAATGCTACAGGTTAAGGCTCTTTAGAGGTAGGGGACCAAACTCTATGGATAGAGTATTTTTTATATCCCCGGATGAGACCAGAAAACCACCGGACAAATACAACTTCCTAACTCAGCCTCAACTGCTGTGGGCAAAGATACTGTGTTTCCTTGTGCCACGTCACACAAAGGCTGATGGCCTGAAGCCGTCTGTGTTAGTGGGTGAGTGAGGCAGCAACGGGCCCCCCTGTAGCACCATAGGTTTGAAGCAACAACCTCTGAAGAGGGTAGCTCCCAGAGACATAGTCTCTTTTGCCCTGAGAACCCGAAGCTTTTTAGACCTAGATATCCTTCAAGTAAGTAAGCCATGCTGGTCGTTATAGTCTCGGTCCACAGGCTGTACCTGTCTGATCTGCAAAATTCCTGATTTGGGAAGGAGCAGTGAGGAAATGTGGAAGAAGAAAAAGCAGAGGAGTGAGAACTCAGCAGCCCCAGCTTCGCATTTCCTTCTCATCCGAAGCCTACAGGCCTCTAAACATTTTCCTATTCCTGGCTACGGCACCACCAGGGTGGCCACACCCGGGATTTTCCAGGGATCATGAGCAATTAAAGAGCTCATATTTTTCCACTTTGGGCAGCAGATCCCCAGGAAATCCCCGGAAGGCCAGAACAACACCTCCAGAAGAATGCAGCGACATCCTTCCTAGAAGGAAGCATTCGGCCCCATGTGGCAGCTGTGCCCTGGGCTCACCCTTACCCCTTCTCTTCATCATGTGGTGGTTCTGGAACCTGTGGATGTCACTGGGTATGGGCACAGATGCCTGTGGTCATAGCTGGTAGAGTGTCTGGAGGAGTGGCTCATAGTCAACCTTTTCTCCTTTGTCAAAACAAAGATCTGTCCTAACTTACGAATTCTTGCCTGAACCTCAAATACACACAGAGGACACAACTGTCCTACACTGCTATACCCTGCTCACTGCAGGCTCACCTGTCTCTACCTTCTTTCCCACACTTGGGAAGGAGGAGGAGAAAAAACAGAGGTGCCCCCGTGTCCTGCCCAAAGGCTATACATTCTGCAGTGTAGTGAAGCCCTGTGGTCTGGGACCCTTCAGGGAAAGCTTTTCCTGCCCTGCTCCTATGTTAGGCTGTATCTCGTTGCTGTCACCAAGTTCCTGGAATGAAGCAAGCTAAACAAGGATCCTGGCTCTCTGATGAAAAGCACAGTCCTGGCAAGCAAGGCATGGCAGCAGGGGCATGGGGCAACTGGTCACATTAAGGCCACAGTCAGGACATGGAGAGAGAAAAATGGTGTTTAGCTCACTTTCTCCTTTTGATTCAGTCTGGGATCTTAGTCCACAGAATGGTGCCACCTATATTTGAGGTGGGGGGTCTTCCCATCCCATTCACACCAATCCAGAAGACTTCTCACAGATATGCCCAGAAGTCTGTCTCCTGGGTGTTTCCAGATCCATTCGGTTGACAACTGCCATTACCTATCATAGATTCTCATTCCTGTATCTGAGGAGATGGTTGCCCCTTGTAGCCTCTTTGTATGGGCAAGGGAAGAGAGCTCAGTCAAGATGTATTTCTCGCAAAAGAGCAAAGCAGACTCCCCAAATTCAAAGATGGCAGGGACTAGGTCTGACTTCAATGAGTCAGTGCCGAGAATTAGATTCATTCAGCCACTCATTTCAAAGGGGATGGGGCCGAGTTTCAAAGTTTTCACCAGGTGTACCCCAGTGAGCCATCTCTTTGTTTTTGCAAGCTCTAGGTGAAATCTCTAAGAGCTGAACCTGGTACTCAGCTTTGAGATCTCGGGTATAACGACTCTGGACTTAGCCTCCACTTTTAAGAGAAGTTGAAAGAAAGTCTAGACGATTCCTGGGACCTTTCAAGAACAAAAAGCTTACACTTCCGCAAGCCAATAGGCAGAGGGCTCGAGTCAATGTATAGGTGAACAGAGACATTGATCTTCATAGAGGAGAGGGTATAATGGTGATTGATATCTGTTGTCTAATATAAGATGCCCTTGTTTGGAACCCATGATGAGTTAAATTTTAACACTTTCTTCTGATCCAAACAATGTGTCTTTAGCTGCTTAGAGTTTTGTCATTCTGTGTGAGGGTCTGAGTAAAAAAGGGGGGGGGGAATTCTCCAAACTGGGGATATTGTATTTAAAGAAAGGCTCTAAGAAGTGTCTGTTTCTAGGCAGCTCTCAGCGTTCAGCTTTCAACACTGTGGAAAGGAGGCTCCTCCATCACCACCTCATTCTGTAGGAATCCCCATCATGTGTTTGTTCATAGACAGCTGTGCTCATAGACATGTTCACAGACAGCTGTGCCCAGGGCATCACAAAGGGTCCTGAAGACGAAGGGTGAAGGGAAAAGATGCCTCCGGGAAACTGGATGTTGATTAACGAGATGTATGTGGGGTATCTAGGTTTTTATTTTTTTTAAAGGGCAGCTTTAGTAAAAACAACTCAGGCTTGAGAACAGAGTCCAACTCCGTGTGTTGGTAGCGGCACAAGTGGAGGATTGCCGCTTCATTCTCTGCATGCCTTTTCCTGAGTGAGGGTCGGTGGCAGGGGGAGGGGAGACAAAGTATTCTCAACAGTGGGCCTCAGCTTCAGTTCTCAGGGCAGGCATGGCTGCTGGTTGTCATACGCACTGACTCCAGCATCGTCTTTGCTGCCTCCCACACAGCAGACAGATAGACTGGAGAAGAACAAGCCGGGTGACTGCCAGGACACTTGGCCTTTGGATTCCAGCTATTTCCATGCTGGATCTGCCCACACAGGCTCTCTTGGCAGGACACAGAGTGTAATGTCTGCAGCTGCCACCACAGCCCTATGCCCTCCCTGCTGAAGTCTCAATAAGAGTGCCCAACAGCCATCGTGTCCCCCCAGGACAGGGCAAATGTGCTTAGTACACAGAGGACCCTGCAGCCCCATGCTTGCCTTCCTGGTCTTTGACACACACTGACTCTGCCTTGGAACTGGGGTGTGGAGTATCGAGGAAAGAAAAAGCAAGGTTTTGAAGACAAGGAAGGCTGTCAAGGAACCTCTGAGGTCAGAGAGATGGGATAGGCCAGAAGACAGGGGAAGAAGGTGATGGGACCGTGGTGGGAATACTTCAGTATGAAGAGTTTCAGGCACTGTTGACCAAGGGCAGATCTCAGTCACTATAAAACCCTCTGGCTTTCTAAAATGGGAACATAAGGGTACTCTGCATTGGAAGATGAGGATAAAGATGAATTAGGGCTCCCCCCTCCATCTCCACAGTCAGTAAGTGGTGGCAGCTTGTCCTGGGAGGCAAGGGATAAGCAGCCATCAAGAGTTGATGTGGGAGTCCCCTCTGTATGCTGTGATTACCATTAATGAATAAGGAAACTGTTTTGGACCTATAGCTGGGCAGAACTTAACTAGGCAGGGAAAACTAAACTAAATGACGGGAGAAAAAAAAAGGCAGAGTTAGAGAGAAGCCATGGAGCCACCACCGGAGATAAAACGCTGAGCTGAAATTTTGCTGGTAGGCCACAACCTTGTGATGATTCATAGACTAATGGAGATGGGTTAAATAAAGATGAAAGAGTAAGCCAATCAGAAGCTAAACCTAATGGGTCAAGCAGGACTTTAAATAATATGGTTTCTGTCTGATTATTTCCGGGTTTAGCAGCCGAGAACAAACTAGTGGCCTTCTTACTACAAAGAGTCCCACTTTTATAATTTAAAATTTCAATTATGTGTGCGTATGTATCTGTATGTAGATATGTGTGCATAACTGTAGGTACCTGTGAAGGTGGAAGCACCAGATCCCTTGGAAATGGAATCACAGCTAGCTGTGAGAAACCAGACATGGCTACTGGGAACTGAATTTGAGGCGGCCACTAAAGCAATGCACGCTCTTAAGGACGAAGCCATCTCTCCAGTCCTGAGAGTCCCACTTTATGACAAATCAATATTTATCACCCACTGAGTCTATCATCATATCATTCAGTACATACAAAGAGCACTTCAGAGCCTGCGCAGTGGCTCCACGCATTGCCCAAGCCTATCCGTGCACGGCTCACAGAGGCCCTGTGCAGTCCTGTTGTACTTGTGGTAAATCTGAAATACAGGTTTTCAGAAGGTCACAAAGGCAGCGAGGGAACTTTCAGAGATGACTCAGGGCCACCGGACTCAAGGTTATTTTGAGCCCAGGTTCTACCTCAACACACCACAGCCACCGAGGCACGGGCAATTACAGAATCCAAGAACAAAGACAATGAAAAGGACTAAAGAAGATGATGTAGATCCCCCCCAGGGTCCCCACACTCATTCTAGATGATAGGGTTCCCTCCAGTGCCAGACCAACATTATCAGATCCAGGACCCCAGAAAGCCAGGTGGGCAAGAACCTTCATGGGGGCTCAGAAACGATGGTAACAGCAGAGAGACGCATGTCTCCCCTGCATTGTTCCTGGTACACGGTGAAGTGTCATCTTCACAACCACATCATGTGAAAACTCACAGATCTCTTTATAGTGCACCTCTTCTGACCACACTGAAAGTGTCTGGGTGCCCTTTATCTTAGGACTTACCCAAAGACCTGGTCCTGAGCATCACTCAGCAAATGGGAGCTCATCAACCAAAAGCTGTTTCGTTCCTTTTGTTCTCAAGGCTTTGGATGTGAATGGGTGGGGTTGTCCTGGTGTAGAATGAAGGGAAAATTTACCACAAGTAATTTCTTCATTTAAAAACTAGTCAATGCACGAGATGGGTGTGTCCTACAGGTGTGTTGTTTGGAAATGCCAACAGCTGCCCTCTAGGAAAAGCACCAGAGTTAGTTTTCCTTACTTCGTACAAGCACCATGTGACAAACACAGAGGAGACACAATGCTTCCTTTCCGAGGAATTTGAAGCTGAAAGAAGAAACACAAATGTGAATGAAGAGAGGAACGCAGCCAAGACCACTGGAGAAGATGCCTGGAGGGATGAAGGTGTCTAGGTTGTAGCCAGCCTTAGGGTTCTGCACGTACAGGGAGATCTGTCACAGTACAGAAAGAGATAATATTCCCGGACCAGAACTGCTCAGAGGAAGGACGGTGTTCTTGACACTTCCATGCTGACTTGGAGGGTGCCAGCATTTCATTCTGCAGGATTTCCTAAGGAGCCTGGCCTGAGTCAGAGTTCACAGCCTCTGGAGGGCATCTCTGCCCTCCTAGGTTCCCCTGATAGAAGACAAAAGGCTCTTCCTGGGCAGGCTTCCTGGGGATTGGATGGGCTCTCAGAGAGAGAATTCCCTCCCTGCTGGACTGAACCTGGCAGCCCAGGGACCCAAAGGATCCTGCTGCACATGGGCTGGCAGCCAGTGCATCTTTCCCCATTGATATACAGTTCTTTATACAGTAATAACATAACCAATCGGAGTCATTATAGAAATTGCTAGAGATGAAGGGACAGTGATGGGGAGGGGAAAGCGATGGGATATGCCCAAGGAGAACCAGGAGGTAGAATTCAGCTTTACTGTCTCTGCTGCTCATTTCCTCCAAGCTTCAGCTTGACATGGGGACTGCATTCCTGAGCACGGGCAGCAGAAATCTTCCTGACCATGGCGACATCTCCCTGTTCCTCCACTGCTGCCCCTAAATTTTCTGTGGCAGCCATGGCACTTTCTTCACAGCCTTTCAGCTTCTCCTATTAAACAACTTGGTCCATACTGCAGCAAAGCAAGCCCCCACAGGGTCCTCCATGCCACCCCTTAGCATCTTTCCGGTCATCTAACCTGCAACATCCATTTGTCTTCATTTCCGATGGGTGCCCCAGAACATACTGTAAGCTAACTGACTCGACCCTACAGAAATTGATCAGGCCTCAGGTCTTAGTGCCAAAAGCCCAGCAGTGTCATTCAGGCTGTGCCTGCGCAGACAGCTCTGTGGAAGTCTTTCACCCTTCCCAGCCTCCAATCGTACTGTACCCCAAAGGTGTTCTTTTCTTTACACACATCTCACTCGGTCTTTTCTGTCCTTCCATGGTGTTATTTATATCATTTTCCCTCCCTGTCTCTACATTCATAGTCTCCCTTCTTCTAAGGACAGCCGTCACACTGAGGCAGGGTCACCCTACTGTGAACTTTATACCTCCGAAAGACGATGTGTCCACATAACTTGATACCGCACGCATAATGGATTTTTGACAAAGTTTAGCTAAATGCATGACACCACCCTTCACATCTTTCACACACTTGATTTTCTTTAAATTACCCTAAAATCCTGTGAGTTTGATATTATCATGTCCCCTTTACATAGGACAAGAGCTGTAAGGAGGAATGAGTCTGCCAGCCTTGGTGGCATGCACTGTTAGTCTCAGCAGGTGGACCTTGTGATCTCAAGGCTAGCCTGGTCTATAGAGAGTTCCAGGGCAGCTGGAGCTACAGAGAGAGGCCTGGTCTTGAAAACAAACAAAAATTCTTGATGCTGTCAAGCCCCAGCTCGGAGAGGATGCTAAAAGATTCAATTAATCTGATTCCCAATGGTTCTATTTTGTCTACTATTCCATAACCCAGTAAATGTCTGTCATCCTTCAAGTCACAATCCAAATGCCATTTCTTTCATAAACCGTGCCCAGAAAGCTGAAGGATGACTGACATGTGTGTTAGCATAGCTTTATTTCTGTTCTTCCCAAGCCTTGCCCATGACAACTGCCAGTGACACATTCATATGTTCCCAGGTTCCAGCCTCCTCACCTGTACATCTGACAGGCAGGCCAGGGTTCATGAAGCAATCACCACTCTGTTCTTATTTAACTTGGCCACCACATAAAGTGACTTGTGCTTTTACGTGACAAAGTTCAGTGAGGTGCATCTTATTCCATTCCTGAAATCAACTTGAGTTCTTCCCATTGATGTTACAAAGACAATACTGTCTGTGAGAAATACACACACATATGAACTGTAAATTAGTATTGTTTGTGGGTCCTAAACAGAAGACCCCTAACACTTGCATTAGCAGATACAGGAAATGAGCATCCCAAAACACTCACAAGCCCTCCAGGCAAAGTACACACATCTGGATTCAAATTCCACCTATGCAGCCTCTGCATACTGAGACCCTTAGGTTTGACTCTCTAGGATGAAATGGCCCAGGGTACTGCTATTGGTAATGAAATTCAAGAGCACTGTAAAAACTCACCCTTTCTGGCCTATCAGGTGCATCGATTCTAGAGACAGAAGAACTAAATTAGGAATACAGTGTAGATAGTGGGATATTCACTGCAAAATTGAAAGTGGGCTCCGAAGCCCACCTAGAAAGCAAGAACATGAAGGCATCTTTGCTCCTGGAGCTAAAGAAGTTGGCATTGCCTTCTAAGGCTGTGTGCAGGGAGATGAGTAAGGCCAAGCAATGCGCTACTGTCCCTTAGCATCTGTGTATTGAGACTTCCCATCATACCTGCACTGTCAGTGATGCACAGAAGCAAAGGAAAAGCAAAGACGAGTGGCAGGGAGATGGGTTGAATGGCACTGTCAAAGGACAGAAATGTGAAGCGTTCAGCCACAGCAGGGCAAATGACCAAGTCTTCTCCGGGCTCCCAGACTCTTCTTCCCCACTGTGCCTGTAAACCCTCATCCTGAAGGAAGTAGGCTGTCAAGGGAATGTGTTTCCCATGAGACAAGAGAATCTGCTCTGGAAGGCTGGGGAGAAATGGCGAGGCTGCCAGAAAGAGTGAGGGAGATTTAGGCAAGTCTTACCATAGGATCTGGGCAGTGGGGTGGGAGGGGGACTTTCCCACCCATGCTTTCCTGGAACATGAATTAATGCACCCTACCCTTGAATTCACTACAATTCTCTCACCTCAGCCTCCCAAGTGCTGGGACTATTGGAATGTGTGGCGAAGACAGGCTTCCTGTCAGTTTTTATTTATTAGGTTTACGTGTGTGTGTGTGTGTGTGTGTGTGTGTGTTGTGCATGTGAACAGTCTTCCTATTGTGCTCAGACTGGTCTCTGATTTGCCATCCTCCCACCTCAGCTTCCAGAATGCTGCAATCACAGCTGTGCGCCACTAGGCCTAGTTTTTTCATTTGTTTTTAAAGTAAAAGCAGCCAGAAGTCAGGTCAAGAACAATAAATGGGAAGGAATAAACTAGCTTTGATTTAAATATCTGCTTTTCAGAGCTCCTACACCAGAACTGCCTAGTATCATGGGTGGAAATGAAGGTGCTGAACCTCCCTCTTGTCCTGATTTGAAATGAGAACTGGGAGTCAGTAATTTTATGAGTCTCACACACCCAAGACAGTCCCTTCTAACTTTACATCCAAGGAGATGGTACAAGGATGGGTCGCCATTCCATGTGAAAGAAAAAAAAATTAAGACAGGTATCTCAAAGGATAGTCGCCAGACAGTGAACTTCAGAGTGTGAATTACTTTGATGTGTGAGAGAAGGGACAGGAATCGGGTATCTCTAAAGGGACTGCTCGCTCCCTGGGTCAGATCCCTGTGCAAGAAGAGAAACCAGAGCTTAGCCTCCTCCCAGTTCTAAATAGGTAGACACTGAAGACAGGGAAACCTACGCATCCGGATCCAGGAGCAGCAAGCTGGGTGGAGACGCGTGAGGCAGAGAAGCCCTGGTCACTCCAGAAGATCTCAGAATGTATCGCCAGTGGTAAGTTTTGATTTGAGGATGTAGGAAATGTGTGGTGCATGCCCTGGAGATCGTTTCTCTCTGCTTACTGTTTTCACGTTCTTTCCCTTGTCTCTCTTTCACTAGATGCCTTTCTACAGCTACATGGACTCATAGAGGACTTTCATGTCTTCAACCTGATGCATCCTTTTAGCACACATATGCTGCAAGTCTGTTACGAGCAGGTATCTTTTTTAAAGGGAATTTGTGGTTTCAGAAACCTTCAAAAGACACAAAACCTTCTTGTGTGCCTAGAACTTAGGTTCTGATGCTGAAAGACGCACGTTATACAAGCAAACTAGCCAACTGGATATATCCAGTATATCCAGTTATGTCTGGTCATTGAATTGCTGAGTTATGCACACAGAAGAGAGGATTCGCTGATGAGGAAGGTGTGTGAGAGAACTCCAGAACTAATGGAAGACAGTGACCTGAAGGGAGGATCCTGCCTGGTCTGCTTGGAGATGAAGAAGGTGGTTGTGGGTTGTAGAAGGGGGACTCACTTTGGAGAAGAGGCATAAGGCAGAACTATGCAGATGGGCAGATGCCTGCAGTGCACTGTGCTCCCCTCCGTGTAAGTCTGCAGTCTGAGGGCGATGGTGGCTTAGACAGGGATAAAGAGTAGAGGTGATGGGAATGTGACCTCAAGAAGATGAGGTGACAGGCTTCTATGGAGAGAAATCAAGCAGAGACGAATGACAAGATTACAAGAATTTCGGCTTGAGTCACTGGAAGAGGAGAGGCTTCTTGGATGTGATGGTGAGATAGGCGGAGGTCGTGAACAAGGTGTTATCAATGTAGGATATGGTGAGCTTTCCATGTGTAGTACAGTGTATGATTGACATATGATTAGCATGTAAGAAGACAGGCACAGGTGAAGAGCATATGATTGGCATGTAAGTAGATATGCACAGATGAAACCATAGGTGTGAGAAGCTCAAAGATGGGGTCAGAAGGTGAGGCAATAGATTCTCTGCTGGGTAGTTTTTGTCAGTCGGACACCAACACAAGCTAGGATCATCTAAGAAGAGGAAACCTCAATTGAGAAAAAGGCCTCCATCAGATTGACCTAAAGGCAAGTCAGTGGGGGCATTTTCTTGATTAATGGGTGATGTGGAAGGGCACAGCCCGTGATGAACATACCATCCCTGGGAAGGTGGTCCTGAGCTGCATAAGAAATCAGTCCGAGAAAGGCATAGAGAGTAAACAAATAAGAAGCCTGACTTCCAGTTCCATTCTTGCCTTTAGATTCCTGCCTTTTTTTTATCAAAACAAGAGAAAAATAAACTAAGACTTATTTCATGTCTGTAGATGGAGTCCAGTGTCGAGAAATCAGTTTGAGATTGGTTTCTTTGTATATAACATTTAAAATCATGAGACTAAGTGAGACCAAGAGAATGAGTTGGAAGAAAATAAGTCCGAGGATTAAGTTTTTGAATATTTCAAATGTTCAGGCTCAGAGCAATGCAGAGAAACTACTGAGGAGAACTCAGAAGGAATGTGTAAGGGGTGGAAGGTCCAGCAGACTTGCCTGCCTGGACGGTACAGCAGTGGAACCCCGGGCGGACAGTTGTGTGCGGCTCAAGTCGCCAACCACCGCCATTTTCTCTTCCCTTTTCCTTCAATCCACGTGTCTGTTTGTTCTCGACAAGGAACATGTTTTCTTGTGTCCCGCTGAGGATGCTTAGCAGATTTTTTAAAATTTTTACCAATATTTCTTCCCAATTATGAATGATAATGCCTCCTCTTTCTGGTTCTTTATTCTTCCCCAAACCCAGTTGATGTGGGAGTGATTTCTTATTAATAAAGAAACTGCCTAGGCCCATTTGATAGGCAAACCCTAGGTGGGTGGAGTAAACAGAACAGGATTCTGGGAGAAAGAAGCTGAGTCAGTGAGTCGCCATGATTCTCCCACTCCAGCCAGACGCGGGTTAAGATCTTTCCTGGTAAGCGCACCTCGTGGTGCTGCATAGATTATTAGAAATGGGTTAAGAGGCTAAAACTAATGGGCCAGGCAGTATTTAAAAGAATACAGTTTTCCGTGTAATTATTTCGGGCATAAGCTAGCCATGTGGGCGGCCGGATGGCAGAATGTAGCCAGCCGCCCCTATTACAACACCCAGTTCATGTATTCTGCCAACTTTGAGCATCAGCTGTGCCTCAGACTTCGGCCACAGTCTTCTTGGTTAATGATCCCATCTCTTTCACAGACCCACAGCTGCCTGTGAGTTAATAATATCTGGTTCAATTTTGAAGGGTCTAGCAAGATTTCCCCTGGTGAACCGCCATTCTACCGAGGTGAAATTTTCTCCAGTTCTCATTGCCTCACTCTACAGTATGGATGGTAAATTAAATTTAATCTCTGTGGACAAGTCTGTTTTGTTTGTTAGTCACTGCCTGTGGTAGACACAGAAGAGACGTGTGATGCTGTGAGCAAAGGCCAGCCTAAGAAGAGCAGTGTACTGTGAGGACAGTTAGGACAACTGCCATTGGTAAGAGGAGGTATCCGCTGACCTTGCTATGGCCAGCAGAGAATATGAAGATGTCCCAGCCACAAGGTGCATTTTCTCTGGCTTCTTCCTGCTCCTGGCTGGTTACAGATGCCCTGTGTGGAGGTAGAAATGGGAAGAATTTAGGGAAAGGACCACCTGCAGGCAGGTCACCAAGAAGTCATTTCTTTTCTTTTCCTCCTCCGAGATTTAATCTCTGTTTATTTATATGTATGTCCGCATGCAGGTGTCCACATGTGTCTACATGCCCTTGGAGACCTTGTGAGCCACCTGACATAGGTGCTGGAGATCAAACTTGGGTCCTCAGGAAGAGCAAGAAATGCTCTTGCCTGCTGAGCCTCTTCTCAAGTGCCAACCAAGAATCTTAAAATTGTGGCGACTGCTCTGGTCACTTGAGTCCTTTCTTCCCTCCACTCTAATGCTGTCTCCCTTATTCCCCAGGTAGGAACTTCAGGCTTGAGAATACATGTGTACAGAAAGGAAAAATAAGCATGTCAATGACCTCGCCTATAATTAAGAATAGCAGACTTTCTGGGGATGTCCCTAAATGCCTCGACCCAGGACGCTTGCTCCGCCCACTTCCACTGGACTATTTGACTCAAAGGACTTCAGCATGATGCTTTGGAGCACTCGGTCTTCCTCCTCAACATGTTTGTAGATTTTCATTATGTAGTAGGAATTATTTTCCTCTAGCATCCAGCTACCAAAGCACACTAAGTTTTCTCTGGCGGCCCCACCAGCCACAACCCACTCCTCTTCCATCCCGTATCTTGAGCTGACATCGTATCTACCCAGTTTCTGTCCTCACTTCCATTCATTCTTCTCAATGACCTCTTGCCAGAGTGACTTTTTAAAAACAGAGAGCATATAATACCCTCTCTGCACACACACACACACACACAAGCATGTATACACATGAATATGTGCACACAAACATTGAATTAGTCACACTTCAGAGGAAAAAAGACCGATAAGACTCACATATGTAAGAGGAGATTTACTGTGGTAATTGATTTCTGGAAATGTTGATGGTTGGCTATGCAGGAGCTGAAGAATCTAGCAAGCTGGTGGGGTAAATCAGTCTAGGTCTAAGCCTGAGAACCAAGGAAACCAATGGCATTGAGTGGCAGGTCAAAGGCATAGGCCCAAACACTGGGCATAGTAAGTCTGCAAGCAGAAAGACTTGAACATTCTTCCTCAGACTAGTGAGTGGAAATCTACCCTTCCTCTGTCCTTCTGTTCTGATTGGATGGGTCTATCCCTACTGGGAAGACAAACATCCCAAAGTCATGTCCCGGAAGACTGGTTTCTTGCATCTTCTAAAGCAATTGAAGTGGCAAATGCACTCAGCCGGCATACGCACACACCCTGCGTCACATCTGAAATCTTCCATTTTCCACCTTTCTTGAACAAAATCCTGGCACATAAAACCCATTCTGCTGAGGTCTGATCACATGTCCAGAGCTCACCAGCACCGCCCGCCCTCTCCAGCTCTCCATCTTCATACCCTCTGTTCTATGAAACCCCCAAACTCATTCTCTCCTCAAGACATTTAGCTTGTTATTGTCATTACGTCTGAGACAGAAGAGTCTGTGGTCGGCATGATTATTGTCCTCGTTCTGGCTTAACTGTCAGTTTCCCAGAAAAAATGTCTCATTCCACTGTGCTGATAGAGGTCCCCATCACCAAGGCATATGTCCTGTTGGTATCATCATCTGCAAAGAGTGCTTGTCACCAGGCATTTTTCTTGTGTGCTTATATGGGTTGGTTTGGTTTTACTCTATCTTAGCACATTGGATTTTTTTCTTGATTAAAATGTTGTGTGTCTTCTTCATCACTTAATTTCCAGTATTTATAGCCCATCGGGAATAAAATACCATTCAACCAAATATTTGATGAATGACCTGAGAGATAAAAGAAATAGACGATAGGTAGATGGAGAAATGGATAGAGTTGTGATAAATGAGTGGAGGTGTATGTAAATGGATACTTATACCACTTATGGTGGATGGATGGATGGATGGATGGATGGATGGATGGATGGATGGAT
>JABTXL010007734.1:21896594-21931751 GCA_025134845.1 Neodon shergylaensis
GGATGGATGGATGGATGGATGGATGGATGGATGGATGGATGGATGGATGATGGATGACTGGTGGTACATGTGTGCATGGTATATTCGTGTATGGATGGATATATAGAAGGTAAATGATCGGATGGATGAATGGGTGAAGATCAATAGATTTGGCCACATCTATCTCACAGCAGTTTGTCCAGGTGCTATTTCAAAGCAAATCTACTAGTCAAAAATTTTTAAGCTGAGTTATTATTCTATTGTGATAGTTTGGATACTTTGTATGTTTCTAGTATATAGTACACTGCATTTCCTATTATTTAGATTACACCTGATGCCTGAACCCCAGTACTGTTTAAATTTTAACAAATATTGTTCTCACCAGAGATACCTACCACCATTTTGATATTATCATCAGAAAAGGCGACTGGTGTTTTGTAGGGGATGATGACCAGGGATTTAAGCTTGAGTAACATTAACTAGTTAGTTCGTCTTTATTAAAGATCTATAAGGATCTTTGTACTATGAAAAAGAGTCATCAGAATATAAAGAAGTTAAAAATACATGCACTTACACTGATCCATCCAGCCTAACTGTGTGGAGTTAGAAGGTCAATGAGGAAAAAATGTACAAACTACCAAAATTTGGAAGCCAGATTAGTGTGAAGGTACACGTCTGCCTCAAAGATGATCCAGTGTGGGCTGAATGGACTGGGAAAGGACTTAAAAGATGAGGAGAAATTGGGAGGGAAGGAAATGTATCCAAGGACAACAGTTCAAGTACAAAGACAAATATCCTCTCCCTATCACCGATTGCCTATACCAGCAGTCGATGATAAAAGATTACTCTGTTTTCCTTCAGTTAATTCCATTTTACATAGATATTCCACAGCCCAAGGCATGAAGTTACAGAGAAACATCATGACTGCCATCACCCCTGAGCCTGGCATGCCGCCATTCAAAGGTCTGTTTCTCAGTTTAGCTTCTGGCATCAGGTGAGGGCTACGTGTATTGACCCAACCTCTCAGGGCTGTCACTGATGGACCAGTGAAGCTCCCGAGAGTCCCCGTTCCAGAATAGGCATTAACCACCTGCACCTAGAGGCTGATAGTCCTGTCCTGATCCTCTGTGTGGCTGGGGCTTTGTAGACCTGTGCTCAAAGAAAAGACACGTGCTATGCGGAACATCGCAGACAAACACCCAAGGTCTAATGCTCTTTCTACCTGCCACATTTTCCTTCCATGCCTGGGCCAGGTCATGTCTCCTAACTGAATCTCTCATGTGTGGGGAGTATACAGTTTATTCCTCTGAATACCCAGAATACAATCCCATCCAGTGTTTAACCAGGTGTCTACTCTTAACTACATTACTGAGGCTTTTACCCGGCTCACCAGTCACCCGCTGAATTTCAGGCTCTGTCAAGTAAAGCCAGATGCTACGCATGTTATTTTACAAGGCAAGTTAGCACATGCAGAGGGTCAGCCGCCCCTGTGGTCTGTCTGCACAGTCCTGTCTGGGCACTGGCCATGCCCTGTCAGTAGGCTTTCTGAGAATGGAAGTGGTATGTGACTTATTTCCCTGGTGTGTCTGGCATGTGTCCTCAGATGCCTGGAATTCGGAGAGGAGGGTGATTATGGTGCAACCAGTTCACTCCTCCAAGGAAACCCTACTGGACACAGAGACACACCCAGAGGCAGCTGTGTACACAGAGCACAGGAGTTCATGGACAGAGGCACACATTAAGAATCACACTAGCTCCAAAGAGCAACAGGGGTCCTTTCAGAGGGACTTGATGAGACACTGTCCTGATTTTAACAAACCAACGGAAGTCCTGTTTTAGCTGCACTTGCATCCCAGCTACTCAGGAGGCTTGGGAGTTGAAAGTCAACCTTGGCTACAGAATGAGTTCAAATCCACTCTGGGCAATTTAGTGAGACTGTGTTTTAAAATTTAAACAGATAAAATGAAGACTGGGGATGTCCAAGTCGAGTGCTCTAGGTTCAACACCTAGCACCAAAATGTAAAGATCTACTTCATGACCACAACACTTGGTGAAATTCCTTCGGAGAAACATTTTTATGAATATAAGCTGTAAATAAAAGGTACGTGAAGAGCCTGGCTCCACGGCACAGCTAAGAACTTGCATTCCTAAAGTCCGAGGCATCAAAGGATGGGCAGTGAGTTCAACCCTTTCCTTTCCCAAAGGAGAACTGTTGTGTGGGAGTCAGGTAGAGGAAAGAGCTACATGAACATTTGTGAGCAAAGAGTGCTCACAAGTGAACTTCAGAGGACAAATGAGGAAACGTCCTCCTGAGTCTTGGGGATGCTGTAGAGGTGGGAGCCCATCTCACAGAGGGGAACTGAGATATCAAACAAGCTCCTACACTCCTTTCACCTCTTCTCTCACAGGTTTCCTGAACTCTGCCTAATGTTTGGCTGTGGGTCTAGGCATCTGCCTCCATCAGTTGCTGGATGGTGCCTCTCGGAGGATGATTGGACCAGGTACCAATCTGGTCATGGGAGTTGGCCAACTCGGGATACTTATCTGCTATTGCTAGGAGTCTAAACTATAGATTCCTGGGAGATTCTCCTGCCCTGGGTTTCCACCTGACCCCAAGATGTACCCCCAGCAGTCCCCTCAGTACTCCTCCTTTCTGTGCCCCCCAACCTGATCACTCATGTTCCCACTTCTACCTGCCCTCAGTCCACTCAAGAAATTGATTCATCTAGCAACTGATGAAAATAGATGCAGACCCAAAGCCAAACAATAGGCAGAGTTTGGAAAATCGTGCAGAAGAGAGAGAAGCGATTATTGCAGCCAGTGTGCTCAAGGAAACCATAAGAAAACTCACAGACTTGACTAACCCAGGTTGGATAGAAGGTAGTAATCAACAAATTCTTTAAGGAACATTATCTACATCCTTGATTTTTCTGTTTCTTGCTTTGTCTGTGTTGCATGTGATACTCTCATGCGCGTCTGAGGGTGTGTGCACTCACGTGCATGAGTGTAGAAGCCAGAGAAGAATGCTGGATGTCTTCCTCTATTGCTCCCTGCAAGTTTTTTTAAAGATCTGGTGTCTCTTACTGACCTAGAAGCTCTCCATTTGGCCCATGCTGACCAGCCTATGAAGTTTGGGGATCTGCCAATCTCTACCCTCCAACTCTGGAATTATAGACATGTACAGCCACACCCAACTTCTACATGGTGCTAGAGATTTGAACCCAAGTCCTCATGCTTACATAGTGACTACTCTTATCTACTGAGTCATCTCCTCATCCACATCCTCGGAAATGTCTTAAGAACAGAAGTAAATGTCACACCACATTCAGAGAAAGCTGCTTTTCTCCCCAAGAACTCTTTTTTTTCTTAGTTTTTTTCTGAGAACTTACCATGCGCTGCATTTCACAGAATTCAGATCATTCTTTGGGGAAGAGAAAAAAAAAACAAGTGCCTTATGAAATGGCTAAAGAATACATCACCACCTGAAGACCCACTCAAGCTGCTCCCCCATTCTCTAAACTCTTCAGACCATATCAGGCAGCACTCTGAACCAGGCAGACCCCCCGAGAATTCCCCCGTGCTCACCTGGGTTTGTTCAGTCCTCCACTGGGAGACAGATGGTTAGGATAGCTAGTGTGCTTGCTGCACAGACCTGTGCACACTGTTTCCTCTGTAATTGCTTCTTCCGTCAGATTCTCACTTTCTTCTCAGGGGCTGCCTGCCATCTCCAGATGTCAGATTTACGGAGCATCTCGGCACCATAATTGGTCATGGTGGCTCTGTTCACGCGCCCAGTCTCAGAATTTTCTAGGGACATTCTTACAATGAAATGAAGCTGAAATATGTTGGGTGACATGAGGGGCTTCTCGAATGGATGGCGTGAGGCAGGTTTCCTGTTCAGGTAAAAGATAACAAGGTGGCCTTCCCCACCTGTACTCCCCGAGTGGTTTTTATGATTTTTTTCCTTCGTCTTTTTTTTTTAACTTTATTAACCACTAAAGCACTTGACAAAACACCCAATTACTAAGCCATGCTGACAACGTGGTCTGGTACAAAAATCATCTGTCATTTAAGGGCTCCTTGTTTGGTGTGTGTTTACAGGTACCACGACCTCGTACCAGGTGTTGACAGCTAAAGCTTGGAGCTGTAATCCAGGCTACCTTTTATGTTTCTTTCTTAAAAGCCTTGGCTATCATAAAAATCTGTCTCCCAGGGATTGCACATCACAGTCCCCTGGGCTCTTTCAGGAACACAGGCTGCTTCTGTGCTTCCAAAAGCTGGGCCACCTGTGTGCTAGGACATCTTGACCTTGGCCCTGAAGGTTCGTCCAGCAGCGTCTAGCCACAGCCTCCTCTGCCTTGGTTGCATAGAATTTCCCAAGGATCTCTGAATATTCAGGAAAGTTAGCATTTTGTGATTGTGTATGCACGGTTCCTCCTAAAGATAGTCTTGCTCTAGCATCCCTTGCACTTCCTGTGTCTCTTTCAGAACCAATCACCACCTGTGAAGCACCTCTAACAAGCTTGGGCTTGGGATTTGGTCATCCTGCTTGTAGGCCTTAGCTCTGTGTAAGGTCTCTGAGACTAAGGTCTCACTCACCTCCTCTTGTTGCCTGATCCCTAGATGGAACCTCATGTCTGCAGATGGTAACCACAGAAGTAGCTCCGAAACAAACTAGAGTCGCTGTCATGGGAGAGGAGCAATCATTGACAGAATCTCCAGCCTTCCTTTGGGAAGGGTTGTCTCCAGCAGAGGCACAGGCTACTTCTCATTGCCAGTGATAGGATATAATTTGCCTCAAATCTATTGGTCACGGCCCTCCTCTAGAAAAGCTTGAACCCAGGCACCATGAATGTCTGCTCTGATGACCTGACCTGGGTTGAGTTCTATCCCTAACGCTATCTCTAAACTACACAGTTTAGAACAGTTTTTTTGAGAATGAAGAGAGTGAGTGAATTCATACTGGGCAGAGAGGACAGAGTGCTGCTGATGAAGAAAGTGACAAAGAGAGAGCCGCCTCCTCCATCCATGAAAGGAGAGCTGTGCGAAGAATTAAAGGCTTCTCTTAGTTGATCTTTGCTACCCATATCTTGGACTACCATGGTCAACCAACTCTATCTCTGGTTCTTTGAAAATGGTCTCTACTGTGGATTTCTTCTTAGTTTTACAGGCCAGTCTGTGAAACCTAAGAATGGTGCAGACATGAACATGATCTGAGGCTGAAATATCTTTCTGTGATGTGCAGAGTCCATATCCCACCTCCCTTTATACCTAGCTTACTCTATGTCAGCCCAAAGCATCTCTCTTCTGCTTCCCACCAGTGCTCAGCATATCCTGCAGCCTTGGTCCTGTAAAATCCCCGGGCCTTCCTCAGCTTTTCCCATATGTCATTTTTCCTCCCTTGTGACTGAACTAATTAATTTCCTTTAACATCTTACTCAGTGAGGCCAGAACTTCTCAAGGGGTCATTCTGGAATCTCAACCAGAAATCTATGACTCTTACTACCATTCTATTGGACACATTTGTCCCCTCTGGGGCCTTGGATAATTAGGAGGACACAAACATGACCTTCATAGCTGTGACGTTCCTAAACATATTTAGTATGAGTAATTCGCTTATAACAGATAATAAATAAACCATGACATTGGAGAGACATGTACTTTCGACAAAAGTGATGTTTGAATAACTGATCCCTGGGAACTGATAAAGTAATATGATATTAGGATTTGGGCACAGACCACAGCACGAGTTCTGCCAGCTTCCTAAATCTTGTCTTCACGAAGGGACCCAGGACATATAGAGTCTGATTGCCTTTGTAAACTGGGAAAACAAACTCCTGTTATAGTAAGCACATTAACTTTCTTGATATTGGGAAAAATGAGCAAAAATCCCACATCTGTGTAACCTGTCAGACACTTAGATATCATGCGTGATCCAGAAGTGTTTGTTGAATAAATGTGCTTTATCTATTTTGGAGAAATTATTACTTCTAATTTATATCTTATGAGTCACCAATAATATCCATTTTTGACAAACTGCCATAATTTCCTCTTTATCTGACACAAAGAATTGAGATTTGTTCCCCTGATCCTTGCTTTGTTAACATGCCACCAGCACCCCCATACCCTGATCTTTTGTACAAGTACTTACTAATCCTAAAAATTGTTTTTAGCTTACTAATGACATCTGGAACTCTGGAAAAGCCCCAGCTCATCCCCCCTTGGGCTACCTAGTAGACTCCCAAGATCTATGCAGCTTTTGGAAATCACATTTCACCTGGATCAACCTCTACATTTCCTGGAAGTATATTGGAGAGAAATGGCCCACGCATAACTGATACCCTGAGGTCTTCATCTGGTAAGCACTCTATTGATTCTGCCTGAATATGTCATGGTTTGATCATCTCCTCCTAGGAGATCAGAAAACCTGACTACTTGACACTGCTTGGTTCTCCCTTTATGAAGTTTTACCCATAAAGAGGTAAGATTGGCCCCATGACTAGTTTTAAGATATATTATGTCTCCCCTACACACAATGCCAGACTCTGGAAACCAATAGATAAAAGGCTGGATGCCTTCCCTCAAACAGGACAGGAAATTGGAAGTACCTACCTGTTTCCATATGGTCGTGATTGTCTTGAGGTCGACAACTTACTTGATTAGCCTTTGTATTTCCCTAGCTTAGCTAGTGATACTGTGTGATCAAGAAAAAAATAATAATTAGTCATCGAATTTAATTGATATTTGATATACATGTAGTGTATTCCAGAATTAGTAAGGCACGAAGTCATGTGGTTATTCCATCCAAACATTATAGAACCCAAAGAAGGTAGAGAAATTGTTCTCCATTGACTGAGCGCAACACTGAAATAGTAAGAAGTTCCCAAATCACCGCATCAAAATACCTTAGGTTCAACTTCTCCTCAGTCACATGCAGGGCCTGGTGGTTTTAAGTGTCCCTCGTGGACATCCACACTGATTTGACTATATGGAAAACTAAACTCTCTTCTATTTTATTTCAGATCTTTCATCTCTAAATAACAAAGTAATGACTTAGGATTTCTCTTATTTCTCTGGTTCTTGTCTCGGGAGATCCTACAGAGCCGAGGGATATTAAAGTATTAACAAGAATTATTGGCCTACTTTTTTTCTTTATTTGATTGTGTCTTTGCAGCCAGTGCTCATACAAAGGAACTCCTTTTCCTTGTTTCCCTCACCACAGGCAGAATATTTGCTCTGCGTATCTCAGTCCACAGGCATTCCCAGGGACAATCTCTGGCCACATCAGTCCTGGGGAGATTTGCATCCTCCACCTACATATTCCCTCCTGCGAGTCAGTGTGGTGCTGTATACTTGGTGAAGAGTGGTGGGAACAGCTCTGACCTAGACAGACGTCACAGAGTCGGATGTCCTCTGACCCTGCATGATGGTGAACTGTCCTCCACAGATCTCTCACCTAGGAGAAGCAGTGAGGAGGTTACGGTCTCTCAGGACCCTTCTGCTCTGAGATCCCATGGTGTTTGCCTAATCCTTTAGCCTCCATCTGTGCTCATTGGAAAGGTTTCCTGAGTCATCCCTGGGGTGTGACCTCAGCCTGAACCTGGGCCGCAACCACTACCCTCTAACCATAGCCACAGAATGAGCTCTCTTCTGCCCAGGCCTGTGTGCTAAGTAGAGACTTCTTCCCTTTCAATGTGATGCAACCGTTTCCTCACCTGAATGCATCACTATTTGTATTTTTCTTAGATGATCACATTTGATTGACACAAGGAGAAGAACCTTAGCAATCATCAACCTAGAATTCTCCCTTCCCTGTCTTCCGGTCTCCTCCAGCCTTCTAGCTAAGCCTGCTCTCATGTTGTTTCCTGTCTTCCTTTCTTCCTCTCCTCCCCTCTGGTTGCACTATTTATCCTTCCTCCCATTCCTCTTAAGTAGGGGGCTCCCTCTTTTCCAATAGGCAAGTTCATGGCTCAGGAGTTTATGCTCTCATAGATGCCTTATATTCAAGTATAAGTATACTTGTATGACTTATAGATAACATATTATCTATAGATAAATAAATTGTCTATCCATATCTCTCTATATACATATGATAGACATAGATTTTCCTTATACCCACACAGACAAGTTCAGCTACCTCTGTCATTCCTTTCAGAGTTCCAACTACTTAGACCACTACTTTCTAGCTTGGTATCATCCTTTCAGCCCCTCCATGTGCATTTTAAAAAAATCCTAGAGGAGTAGAAAAGTGGGATTAGAAATTGTTCTCCTCTAACCAGCAGGTGGAACCTGCTGCCACAGAGGGAAATAAACGCAAGGCATTAATTTGTCTACACAGTCTAATCGACTGACGTGTACAAGAATGAATTCAAGAACACACACAAAAGCAAACATCGGAAGTGTCCTGGGTTTTGTCTGATTTCTGTACTCCAGTGCTAACTTCCCCAGGGCTGACAGGGACAGAATCACACAAATTTACAAAGCAGTAGAGATTGGCTAGTTCAAAGAGAAAAATAAAGTTTCCCTTGTTAGTTTATTTGTCTTAAAATTTCATTCTGCACTAATGAAGGTCAAAAAGCCAGGGTGGAGGAACAGAGCCTGGTTTCCTCCAGCACTGCTGAGAGCCTTGCTGTTTCCTACAAATCAGCAGTGCAAGGGGATGGAGAGGGGATGGCAAGCTCTGCCTCTTGAACGCTTCGATCTGAAAGAAAGACACCTGCTTCTGGTAGGGTCCAACAGGAGACCTCATAGTTCTGTGGTCACAGGCAGCTGCCACAGGCTCCGGGGCATAGTGACCCTGCCCAGCAACCAGAGAAACCAAGCTCAGAGAGAACTCTTTGGCCCTCTGCCAGCAGACATTGCTGGGTGTACACAGATACAACCAAATAAATGTCATTGGTGATCCCCATGGCCAGTGCGCAATGGCGAGGTGGAATTAGAATAAGACCCAGGCATCTGCTTTTGAAGTGGAAATGTCTTGAGAAGCTGACTGTTCTGTTGTCAACTGTAAGGATATCAGGTTTCAGGACTGAAGCCTGGTTTTTATTACAACAATTTTCCATACCTAAGCCCTGCCTTGCCATTTATCCAGAATCTTTTTTTATGTATTCTGTTTTGTCCTCCTTCTTTGGGTGTATTCGAGGGAATCCATACAGTGACACATCTGGACACTCATGGTCCCTCTGGGCTCCCTCCTGATTCCCAGATCAGTGCTGAGGTCACACCCAAGCTAGGCAGCTGCGCATCTTTGGTGTGAAATATGAAGAGGGAAAGGAGGAGATGAAAGAATAAAAGGAGAAAATGTGTAATTATGAAACCTTGGAATCCATGGCGACCAGGGAAGCGCACCACTGAGAGGAGTCTGTGAACTGGCAGCGCTATCGAAACCACACATTATCTGTTAGGATTTTAAACACTGAAGCCCTGACAAAATGTCATTTTTATTCTTCTTTACAAATGGGGAAAGATTTTTTTTTAAAAAGGGATTCTTTAAGTGGCAGAAATAGCAGGAGGGACTTGGGAGGGGGGAAGCAGCAGCAAATGGAATGCAGGTTAATGAAGAGAAAGCTGGCTCCCCACCAGCTGGTTGCCAAGGCAACCACGAGCTGGACAGCACGGGGCTCCTCTTTCTCCCTCATCACAGCCTAGAAGAGGAGGGCAAGGATGATGGAAACACGCCTCACTCCATATTGTCAGCACTGTTCACAAGGAAGGGTGCTTTGTAGCTGGCTCCCTGTGCCACCAGACTGAGCTTCCTGGGATGTTTGGGACCCATGAGATTGAAGGAAAGAGTTCCAGCTAGAGACAGGAATTTCTAGGAGAACTGTCAGAAAAGCAGCACAGCTAGAGAAGGGCCAGAAGTGGCCATCATCATGCCATTGTTTACAACCTTTCCTGGGTCATCAAGGTCAAAGCAGGGGTCTGGTCTTGAATCTATGGCTGAGAACCCAAAGCAGGGTCGAAGTTAGGAGTTTAATAGCAAGTTATGGGAAACCTAGGTGGGAAGTGACAGCCAAGGCAGGCGATCTTAGAGAAAGCAGAGGGCCCAAAGACAGGATAAGCAATTAAAAGCATAAAAATCCTACAGATAAAACATGCCAAGGTTGTGAAACAGAGCTGTGACCCCAAGACTAGAAAAGGGCGGGGCTAAGGAAATCTACAGAACTATCTGTCATGTGTCTGGCAGTCACAACAGCTTTGGAGACTGTTGATTAATAAATATATTTTAAGTTTAAGACCCATGACACCCAGAATTGATCTCGGACTGCTACACGCTTGTGTGCACACGCACACGCACACACACACACACACACACACACACACACACACAAACACAGTAGAGTTAATGTGACAAATAATTTTGCACAATGAACATTTTTGGTGTTTGCACTAGGAAGCCAGTTTTAAGGAAAGAGTCTTAGCTTCCTCAAATATGGGAGGCTCTGACTCCTGATCCCAACCTCCACTTTCCAGTGTCTCTATCAAAGGGCTCTCAAAGAAGCCAGCAGGCTCAAGCCAGGATGGCAAACACCTGTCTACAGCCCCAGGCCTCTAGAGGGGATTCTGAGTTCAAGATCAGCCTGAGGTAGGTACATAGTAGTTTTAGGGCAACCACAGGCTGCAGAGTGAGATCCCCTCTTAAAAAAAAAAAGAAAGAAAGAAAGCAGGAGACTCAGAAAAGTTCTCATAAAAGCAAGTTCCATGTTAGTATGAAGTTTGGTGACTTCTTCCTGGCACAAATTTGTCAACCTAAATATGCCCTCTATCTTTTCCCATGGAACATCTCTCAGTGCTGAGAGTTTCTCTGTTTGAGTTTTTGGTTTGTTTCCTTTGTTTTCCAGGAAGTTCGAATCTGTCCAAATTTAATCACAGATTTGATCTTTAAAAATGCTGGGGTGGGGGTGGGGATGGACTGGAGAAGAATGTGCTCGCCCTGCAAGCATAAGAATCAGAATTCAAACTCCAGCATTTTTGTTAAAGATGGGCATGGTTATACCTACTTTCAAACCCAGGGTAAGGAGGTGGAGGCAGAAGTTCTCTAGGGGTTGCTGGCCTATGGCCTTATCTAAATCAGTAAACAGAGGTCCAAGGGAGACTCTGTCTCGAAAAACAAAGAAAAGGACTAAAGAAGACATGCAGAGTTGACCTCTGACACGTGTGTGCACTCACAAACATGCACAGCCTACACACACAGGTATGTAGACACATACGAGAGAGAGAGAGAGAGAGAGAGAGAGAGAGAGAGAGAGAGAGAGAGCGAACAATGATCAAGGGCTTGGCATTCGATAATTTTAAAGCTCTTTCAGTTGTTAGCTTTTGGTTGCTTAAAGAGGACTTACAGATACAAGGAAGACTTCAGTGACTCTCTGTGTCCCCTGCTCATCTCTGTAAGGCTTCCTACAACCACTTGGGAGGCTGTGGTTACAGAGGAAGATATTGCTGGGCCCCATCTTTAAACTTAGGCTGATTAACAGGATGGGACCTCACAAGACTGAGCTGAAAGAGATTCAGATATCCACTGATGATCTTAAGGTTCTATTCTCCTAGTAGGTAGCCCCAAGTCCTGTGGGAAAACACCATCGTCTTCCACGACTCTACCAAGTATGTAGGGAGTGCAGCTGTCAGCTCCAACTGATACCCAGAGAGTTTTACAATCTTCTCTTTCTAAAGGTATCAGCGCTCCAACCAACAACCATTGGCATGTCTTCCCTAACCTGACAAAGGTGTGCTGGGCTCTTTAGTTCCTCTGGCCATCAGACCAGAACATGATGTAATTCCATCCACTGTGCTCAGACGTTGTGTTCATACCCCCAAACAGGGCGCTTTTGAAAGTGGTCCCCCATCTTCTTCACATTGGTTTCAGAACAAATGACCTGTTTCAAAAATAAAATTATATAAATATCATCTTGCTTGGGCTTTTTTTTTTTTACAGTTTTGTTTAATTATGCTTTCTGGATATAAATATCCAATACACTGTAGGTATTACAAATTAAAATTGAAATAAATATTTAATTTAAAGGAAGGAAGAAATAAAGGAAGGAAGGAAAAGGAAGGGAGGGAGACAGGAAAGAAGGAAGAGAGTGTGGGAGGGACAGAAGAAGGAAGGAGAGCTGGGAAAACTGCTCAACCTGTGAACTGTTTGAAAACCTGGGTTCCCCAGCAGCACAGACAGTAAGGGCCTCATTGAATAAATGGGACCTCCTGAGACTGAGAAGCTTCTGTAAAGCAAAGGACACTGTCGCTGAGACAGAAAGGCAACCCACTGACTGGGAGAAAACCTTCACCAACCCCGCAACTGACAAAGGTCTGATCTCCAAAATATATAAAGAACTTAAGAAACTAGACCGTAAAAGGCTAATCAACCCAATCATAAAATGGGGCACTGAGCTGAACAGAGATCTCTCAACAGAAGAAGTTCAAATGGCCAAAAGACACCTAAGGTCATGCTCAACTTCCTTAGTGATCAGGGAAATGCAAATCAAGACAACTTTAAGATACCATCTCACACCTGTCAGAATGGCTAAAATCAAAAACACCAATGATAGCCTTTGCTGGAGAGGTTGTGGAGAAAGGGGTACACTCATCTATTGCTGGTGGGAATGCAAACTTGTGCAACCACTCTGGAAAGCAGTGTGGAGGTTTCTCAGGAAATTCGGGATCAACCTACCCCTGGACCCAGCAATACCACTCTTGGGAATATACCCAAGAGAGGCCTTATCATACAACAAAAGTATATGCTCTACTATGTTCATAGCAGCATTGTTTGTAATAGCCAGAACCTGGAAACAACCTAGATGCCCTTCAATTGAAGAATGGATGAAGAAAATATGGAATATATACATATTAGAGTACTACTCAGCAGTAAAAAACAAGGACTTCTCGAATTTTGCAGGCAAATGGATGGAAATAGAAAACACTATCCTGAGTGAGGTAAGCCAGACCCAAAAAGAGGAACATGGGATGTACTCACTCATATTTGGTTTCTAGCCATAAATAAAGGACATTGAGCCTATAATTCAGGTTCTTAGAGAAGCTAAATAAGAAGGAGAACCCAAAGAAAAACATACAGGCATCCTCCTGAATATTAACCTTCATCAGGCGATGAAAGGAGACAGAGACAGAGACCCACATTGGAGCACCGGACTGAAATCCCAAGGTCCAAATCAGGAGCAGAAAGAGAGAGAGCACGAGCATGGAACTCAGGACCGCGAGGGGTGCACCCACACACTGAGACAATGGGGATGTTCTATCGGGAACTCACCAAGGCCAGCTGGCCTGGGTCTGAAAAAGCCTGAGTTAAAACCGGTCTCGCTGAACATAGCAGACAATGAGGACTACTGAGATTTCAAGAACAATGGCAATGGGTTTTTGATCCTACTGCACCTATTGGCTTTGTGGGAGCCTAGGCAGTTTGGATGCTCACCTTACTAGACCTGGATGGAGGTGGGTGGTCCTTGGACTTCCCACAGGGCAGGGAACCCTGACTGCTCTTTGGGCTGATGAGGGAGGGGGACTTGATTGGGGGAGGGGGAGGGAAAGGGGAGGTGGCAGTGGGGAAGAGACAGAAATCTTTAATAAAAAAAAAAAGAAAAAAGAAAACCTGGGTTCCGTTCCCTAGCACCCACAGAAAAAGCTGGGTGTGACAGTGGCACCCAGGACATGGGGAGGCAGAGACAGGAGGGTTTCTTGGGACATGTTGGCTTAGCTGAATCGGTGAGCATAATGAGGGACCCTGTCTCCAAAAAACAAGAGTAAAGTAAGTGAGAAAAATAATTCACACCAACTGGTACACACATGCGTATCTCACAGGCACAGGCATTAAAGAAGAAAAGGAGGAGAGGAGGAGGGAGAAAGGAGGGAGGGAAGGAGGGAGGGAGGGAGGGAGGGAGGGAGGGAGGGAGGGAGGGAGGGAGGGAGGGAGAGAGGGAGGGAGAGGGTTCCTCTGGAGAAAGTGCTGTTAAAGTCCTTCCTTCCTTGGTGACCTGTTGGAGTGCTGGCTGTCAGTCCGCTTCAGCTTCTCCTGCCAACACACACTCATCAGGACAACTCAGTAGCCAAGACTGACACCCTGACTGAGCGGCAGATCATTGAGGGGGAAGAGACAGAGCTTCCTGGAAAAGATGCAGTGTCTATTGAGGCGACCAGTCTGGTCTGGGAACTGCAATGATTAGAATCTCAACGCAAGCACTATGGCTCCTGTCCACCTCATCCACAAGCCCCACAGAGTAGAGATCATGGCACCCAACATTTTTTTTTTAACCAAAACAGTGCAGCTCCTCTGTGCACAGAAAGCTCACAGGCTGTGTTTCCCAAGGCGGTGCGCTTTGATGACATTCTTTTTTTTTAATGAATATAACATTTAATGCATTTAATTTTTCAGTTCATTTGTGCCTTTATTTCTTGGTACCTATTATAGTTCCCCTGACAAAACACTCAGTGTAATAAGCTTGCAAGAAGAAATTTCTAGCCCCCTGCAACTGCACATTCTGAAAACAATGGCCATTGACATTTGTGCTTGCCTTTCAGAGTTATTGACACCTAACGGGCACCATCAGACTATGATTTTGCCTCCTACCCCTTTATTTTTATTTTAATATAAATTCTCCCATGTTATTATTACAAACTCGTTGAAGGTATTACTTTAATGGCCACACAAATGTGTTCCATCATTTGCTCAGTTAATACCCTATCGGTATGCTCTTAAACTATCTCAGATTTCTCCTGTTATAGAAAATAGAGCAATAGGTTATAGAGAAGATGGTGATAAATATTTACACGGTGTCTTCAGTAGCGCAGACTCTTAGGATTGATTCCAGGTCCTGACACTAACTGTCAAAGCGCCGTCCACGATGACTGCATCATGAATGCAGTTCATGTAAAGAGTTTCTACATCTGAAACATATAACTTTGAATATTCATTTTGGGTCAAATGTGAATCCTGATTATTATTGTGGAAATTATGTTTGCTTCAAACATTTCATGGATTGGGTTTATTGTATGGTTTTTCCAAAGAAAAAGACTTCCACGTGTTGCTGAATGTAGAAATGCTTTCATCTGAAAAACTATTAGTGGGTCATTCATATTATCTTGACTAAGGGCATTACTCTGCACCTAACATAATTAGGTATCAGAATCCTATTAGATCAAGTGCCCTGCTTTGAGGAAAGCCGCTCACGGGTTCACCTACTTATCTCCTCAATCATTAGACTGATATAGCTTGCTGCTACAAGAAATGATCTATGGACCAGCCTTCTCTGCCACCCATGTGGATACAAAGACAGCCAGACCATAAACTCCAGGGCAGCCACACCAGATGTTCACTGAATGACTGTAGCATCATCCATGGGAGAACAGAGAGGCTCCTGACAAAGGAGATGGGCTCACCCAGTTCTAGAGGTGGGATCTGCAGAAGCCTCCAGGGGGAGTGGCCAGTGTGCAGCCCCTCATTTAAGAAAAAGGACTAAAGGACTAATGGCCTTCTGAGCCCACACTTCGTCTTCCTAGAGCTAAGAATATCATTCTATAGATCTGAGGAAGACACATTTCTCACCTGCTCAGGGGCATCAGTCTGCTCTGTCGTCTGGCACCCTTCCAGTGGCCAGTCTCTGGCGGATGAGCTATAGTTCCAATGGGGACTCCTTTCTACTTTGAAAGCATATCTAAGTGGAGACTTAGTTTTGTAGGTAGCACTGGACTGGATGATTTTGTGTGTCAACTTGGCACAAGCTAGTCATCCGAGAGGAAGGAGCCTCAGGGGAGCCTCCATGAGATCCAACTGCTGGGCATTTTCTTAATTAGTGATTGGCGAGGGAGGGTCCAGCCCATTATGGGTGGTGCAATCCCTGGGCTGGTGGTCCTGGGTTCTATAAGAAAGCAGGCAATGAGCAAGCCATGAGGAACAAGCCAGTAAACAGTGCCACTCCACGCATCAACTCCTGCCTACCTCTAGGTTTCAGCCCTGCTTGAGTTCGTGTTCTGACTTCCTCCAGTGATGGATTGTGATCTGGAAGGGTAAACTAACAAACCCTTTCCTCTTCAACTTGCTCTTTGGGCATGGTGTTTTGTTGTCGCAACAGTAGGAGCCCTAACTAAGACAAGCAATCCTCAGATATTTCACCTTTCTAATTGTTCTTCCTAAGACATAAATATATCCCCAGTGTGGTCAATGCGGAGCCAGCATGTCAACCCCTTCCATTGCTCACTCCCAGTTGACCAGATAGGCCAGACTTCTTTGGAGTGAAGAAAGGACTCTGTTAGAGTCTTCTGGCAGTGTAAGCCCAAGGACCACTGTGGGATTTTTGTCTTGTGTTGAGTCTTAGCTCCCCAAAGTTCTCTGTGTCCTTACCTTGTCACTTACGAATATGATCTTGTTTGGAGACCGAGTCTCAAGAGACATAGGCCATGATGGGCATTATCCACTATGACTGGCATCATCCAAAGGGAAAACACAGACATTCAGGGAGAAGGTGACCCTGGGATGCAGGAATGGAGGCAGGGATACGGCATCACAGAGCTGATGGATGCCAGAGTTACTGAACCTTCTAATGAGTTAAGAGGGAACTAAGGAAAAGGCCTCCTTGGAGTCTCTGGGTCAGGAAACACTGGTTTCAGATTCCATACCTCTGGTACTGGAAGACAATGCTTTTCATTTCAGGTAATTTATGCCACCCAGTTTGTGGTCCTTGAACAGTGGCCCTGAAGGGTTAAGATTCCTGCCGATTCTGTTTCCTCCCAGAGGAAGGAGAGTTTCTTTTCAGTAAACACAGTTTTTTTGTTTGAGCCCTGACCCAAGGAATATGGCCTACAGGGTACATGGCACTCATACGTAGGCCCAGCGGCAGGACAGTGGGCCTGTGAGTTGGACTTCCCAGGTCTCTCCGTTGCTAACCTGGAAGCAAACCAAACAAATCCTACCATTTATGGAGGAATGTGCCCACTGGCAGCCAGCCTTCCCCTCAGTGGAGTCATTGATAGCCGGGATATTTGTCTTCATGCTCTCTCCTTGCTTCCAACCTGACTCAGGGAGATGCAGGACTGTCACAATCAAATGGAGTGGCCCACGTGACTCCCAAGAGCATCTCTGGCAGCTGGTCAAAATAGTGCTCCACCAGAAACATCAGCAACAGGATCTGCACTAGTACCCTCAGGCACTCCCTAAGATCCTGGGAGGGAAAAGGGGTGTGGGCATGGCCTGTTGCTCCAGACGGAGGATTGGGACTGTTACAGTTTGATTGATCCATAATACACAGTAAGAGGTTAGAACAATGACAAATAAAATAGGGCGGTTTAATACAATTCATAAAAAGGTATTAAAAACTTAAGTATTAGTTCCCTCTATTGTTGTGATAAAAGTACCATCACCAAAGCAACTTAAAGAACTAAGGGCTTATTTGTGTTTATGGCTCCAGAGAGTTAATCACCATCATGGCAGCTTTTGAAACCTCAAAATTCATCCCTGATGACATACTTCCTTCTGCAAGGCCACATCTCCTGACATCTACCCAGACAGCTGTCAATTAGGGATCAAGTTAAGACTATGGAGGAATTAATCTTTGTTGCTGACATTGATATGTATGTATGATATATATATATATATATATATATATATATATATATATATATTCAACTTTATCTCACTTGTAGGTTGTCAATTGTGCTCTTTCTCCATCATTGCAGTTGAACAGGAAAGGTCCATATTGAAGGGATCTCTGACATGGGACTGGAGGCCCTGGAGCTATGATGTGGAGGAAGTGACCTAGAACCTACCAAGCCCAGCACTAGATGCTCTGTGGAAGTATATTGCACCAGGGCTGTTTACTAATGAATGTAGTGTGAGTAACTGTATTAGTTATTTCTGTGATCAAATACCTGGCCGGAAGCAACCTAAAGGGTGAAGGATATACTCTGAAGGAACAGCCCAGCATGGAAGTCATGGCAACAGGAGACAGCGGGTCACATGGCATCTACAGCCAGGAAGAAGAGAGAGAGGAATGCTGGTACTCAACTTAGTTTCTTCTCTGTATTCAGTACAGTATCCCAGCCACAGCAATGAAACCTCTGTGGGGGTGGGGGAGGGGCACAGGGGCAAGGCCATAGGGGTGGGTTCAATTCTCAGCACCCATGTGGCAACTCACAACTCAACTGTCTGTAACTCTAGTTCCAAGGATCTAACACCCTCTCAGAGACATACATGCAGGCAATACACCAACACACACAAAATACAATAAATAAAAAATCTGAACAAACGAATAAAGGGTATAGATAAGAATACATTTGACCTAGAATAGGAGCTGCTTAAGCTGTGATGATAGCAACAAAAGAAATGGCCAGGATGGTCCCTGAAGATCATTTACACACTCTTTAAAGGAAACATAGCACTCATGGGAAGAATCTCAAATCTACATAAAACTGAGCAGGAAAAATGCAGACAGGCTTAAAAATTAGAGGGACTGGTTACATGACTCAGTAGGAGAAGGCTTGTTTAGTATACCACTTATGTATGGTGTAGTAACACCTTAAGTTTGATTCTTGACCCAGTGAAATATTAATTAATTAATAATAGATGCCAGTAGGTAGAATCTGATTTAGGAATGACAGGAGTAGTAAGATTACCAGTCAAAGCTTTTCAAAGTTACAAATATGCACAACGGTTTAGAATGACACAGACACATGAGAAAATAACTTGAAGACATCAAGAAGGAAAGTATAAAGTTCTTTTAAATAAAATAGCCCCTTTCTTGAATAAATATCAGAACAAATACAGTGAAACAAATAATCAGTGGGACTGAATTCACTGAAAGGAAAGGACGAAAATGGCAGCCAGCAAAGCTCTGACATTCCGTAGGATTATATCAAACGTTGTGCTGGGCATCTATACTGAACCCCAAAATTCAGGCATTCATATCGAGATGCCTGGGGTCCAATTGCTTATAGTCAATGGGATAAAACATTTTCTTGAGAAACTGATGGTTACCACTGTCTGATAGAGTCTGCAAGCACATGCTACACAAAGATAAGCTACAGATAACAACCCTCTATAACAGTTGGACTAGGCACCAATCTGGTCACAGGAGACAGCTTGTTCAGGCTACTTATCTGCCATTGCTAGGAATCTAAAGGGGTCACTTTGGCAGATTCCTGGGAGAATCTCTTGTACCAGATTTTTACCTGACCCCGAGATACCCCCCTTTCCAGTAGTCTTTTTCGGTACCCTCCTCCTCAGCCCCCCTCCAACAAATCAAGCCATAATCAAGTTGATCAAAGGATCTGAAAAGCAAACAGAAAGTAAGAGAATCAACAGGCAAAGAAAGGAGAAAGTTCATCACAGGCTTTTGTTCTGGTTAGCTCTATTATGGTTTTGAGTTATCTGAGAGGAAACCCCCCATTGAGGAAATGCTTAGACCAGATTGGACTGTGGACGTGTCTGTGTGGGACTGCCTTGATTGTTAATTGATACAGGAAGAAACAGCCACTGCGCAGGGCACCACCTCCAGGCCGGTTGTCTCAGGCTGCATAAGAATGCTAGCAGCTGGACGGTGGTGGCACATGCCTTTTCATCCCAGCACTCAGGGGCCAGAGGAAGGTGGGTCTCTGTGAGTTCGAGGCCAGGTTGGTCTACGGAGTGAGTTCCAGGGCAGGCTCCAAAGCTACAAAGAAACCTGTCTTATAAAAACAAAACAGAAAGAAAGCTAGCTAAGTGGGAAAATGCAAATGAGTCACCAAGCAGTATTCTTTCATGACCCCACCTCCAAGCTCCTCTTCCATTAGTGATGGATGTTGACCTGGAAGTGTAATCCAGTCATGACCTTCTGGTTCTGGTGTGTTTCCACACCAACAGAAAGAGATTAGAGTCACTTTTTCAGAGGAATAATACAAGCCAGACAATAAAAAACTGACATCTCTTAAGTATAGAAGAGGAATATCCTGTAACTCTTGAGTTCTGCATCTCATGAAATTGATGACAAAATAAAACTCAAACCATCACCATGAAGTGTGCCCCATACAAAACCTCAGTCTAAAGCCAAGCAGACAATGATACCAGAGAGAAAATTGATTCATATAGGGAAATAAAATGCAATAGAGATGGTAGATAAGTAGGTAATAATAATCTCATTTTTAATATATATGAAGAACTCACTTAAACTTGAAAGTCATCAGAGAAGTTTTACTGACGTGTGCATTTGTAGGAGAGTAACAAAATGGGTGAGGACAGCAGCGTGGGAGGGAAGACGGAGAGGAACGTGGCATGGTCCTCACACTGTAAGAGAAGGGACGTATTAAATGGAAGCACATCATGAGTCTGCTGAAGCAGGGTCAGTCACTTGTTCTCAATGTGCAAGCATGCGCGTCTGAGTTTGAGCCCCAGAATGCACAAGAGGACAGATGTGGTGGCAGGTAATTACTGCACCATCTGTAGAAAGATGGTCTGTACACTCTCAAAGGCCAGCTAGCCTAGGGTAGATGGAAAAACCCTGTCTCAAAGTGGAAAGACAAGACTGGCACCTGATATTGGCATGCATGTGTCCACAGCCACACACACACAAACATGCACACATAGCAAACACATACTATGCACATGTATGTATATAAATAAGCATTATATTTTTAAGAAGAAAATAGATAAAGTCGGGGTCAGGAAAGGGATGCTCCACAGCTTCCAATGGGAAGGACGGATGATTCCCCCAGGGTTCATTCACGTCTCCTTCCCCTCCATGGCGGTCACAGTGGAATGACAGCAGACACAAAGTGCAGAGGAGGCATGCAGACTGCCTACAGTGGACAGAAAGGCATGGAGCGGATGCTGCTGTCACTTGCATTGAGCAAACACTGCAATGATCAGGGCCCTTTTGCAGACAAAACTGTGGCCTTCAAGCCATTTGACAGTTCCAACAAGTAGGTGTGAAAGGCCATGGCTGTCCCCACTGTGTTAGAGGTAAGGAAACTACATGGCCGGTGGGTGGCTGAAATAAGTTTCAGGCTCACCTGCTCATCCTGGACCAGGTCATCAACCTCTGATTAGTGTATGCAACTCATGCATTGAACAAGGTCTTTAGAAATTTTGACAGGAGGTCAGGTGTCTCCAAAGCAGCACGTGCTATTATGGAATGTGTCAAGGTAATGCTTTCTCAGCCTTCTTCACAATGTAGCAAAGAAAACCTTTGACAGAAGCTTCCGGAAATGAAAGAAAAATTTGTACACACACACACAACATGTGTAGAAGTGTTCCTGACATCATCGTTCATATCAAAACATAAGACAACTCTTATACCATTAACCGGTCATTGAGAAAATAAGATGAAGGTCTATCCACAGAATGGAATATCATCTCCCTACAAAAAAAGAGGTAGGCCATTGATATACCTGACTACATGAACTGACCTTGAAAACCCTAAGTTGTATGACCAAGGTCATCCCCCAAAGGCCACATGTTGTATATCACTGGTGAAAAAGTGTCCAGCGTGTCCAAGTCCATAGGAATAGAAAGTAAATAAGCATTTTCCTAGGGCTGGGGCTTTGGGGAAGGAAACCTAATGGGTACCTGGCTTCTTCCTTGCGATTCTCAAGTCACACTTCAGGCACTGTGTCGTTCATTTAATGGAGTGAAGTCCAGGGCATGCAACTTACAACTCAATAAAGCTCCAGTTTTAACACAAAAAAGTGCATTCTGGGAGAGCATGACAGACAAGCCAGGCAGAGCTGCCAGGGAGGATGGGTAGCTCTGCTTTGACTCCGATGTCAGCTCCTTCCTTTGGTCCTGCTTTTGCCCGTTTCCTGATCCTTGTTCTCCTAGCCATGACAGACCTGGTTTACAGTCGATTAATTTCCTGTCGAGTTCAATCCTGCATCATTGGATCCCATTGGATGCCATCGGATACAGTGTCAGATGCAGGCATCAAAAGGGTTTGCAGGTAGCAGGTGCCAGGGAAGAGCAGAAACCAGGAATTGCTGTCGCAGACTGCTTCTCTCAGGTGGCGAATGACCTGATCTTAGGAGGACTCTCGCAGCGATGCACAGGACAAGTCTGATGGTTATTTTGAATTTCAATGTGATTGCAGTAGGGAGTATGTCATGTCATAGTGAGGGATAGAGTCTGTCTCTGAGGGCTTTCCCAGAGAGGGTGGATGCAGGTAGCATCACAAATGGGCTACGACTAAACAAAATAGTAAGGGAGAAAAGAGAGAGCCAGGTGAGCGCTAGAAGCCACTTGTCTCTGGATCCAGGGCTGAGGTTATGTGGGCAGGCAGCCACAAGGTCCTGATGAGAGCTGATTGCAACAGTCACCTTTGCAGTGAGAATGGAATGCACCCTGAAACTGTGAGCCCCCCCCCCACCAAGCCAGTAATTATCCAGGCTCTGATAGAACTATTTGCTGTGGTCATCTATCACGAAACAGACAGCACACTCATTGTGCCAACGGCAGGATGTTAGTGACCCTGGGCATATAAAAAGCAGGAATTCCAGTCATCCAAGGCTGCCTAAATACTCTCAGCCACTCTAGTCAGGATCATTCCTGAATAGAACGTGAGTTAAACTCACGTTATTGTGGTGAGGGCATGGATCAAGCACTGGAGACTTACAACGGAGAGAGTGGAAGAAACCCAAAGGGGTGTACCTGCAGGGACCAGCAAACTAATCCTGGTATAGCTAATTCACCACACATTGGACTGAATCGATGTCAGGTTAGGGCACCAGGAGAACATGAGGCCACAGAGCTGGAGTGAGAATGTGTAAGAGAATATAATACACTCACCTGTGTAAGACTCTCACTATCCACCGGCCTACGGACTTCTGACTACATTAAAGATTCCGAGGAACCTCTTTGAGCAGGGTTTCTTTGCAAGGAAGCCTCTTTGTCTCTTGTGTTAATGTCCTCAGTACTCACTGTCGGTGAATCTCCGGTAGCAGCCAACACCAATTAATTCCAGGTCAACATTCTACAAGCACAAACCAAAGAAGATCTCCAGAGCCCCATACTGTGGCAAGCCCTTGTTCATGTCCCAGTTTTTAAGCAATCGCAAGAAAACCTACTTGGATCTTCTGAGGACTTACCTGCCACCCAGCAAAGACTGCTCCTAGTCTGAGCTAAATGTCTATCTTCAACTCAGCAATGGTGCTTGCTCATATGCTGTCCATGGCTACCTCCCCACTGCAGAGTGGAGCTGAGGACTCCTGACACAGACCACACAGCCTGGAAAGGCTAAAGTGTTTACTGTCTAACCCTAAGAGAAGACCAGCTGGGCATGGGCATGGACCAAGGACAGGAAAGTATAATCTTAGACCAGGCTGTGTTTATCCCACAGCTGCAGTAATACAAACTCTAGTTTCATTGTGTTGTCTAGAAGAGTCGAAAATTCTAAATGTTTTATGAGCTCTAGACATAAATTAAACTATCTAAAATCTTATAACAATGTGCAGTGTCACAGTTTTGTGTCTGAATGCCTATTCATTTGTTTTATTATTATTTATTTTACCTTTTTTGTTGTTGTTGTTTTGTTTTGTTTTGTTTTTCGAGACAGGGTTTCTCTGTGGCTTTGGAGCCTGTCCTTGAACTAGCTCTGTAGACCAGGCTGGTCTCGAACTCACAGAGAACCGCCTGCCTCTGCCTCCCGAGTGCTGGGATTAAAGACGTGCGCCACCACTGCCCGGCTATTTATTTATTTTACAAAGCAATCTCAGTCCCCCCCCCCCTTCTCTTCTCCAACTTCTTCCACCTTCCCCCCACCCCACCCCTATCTCCTCCTCAGAAAGGGTAAGGCCTCCCCTGGGAAGTCAGCAAAGTCTGTCCCATCTTCTCCCTGCAGAAAGCCCCCCTCCCCCATGCTCCGCCTATGCTGAGCAAGGTATTTCTCCATAGAGAATGGGCTCCAAAAAGTCAGTTCATGTGCTAGGGTTAGATCCCGGTCCCACAGCCACTGGCCCCATATACTGTCCAAGCCCCACCACTGTCCCCTGCCTTCACGGGCCTAGTTAGATCTTATGCAGTTTCCTCAGGTCTCAGTTCAGAGTCAGCGAGCTCCCACTAGTTCGGGTCAGCTAATTGTAGGTTTCGCCATCATGGTCTTAACCCCTTTGTTCATTTATCACTCCTCCTTCACGTCAATTGTATTCCAGGAGCTCGGCCCAGTGGTCAGCTGTGGATGTCTGCATCTGCTTCCACCAGTTTCTGGAGGAGGGTTCTGTGATGTTTATTAAGATAGTCCTCGATCACAGGGGAAGGCCAGTTCAGGCACCCTTTCCACAATTGCTTAGGGTTTTAGCAGGGGTCATCCTTGTGGATTCCTGGGATTTCCCCTAATGCTGGGTTTCTTGTTAACCCCATAAAGGCTCCTTCTATCAAGATCTCTCTCTCTCTCTCTCTCTTTCTCTCTCTCTCTCTCCCTCTCTCTCTGTTCTCCCTGTCTATCCTTCCCCCATCTCAACCTTTCCAACCCCTCTTGGTCTTCTCCCTCCTTTGCTCCCCTCCCCACCTCTAACCATAGACTTTATTGAGTTGTATAGACTTTGGGTCTGGTTAGCTTTGGCATATGCAATGTTTTCATTTATTTGAAAGGTTATTTTTTATGATAAAGTTTATAGATTCATTTCACTTAAGTTTCTCCCATCCAGACAGAAACATTAAAAGAAAATCTCAGACTTACACAATGGCAGCATCCCCACAAATTCAGGCAACCTGAAGGGAAAAAAGGATGAGGTCTTCTTCAACAAAGAAAATCGTCTTTGCTTCTAGAAGATGCTGCTGGCCACTGGGGAGTTTGGGATAGCTTTTTCCCAGCTTCACCTTGGTTTTATTTTCCATCTTCTTGAACATGGGAGCATTTTTCAGCTTGTTAGGTGAAAAAATCAGAAATTGAGTCTTGCCATCATGGTTGTACACCTGCTCCAGTGGTGGCACTCGCCAGTTCTGTCTTTGACTGACACTGGGCATCTATCTGGCAGGGCATGCTTGACTTCCATAACATGCCTAATCAGCCCTGGTCTCACACGTTACTGTGTGGCCCTCAGCCTCATGTGAGACTTTAATCGGCCCACCAACAGACATCTTGGCAGATACGGAATTTGGCTGGGGCCTCATCCTCATCTGTGTTTTGACAAAAGGCGTGGCAACAGTGAAGTCATGATGTGAGCCCATGGCATGCTGAACAATTGCATCTGAGACTTGATGAGATCTCATTGTTTTGTTTTTCTAACGATGTGCTCCTCCGTCACAGAGTTAGCTCATCACCTGTCAGTGACGACCTGTGCCCAAACATGTTGATATGATGGGACATTGACAGGAGGATGGACTCTTCCAGCAGGGTGATCCCAGTGAGATGAATTGTCACCTTTGGGTGGTGGCAGCCATGTGAGCATCATGGCATGGTCTGAAAAACCACATCATCTCTCAATCAGAAATAAAATAATACTGCCTAGTACCTTTTGTTCAAGGAAGCCAATGATTCAGAGTTACTCATCTTAGAGACCTGTCACTGTCAAAAAACACAAATGAGTTAAGATTTGACCTATTTCTATGCTACCACGCTGGCCTCTCATAGGTTCTTACTAGGGATAAAAGATGCAGACTCCTGTATCTGAAGCAAACAACTGACTCAAACCATGTAAATTAACATGATTTTCATTGGACTTCCTTACTGCCAGCCACATACCACAAGGCCTAGGCCATGATGGCACCCAGACCCCACATTATGGAAACCAACTTCCACAATCTGTCCTTTAGCCTCCACCTACACCACTTACTGTGTGCACACTCATATACATGCACATGCATACACTTGCACACACATGCATGTATACACATGCACAATGTGTGAAGTACCAAAATGCTATAATATGAATATGTGACACATTGCACCTTACCTGTCTCTTCAAATATGACCCCACTCTTGGCCCGTGCCACATTTATTTAAGCCAAAGTCACTTCGCATCTATTTTGCTCCCCACGGAAAGATTCTTCATCCTGCTTTTCCTTTAAGTGCCCCCTTTTTTTGCTTACATCTTTCAAATCAATTTCTTTAATCAATTGATTATATAAACAGAGTTTAAATTCTCCCTGTGTCTATTGATTTCTTTTCTTCAATCTTCAGCCCATTGATCAAACCATGCACAAAAAAAATGGAATTGAAGTGGCCAGTATGACTTGCCATGTTCCACAGCCAGTGGTGCTTGAAGGGGAAGAAAGGAGATGTTTCTTTTTGTTCTCCAAACGATGACAGCCTTGGGAGAAGCCTTGGATGAACACATCAATGTGCCCCCGAAAGCCTTCCTACCTGTTTCCTAGGCTGTATCTGGGGCTCAGAAGCATAACCGGCTAGGAAATTAAATTAAAATGCTGTTCTATTGACACAGATAAAGTGCTCCGTGTTGTGTGTAGCAAGATCAGCCTGTAGCCGTTCGTCCAGCTCTTCCGGGTGTCAATCATGCTGCATCACGTCAGTGTTCTTGCTCCATTAATTTGGTGCTCGCTGCAAAGGTGGTCTGTGTTACAGAATGCTGGGTGTATGTCCAAAGGAAGTAGACAGGGAAGGAAGGAACAGTGGCAGAGGAAGGAAAGAGTCCTCACTCACTTACAGCGGCTGCCCCCACCGGGGCACATTTGAGTGCATGAAGGGGAAGAAAAATAAATATCTTAAATATGACCTCGTCAGGCCAGTCATCATTCCAGCATGGATGGGGAGGGGTGCACAAGCCCCCACCCAAGCTGAGTTGCTGGTTGTCAGGGCAGGGAGAGTCAGTTTTCTTTAAGGATGTTGCCTCTGATAAATCCGACAATCTCCGTGGATGGCCCCGCAAAAAGAGTACATACAGACAGCAGAAATTAGACTCAGTGGGTCGTAAAGCAGAAAAAAAGAAAACATGAAGTTTGGAAGGGCAAGGGCTTAAGGGGTGGATCTGGAAGAGCATGGCTTAGCGTGGATATGGGAAGGCTTGAGGGCTGGACTAGGCGATCAATATGACCCAAATACATGGAATTCATATATAGAATTCTCGGGAAATCAATTAAAAATATGTTAAAATGACCCCCTGAAGTTATTAGCATTAATACTTTCTTTGATTCTGTCATGCCCTCTTACAGAAGAGCACTTCTCTGAATAGATATTCAGAGGTTGCCCACCAAAGTAGGGTCCTAACTAGCATGAGTCTCACAGTCCAGCCATGGAGGTTTTCTCTGTAAGGGAGGCGCAGCAAGCAATTCCCCAGAGGAACCACTTCTGACCTCACATGACCATGAATACCATGACCCTCCATGGAAACTAGAACTGTGTGGATGCACAGGGGACTCCTCCCTGGAGCAACACCTTCCAGTCCGAACTCCTGAGTCACCTCGGCTTTGTCTGCCCACTTCCAGGCTGAGCTTGCTGGGACTGGAAGGCCCGAGTCCCTGCCGTATTCTGGAGACAACATTTTGATTCTTTCACCTTTCCAATAAACACTAACTAAATGTCTGGTTAGACGCCACTACACTGAGAATAAAAGATACAAAATCCCGTATGTCTCATAGTTTATTATCCAGAAGGAAAGAGTCGATGAACAAATACGTGCAATGTTAGACACTGGTCGCTTCTGTCAAGCAAGTAAGAAATAACCCATGGTAGTAAAACAGATGGATACCTCTTCTATAGTGCATTCATTTGCTGTGCAGATACATGTAAGATTTATCTGTTCATGAAAATAAAACATGATATAACACACAGCATATTCAACACATTATGATGACATACAGGAAGTAGACGATAAGCTTAATAATGTTAGTTAGGAGAGATGAAGACTACAGATATAATAATACATTATTAGATATTATGTTATATATACCTATTATATAAATGCATATTATATAAAAAGATAGTAATGTGCCGTACATTCTATATAAATTCAACATGCGTGTGTTGTGAGTCCCTGCTCCTTCCACAGGCTCCCAGCATGGCACCCTGCAGGGAAGGCTTCCCACATGCCGCTCTGACCCTATTGGAACACTCCACAACTATGTCTGTCCAAGTCTGCCTATCTGTTGATATGATAAACACCATGACCAAAAGGAACTTCATGAAGAGAGCGTTTATTTAGCTTACACATCAAGGTACCAGTCCATCGTTGAGAGAAGTTAGGGCAGGGACTCAAGGCAGAAGCTTGAAGCAAAGACCATAGAGGAATGCTGCTTACTGACTTGCTCTCTGGCTAAGTCTTGTAGAACCCAGGATCACCTGTGAAGGATTGGTTCTACCCACTGTGAACTGCACACTTTTAGGTCAATTAGCAATCAAGAAAATGTTCCCAGAACACGCCCCCAGGCCAGTATGATGGAGACAGTTCTTCAATTGAGGTTCCTTCTTCTCAGGCATGTCAAGTTGACAAACAGGATTAGCCGTCACAGCAATCCTCACAATAAAAGAAAATGTGACCAAGCTCTCCTCTCTAGGAATCCCAGATGGGGAAAGAACACACACGCGCGTCCCAGTGTGCAGACTACACAGAGTTATTTAGGGCACCTTACCTCGCCCAATGATCTTCCAAGGCTAACAAATTCTCAGATTCATGACCAAAAGGACTCAGAAACAACAGACCTTCAGGTAAAGCCTCTAGATCAATGGTTCTCAACCTTCCTAATGCTGTGACCCTTTAATACAGTTTCTCATGTTTTGGGGACCAACAACCATAAAATTATTTTTATTGCTACTTCCTAACTTTAATTTTATTATTGTTCTGAATCGTAATGCAAATATCTGCTGTGCAGATGGTCTTAGGCATCCCCATGAAAAGGTCATTCAACCCCAAAGGGAGTGAGAGCCGTAGGTTGAGATGAGAACAGCTTCTCTAGATGTTACTGACCCTGAGGAAGTAACACAGCAATAATGGGCTCTCAGCTAAAGTTGCTTGATTTGAACAATTCTAACCCACCAATCAACCAACTCAAGATCGCTTTCTGTGAGGGCAGCCTCAATGGTTTTTAGTATAAAGTGTGATGTACTCGTGACTGATGTTACATGACGGGGAGACACTGAGGGGACAACAGCCTCCCTTATCCTCCAGGGAATATTGGTGAGGAGGTGATTGTCTTTATTGTTGCTAGGGTTCGCACAGCAGGGTGGATTTAGGTCACATTCAGTCAATACAGTTTCCCTGCTGTGGGCATGGTCATGGTCACTGAGAACTGGCATATGCGCTTCTCAGCAAGGGCCATCCCCGTCTTCTGAATGCACAAATAAAATATTCATGCCTGTGTTCTGGTGACACACATCTGCTTCAGCTATTCTATAAATACATCTCACTACATCTTCCCAGACTGTATCCTGTGCTGGATGCTGAGGAAAACCACTGGAGCTGAGCAATCTTGGCCTTAAACCTTTGAGGATGAGGGCTGCAACATTTTCAAACGACCCACAGATACACAGCTTGCCTGTGGCCTGACTCTGTGACTAGCCAAGAACTCTCAGGAGTGATCCTGAGTCCCTAGGTACAAAATAAAGGGATGAAATCCTTCTCAAGTTCATGGTATTTGTATATTATGAATATGTTCATAAGTATGAACATGCCCACACATGTTTGTACATGTGAAATTTGGTCATCGACATGGTTCTCTTCCTGAATGTCTCTTCACCTTATTTTTTGACAGTCTGTGGCTAGGCCCAAGGCTCCTTGCTTTAGCCAGAATAGGTAACCAGTAAGTCCCGGGAGCTCTCCTGCCTCTGCATCCTAACAGCTGGAATTTCATGTAAGTGATGCCACACCCTGCTTTGTGTGGGTTCTAAAGGGATTGAACTAAAGTCCTTATGCCATCACACTAAGCTCTGTACCCATTGCACCATTTCCTCAGCCACGTGGAGTTGTCTTTGTTGTGGCATAATTCAAAAAATTATTATGTGCTCTAGGAAAAAAATCCTAATATATTTCTGGTATTTTGTTGGTACATTCTGCTACTCCCTGATTCAGGTCCCTTTTCTTGAAACACCTTCAGCCTATCCCCCAGCTCTGCTACTCTCCCATCTTTCCTCTCCTGGCACCCATATGACCATCCCTCTGCTCCAGAAGCCCTTCTGCATCCTCCCAAGTCACCTAGTACTCACCGAGCTTGCAAACACCCTTCCTTAATGCTTGAATCACTGACCTAATTGTGTTATTATCTTCCCATTCCCCATTTTGCCTTTACCTGCTGCACCATGATCTCCTCGAAGCCTAGATGATATCATATTTTGCCTGAGTGTCTTTATTGCCTAGAAGGCATGTAATAAGCTCCACAATAAACGAACCTGATTAAATGGGTGAAGCTAGCATATGTTCACCTGTCTATGAAGGTATTTAATCTAGAAGTCAAATACGATTAAATCATGAGATGCTTAAGATATCAAGAGGAAGAGAAACTGAGTGTGGTGGTGCAATGTCCCTTGTCAGCTTGGCTCAGGTGATCAGGCTCTGATGATGTGATTTCCATCATGAAACACGGTGGGGAAGGTCTGTTGTGCAATGCCATGGGATTAGTTTCTCACATCTTAAGGCAATGCCTTCACCTTGTTGTCTTTCTGAGGTAGTCTGAGCCTTTTATAAATAATGATCAGATACTTTATGCCCTGGTGGCATTTTAAAATGAGGTAGTGTCTACACACCTCTGAAATTGCATATTGCAGTCTTGCAATCTTTCATAGAAAATATTACATGCACAGAAAACATACGATACATATTATCCTGAACTGATATTCAGAATAAGAGTTAAACAAACCACCTTGAGAATGGATAGCACAGAGCTGGAGAAGTGAGGTTTTCCTGACGGTTTTCAACATGTTATTGCCATCCCTGGTCACAAAGGCCAGCATCCCTTATGAGCATGGTGGTGCCCTAACAACCAGATTGCAGCTCCTTACTATGCCTCAACTATTTGCTGCTTACTCTTCTTCTGAGCCCCCTCATGTAGTGCTTAATTCTACATTCTCAGTTGGTTATGCCATGTGAATTATCCTGAGAGTTGTACTTTTAACTCAAAGTGAAGTGTGTGTGTGTGTGTGTTTACACGTGTGCAAGCACATACTCAACTTCCAGAATTTTTCTTCAGGTGCCACCCATAATAATTTTTATTTTATACATTATGCATATGTATATGTGCATGTCAAGATCAAGTATACAGATGCACATGCACATGTGTGCACATGAACATGGACACCAGAGGTTGCTGGGAAAGTCTCTCACTGGACCTGGGACTGCCAATTCCACTGGTCTGGCTAGCCAGCTTGCCTTAGGAGTCCCTTATCTCCTCCTCCCAAGTGCTTGAATTATGGGTAGTTTGCTACACTCACCTGGATAGTTTTCTTGAGACTGACCTTTTTATTTTTAATTATTAGCATTTGTATGTACACACAAGGGCAAAGTCTAGAGGAGACAAGCAGGGGACATTGGCTATTGGATCTCTTGGAACTGAGATTATGGGTGGTTGTGAGCCTCTTCTCATGGGTACTGGGAATAGAACACTTAACAGTGGGTTCATCTCTCTAGCCACACACCTAGCTTTTTATGTGGGTGCTAAATATTCAAACAGCAAAGACCTTGTCCCTGAGCCATCTCCCCAGTCCAGGCCAGTCTTAATTCAGAGTTTTACTGGATTAAGTTCTACAGCTTTGGAACTCACCGCGTAGGATGATCCCAAATGACCCCCAGGGATCTGCATCCACCATACCCAGCTTTTGTACAAGGATTCTGGGGGCTGAATTCCATAGTGGATGGTTGCTCCATTTTTCTGTTTCTATTTCTGTTTGGTGAGGATAGCACACTGTGTTGATGATGTATGCCCTTCCTTGTTCTTGCTCAAATTTCCTTGGTACACAGGCAAGGGTTTCTATCTACATAAAGGAATCACTGGATCTGTCCATAGGAGGCAAGTACAAAGTGCTCCTGTTATGGCTGTACCATGGTGTGCCCACAGCAATTGAGCGATCCACCCCACTCCAGAGCCTCTCTGTACATAGCATCAATGAGGGTGAGCGAGGGCATCCTACCATGTGCATGGAAGAGTCATTTCAGTGCCCTGAGCTTGGATTGGTGGCAGTTTTCTTTCACTGGCTTCATAGGAGGGTCATGGAAACTAACAGGAAGCTGACAGGAGTTTGCTGGAGCTTGGCTTCTGACAAGCGGCCTCAGAGAAGCCAAGTTTTCTGTTCTTCCTAGAGTGAGAAACTTTGCATGAGGATGATGATTCTGCTTTGCAAGCTGACTGTGTGTAGTAAATGTGTGTGGCCAAACACATGGTGTGCAGCAAGGGCTCAACGATGGTGGTCCTCATTTCTGCTCATCACTGGGTCTTCTGTCCCCATATGGCTGTCCATCTTCCCACCTTGGGACCTGTCCTAGGAAGGATGGAGACAACGGCCAGGACTCTGCCCATTCTGACACTGAGGACTACAGCATTTAGAGATTTGCCTGCTCAGCCACAGGCTGGGGCTTCCAGAACAAGCCTCTTTGCCAAAGGACTGTTGGGTCAGTTTCCAGGTTGCCCTTGTGCTCAGGAAGCACATCAGAGGCAAATGGCAATAAGAACATGTCAGGAACTCAAATTGAGACGATGAGGATGGGTGTCACGCCTTGTCTCACCCAGGTCCCACAGAGGTCTACAATCCACTCCAAGCCAAAAATGATGAAGCCTTCACTAGACTAAAGGCAAGCGTCATGGGAACCCTGGACAGGAGCTTATGATCTAGAATGTCAGACCAAAGGAGAGTAGAGTGGGACAGAGGTCACAGACTATCAGCAGAGGAAAGGAGATCATGTCCTCAGAGATGGTTGTCAAATCTGACTTCCCTAGGAGTGACCAATCAATTTTAGCAGGATTCGTGAGAAGGGCTGGACCTAACATCAGCTAGAAAATGCCATGTGCTGCTATGGAAACACAGACATTATGTCGCTGTCCTCTGCTGGCACTCAGGGTCTAACAGAGGACCTCGGTGGTAAGGGAATCACAAGGAAACAGTGGCACAGACATTCACAGTCACACAAAGTGACAAAGAGCAATGATTCTGAGGAATACAGAAGAAAGACGGTGGCTCTAGTGGCCTTTCTAAGAACAAGCAGGAAGAACTCAAGTGCACAGAGCATTCCAGGAAGTAGCCACTAGCAGCAGGCATGGTAGAGGAAATAAAAACCGTGTGGGTGGAGGACAGACAGAAGAGGGGCATAGTGTTCCAGGAGACAACAGAGGCCAGGGCACACTGCCCAGAAGGCAGGTCAAGATATCTTGGCCTGTACTCCAAGAGCAAAGGGGACACATTCGGGGTTCAGTAGTGTGGCCTTCATGGGCAGGGTGTAGAGGACAGAGCAGGGTCTGTGATGATTCTGACATGGTACAGCACTGAGAGATGGTTTGTTTGTTTTTTTTTGTTTGTTTTTGTTTTTCTTTTTTCTTTTTTTTTCTAACTTTATTTTTTTTATTTATTTATAAAAGATTTCTGTCTCTTCCCCGCCACCGCCTCCCATTTCCCTCCCCCTCCCCCAATCAAGTCCCCCTCCCTCCTAAGCCCAAAGAGCAATCAGGGTTCCCTGCCCTGTGGGAAGTCCAAGGACCTCCCACCTCCATCCAGGTCTAGTAAGGTAAGCATCCAAACTGCCTAGGCTCCCACAAAGCCAGTTCGTGCAGTAGGATCAAAAACCCATTGCCATTGTTCTTGAGTTCTCGGTAGTCCTTATTGTCCACTATGTTCAGCGAGTCCGGTTTTATCCCATGCTTTTTCAGACCTAGGCCAGCTGGCCTTGGTGAGTTCCCGATAGAACATCCCCATTGTCTCAGTGTGTGGGTGCACCCCTCGCGGTCCTGAGTTCCTTGCTCATGCTCTCTCTCCTTCTGCTCCTGATTTGGACCTTGAGATTTCTGTCCGGTGTTCTAATGTGGGTCTCTGTCTCATTTCATCGCCTGCTGAAGGTTAATATTCAGGAGGATGACTATATGTTTTTCTTTGGGTTCTCTTTCTTATTTAGCTTCTCTAGGATCACTAATTATAGGCTCAATGTCCTTTATTTATGGCTAGAAACCAAATATGAGTGAGTACATCCCATGTTCCTCTTTTTGGGTCTGGCTTACCTCACTCAGGATAGTGTTTTCTATTTCCATCCATTTGCCTGCAAAATTCGAGAAGTCCTTGTTTTTTACTGCTGAGTAGTACTCTAATATGTATATATTCCATACTTTCTTCATCCATTCTTCCGTTGATGGGCATCTAGGTTGTTTCCAGGTTCTGGCTAATACAAACAATGCTGCTATGAACATAGTTGAGCATATATTTTTGTTGTATGATAGGGCATCTCTTGGGTATATTCCCAAGAGTGGTATTGCTGGGTCCAGGGGTAGGTTGATCCCAAATTTCCTGAGAAACCGCCACACTGCTTTCCAGAGTGGTTGCACAAGTTTGCATTCCCACCAGCAATGGATGAGTGTACCCCTTTCTCCACAACCTCTCCAGCAAAGGCTATCAATGGTGTTTTTTATTTTAGCCATTCTGACAGGTGTAAGATGGTATCTTAAAGTTGTCTTGATTTGCATTTCCCTGATCGCTTTCTATTCAAAACTATTTAACGTTATTCTATAACCGTCAAGGCCATATACACAATCATGGGCAAGTTTTTAAATGACAACCTATGAGTCAAATGCAAAGATGTGACTTTGGGTAATAAAAGAGAGCTTCAATTGTGCTTTAGTAACACTGAACATAGTAATACATTTCTCATGTTCTATACCACCATTCATAAGTGGTGCACTAAACTTCTTCAATGCCAGACTCTTACAGGCATGCTCAGAACCCAGTCACCTACACAGATAGGCAGGGCATAATGGGTCTTAGCAGGCTTATCTTCCACATCCTAACAGGGAGGATAAATGCTACTACTCCTGCTGAGGTCATGAAGAAAGGGGGGATTTGACAAGTGATAAGCAGAGGAGATCACATTATGTGGGGTTCCAGGGCCCAAGGATTCTATTATGTCCTCTTAATGATGGAGTTAAAAGAGAATGGATTCGGGACTAGAGAGATGGCTCAGTGGGTAAGAGCACTGACTGCTCTTCCAGAGGACCCGGGTTTGATTTCCCAGCATCAAAATGACAGCTAACAATGTCTGTAACTCCAGTTCCAGGGAACCTGACACTTTCACACCAATGGACATTGAGAGAGAGAGAGAGAGAGAGAGAGAGAGAGAGAGAGAGAGAGAGAGAGAGAGAGA
>JABTXL010007734.1:21931761-21941803 GCA_025134845.1 Neodon shergylaensis
AGAGAGAGAGAGAGAGAGAGAGAGAGAGAGAGAGAGAGAGAGAGAGAAATGAATTTATAACTGATTCAGAACGATAACCTTCACTCATGCCCATTCAACATCTATGACATCTATGGAAATTTGACTAGAAAGACAGGTCCTTTCAGTCAGCCTTTAGCCAGGAAGTCAGGGTGGTTAAATGGATGTGGGGATCTGTGGAAAGGCATCTTCTGCATTCCAACCTAACTCAGCAGCATCTTCCAATAGCTTTTGGCAGCATGACCTCATAAGGGTATGTGGCCTTTGGAAAGATTCTTGTAAGACATCAGTCATTCCCGATTCCAGACACTTGGCTTTCCTTGATGGTGAGAGCAAGTGACTTTACCATCAAGAAAAGCCTGAGTGGTATTAATAAGGGACCAGGCCAGAGCAAGGAGCTCTGGAGCCAACAGAAAGGGACAGGCATGACCTTAATAAAAGAAAGATTTGGAAGTGACCTTCATAGAGTCAAAACAAAACAAAAATAAGAGAGCTGGGTTGTATAGAATGTGGAGAAACAGGATGACAGTGGGATACAATGGAAAGAATTTGGTTCAAGATAGATTCCTGTAGAAATGGAGCAAGCCTGGTTTACACTGCTAATGAACAATTTTGCGGGTCCACAATCTGGAAACATCCAGGGATAAAAGGAAACAGAATTGCCTTCATCAGACTACTCCATAAGCAAGTCTTTGCTGATGATTGATGTGGGAGAGAGCAGCTCACTGTGGATGGTGCCACCCCTGGACTTGTGGTCCCGAGTTGTATAAGAAAGTGGACTGGGGCCGAGCGATGGTGGCGCACGCCTTTAATCCCAGCACTCGGGAGGCAGAGGCAGGCAGATCTCTGTGAGTTCGAGACCAGCCTGGTCTACAGAGCTAGTTCCAGGACAGGCTCCAAAGCCACAGCGAAACCCTGTCTCGAAAAACAAAAACAAAAAAAAAAGAAAGTGGACTGAATATGGAAGTTCATAAGCAATCCTCCTCCATGACCCCTGTTTCTGTTCTACACTCCAGGTTCTTGCCTTAAGCTCCTGCCCTTCAATTCCCTTGAGGATGGCCTGTGCTATTTTCAACTATTATGCTGGCTTTGTTTTAAATTGTGTGTGTGTGTGTGTGTGTGTGTGTGTGTGTGTACATGTTTGTGAGGATGAATCTGTTTGCACATGGAAGCCAGAGGTTGAAACCAGGTGTCTTTTCCAACCATGTCTTCATCTTATTTTTGAGATAGGATCTTTCTGAACCTGGAGCACAAACCAGCTAGCTAACTAGCTAGCTTGAGATTCTCCTGTCTTTAGCCCCCAGTACCGGGGTTACAGATGTCATTAAGAAATGTGACCTAGTGCAATGCACCTATGACCTAATGCAATTCCAGGAAAAAAAAAGGATGGAAAGAAGCTTCAGAAAGGTAAGTCACGTTAGCTGAACAGAAAAAAACACAAACAAGGCAGGCATCACATGCATGAGGAACTTGGAGGAAAGGGAATGGGACCCAGGATCACAGGCATACATATGTAGTGTTCCTCTAGTATAATGATAGTATCCCATACTGACCTGATCATTATAATATTTACAAGATTTGAGGAAAGAAATGTAGGAGAATATTGAGTGATTTCATTTATCAGGTTGTTCTGTGGGCGTGCCTGTAAGGGGTTGTCCTAATTATTCACAAATGTAGGAAGAGCCAGCACACTGCAGGTGGTACCATTCCCTAGACAGGGGTCCTGAACTATATCAGAGTAGAGAAAGCTAGATGCACATGAGCAGACACCATAAGTGCACGCGTTTCTCGCTACTCTTGACTGGATAAGATAGGACAAGGTGTAGAAGGAGCTGCAGGCAGCGTTCCTGCCGCCAGCTCCCAGCCGCCGGGCTAGCTTATGCCCCGAAATAACAACACACAAACCGTATTCATATAAACACTGCTTGGCCCATTAGCTCCAGCCTCCTACTGGCCAACTCTCACATCCTTATCAATCCACCTTCATTAATGTGTGTCGCACCACGAGGTGGTGAACCTCCAGGAAGATTCTAGCGTACATCCATCTTGGGCTGGAGCTTCATCTTGTCTGCTTCTGGAGAAGAGAGGCATGGCATCTGAGCTCACTTCCCTTCTTCTTCCCAGCATTCTGTTCTGTTTATCCCACCCACCTATGTTCTAACCTATCAGGCCAAGCAGTTTCTTTATTAATTAACCAATGAAATCAACAGATTGATATAAGACACATCAGACAAGATGCTTGGGTTCCTGTCTTGAGTTCCCTGAGATGATGGGCTATAACCTGGAATTGTAAGCCAGACAAACCCTTTCCTCCCCCTTAATTGCTTTGGTCAGGGCGTTTCAGAAACGAAACTGGACAATGAACGCCAAAAGGGAAGCACTAAACACACAACGCAGAGAATCCAAAACAAAAAAGTTGACAATGATTGCCTCTGATGATGGGAAAAAGGGAAAATAAGAAGTGAAAACTTATATTAATCGTTAACCCAAAGAGCCCTTTAATCGTAAAAGCTAAAAGAAAGTGTCAAAGATCCCGGATCCCTAGTCAGAAGGTGTCTGGGCAATGCAACAGTATTCAGGCCAGGAATCTCCAGCTGTGGGCACTGGATGACTGGCTTTTATCGGCCCATGGTCTCTGACCAAGAAAACAGTGGGCTGGGTTCTACTTCTCATTCTCCCTGCACAGTTGGACCTCTACTGTTCTGCCACAGTGTAGGAGTCATTAAAATGAGCAGCTGGACCTGGCCTCAGCCAGAACCCAGCAGATTTGGCTTCTATTTTATTTTCCTTTTCAATGGTTAACACAAGGACATGAGGTCACACACAGTTTCCACCTTTGGATTGGCCCATCCAGCTGCATAAAGCCTCAGAAAGTCCCTGTGATCCCGAACAGCTGCCTGAGTCCCTTCCCAATCTGCTCTGCAGCAAGGTGGGGGGGGCAGCTTATACTCCCTCCTAGGCACATTCCCAAATGCTGAGAAACTCAAGAGAAGAAACTGTTTGGTTTCTGAGACCAGGGTAGTTTTGAGAGTGATTTTGCCTGCAGAATAATGAGAGTAGGGTGGGAGATGTCTCCGTTGCTGAAGTCCTTGTCAGGAAAGCATGAGAACTGAATTTGAATCCCAATACCTACACCAAAGCCAAATGTGTCAGCATACAAACCTAGAATCTGGACTCAGAGGAGGCAGACTCAGGAGGATCTCTGGGGCTTGCTGACCAGGGTGTCTGGCAAAATAAGCAAGCTCAAGGTTCAGTGAGAGACCAACTCTCAAAGACTAAGGTGGAGAGTGACTGAGGAAGACATTTGGCATCACCTTCTGGCCTCCACATATAAACACACACATGTGCTCACACGTGAGCACATACATTCACCATACACTTAAGAGAGAGGGGGGAGAGAGAGAGAGAAAAGAAAGAAAGAAAGAAAGAAAGAAAGAAAGAAAGAAAGAAAGAAAGAGAAAGGAAAGATGGAAGGAAGGAAATTAGAAGTCTTGAAAACACACATTCAAAAGTGTGTGAGTGTATGTTTTCATGTTTTCTGTTTTACCTGATTCTCAAATTCTTACTTTAAAAAGGCATGTGTCCTGTATGTTCTCATCTCCTGTGAAAGAAAAAAGAATTTACAGTTAAGTTTCTAAGCCCACTCAGAACAGATCTGAGGCTTTGGTTTTATGCTATCTGATGTTGTTTTGAATTTTTTTAATGACACCCCTAGCCCTCAAAATTGACTCAACAGAGCAGGACACAGCGTGGGCAATGAGGACACAGGCACCATAGATGGATGACACTTTCCATGCCCACCTGAAGGGCATTCTTCAGTCTTCCCAGGGATAGACACAGTGCCACCCCACTGCACCTCACCACTCCTCCAGTCTCCCTTAATAAGGTGACCTTTGCTCTGGTCTTCCAGCTTTGCCGTCTCTTCCAGGGGACCTTCACATAGCCTGTGGGAGAACCTGTAGTCCAGACTGGTGGATGCTGTTGAGATTAGATAGACATGTGTGGGCAGTATGGATACCATGAACGCTTGCAAAGCTGAAAGATAAGAGCCACTGGGCTGGCACCTCCTGCTTCAGGCGTCCATAGGATGCCTTGATTCAGAGCAGAAGACAGCTGTGTGTGGTCTTTTCCTGTGAGGATCTGTGACCTGTGCTGAAAGACAGAGATTTCCATACAGTGATGGGCATGGTGCTAACAACACAGAAAGGGTCTCACATGCTTTTAAACAGCAATGAGGGCACTAAGGAGGATTCCATACCTGATGTACTTGATGTCGTGACTCGTGTCTTTTGCATTCTCTTTTGACAGCTACTCCGGTGAGAGCACGTAACACCCTTCACAGCACTGACATCAAATTGCACTCACAGGCTTATTTGCATTTTTTTAATTGAGCTTTTCTTCCATATTAACCAGAAAGCTATGCATGACCAAGAACGGTGCCCATGTAACCATCTTGAATAAGGCCAAGGCCAGCCCGGTGCCTGACCCAGTCATGACAATATTGCTAAATGTAAGAATGTGGAAAGAGACTTATGAACTCCTTTCTGGTGGAAAAGCACCTTTTCCAGCCTCAGGATTTCAAATCTAATTACTAGGACTAGAAATTAAACATTCAATCACACAGAATTACTTTGTTAGGAGACAATCATAAAGCGGTGATTAATGGGGGCTACCAACTTTACATGCTCCACAGCTTCATTTTCAATAAATTAAAAGTCTAATTCATTTTCTCAGTGTTGGAGATCACTGTGTATGTAGTCAACGGCATATCAATTGATATCACATTTCTATCCTCTGCTATGGTTCACCCAGGCTGATGGAGACTCACAAAATGTTATGGAGACAAGTGGAATATCCAGAAACTTACCTTGCCTCTGCCTAGGCTAATCAAATGTTTTATTTAACTGTGGTCAGTCTTGAGAAGGTTTAGATTGCTCCACTCCCACCATGGAGGTCAGCTGTCTCAGAAGCCTGGAAGTCTCTCATCTGTCTCCTGTTCTTCAAATTTTAACCACAGACCATCAGTTCACATCAAGATGACTTCAGTCCCATGCTGCAGTGCATGATAGAAAGGAATGATGCCTTGGGGCCCTCTAATGAATCTATCAGATACCATCTCATAGTTCAGAGTAAAATCATAGTTAGTGGAGGTAGACAATGTACTGTAGTGGTTCACAGTGGCTCTGGCCAATCCTCTGGCCTTGGAATGCCACCTTCACCCACACACTGCCTACTGCCATTCTGCCCACACTCCAACATGCCTCTTACCTGTCTTAGGGTTTCTAATGCAATGAAGAGACACCATGACCACAACAACTCTTAGAAAGAAGAGCATCTCTTTGGGGCTGACTTAATTACAATTCAGAGTTTCGGTTCATTATTGTCATGGCGGAAAACATAGTTGTATGCAGGCAGGCAGACATGGTGCTGGAGAGGTAGCTGAGAGTTCTAAATCTAGATTGGCAGGCAGCAGGCAGGGTGAGGGAGCCAACTTGGCCTGGGTTATGCTTCTGAAACCTCAAAGCTCTTACCCAAGGACACAGTTTCTCCAATAAGTCCACACCCACTCCAACAAGGCCACGCCTTTCAATCCTTTCTAATAATGCCACTCCTTATGAACCTTTAGGGGTCATTTTTATTCCAACTGCCACACTACCCCTACATGTGCCAAACCTCTGAACCCAGTCCGCACTGATAAGCAGGCAGGGACAGAGTGGCGGGGTCTCCTCAGTAGCACTTCCCTGAACCAACATGACCCAGGGGTGCTCTCCCCACTCACGGCAGATCGGATATTTTCCCAGAATTGGGTACTGAAACAAACCACAGGCCAGCCAGAAGGGGACATGCTAAAAGACATCAGGCTCTGTGCTGTGAGGTGATGCTCATGCTGACATTTTACCTTATTTCAGCTTGCATAGTTATCATGTATGAGTTGTGTAGGCCATTTTTCTTGCCACTGTGACCAAATAGGTGATGTAGAGGAACTTAGAGGATGACAGACTCACTTTGGCACATGGGTTGAAGGTGCTGTCTGTCATGGTGGAGAAGGCTTGACACTGGGTCCATGAAGTGACCAGTAACATTGCACCTGTAGCTAGGAAACAGAGAGATGAACACCAATGCCCAGATGCCTTCCTCGGTTTCCCTTCTTCATTTAGTGAGAGGTCCTGGTCCATGGGTGGTGTCATGCACATTCAGTCTTCTCAGTTAAACCTCTCTAGAGATGCTACACACACACCCAGGTGTGCCTCCTAGGTGGCTTTGAGCCCTGTCAGAGTGACAGCAAAAATGAACCATTACCACAGTGATGTTTCTTTCTTTTCAAAGTTAGAATGATTCAACTGGAGGGGACAAAGAGTTTATATGAAGCGACCTGGAGCATAAGTGGTTGGTTATAGTGCAGAAATGAGCCCTGCAGAGGTGTCGACTTCCAAAGTCCTGCTTCTGGAATCAATCCCTTGGTCCTGCCAGTGCCTGAGGTTTACTTGATGGCTGTTAGTCCCTGGCAGGCCAATTAGCATCAATATGGTAACAAGCAGAATTTGCTTATTGACTTGTTGTTCTTGGCAATACTAACTTTTCCAAGAAGGCTCCTGATTCCAGGGGACTTCAAATATCCAGGGATGTGTCCCCAGGAGCAATACTAGGATATGGGGGAGGTGTTAGGTCATGGGAAGCTTACAATGTCAGTCAATCCCAGCCCATAGAGTCCCACCTGCTCTTCTTACCCAGCGAACAACACTCTCCTCCTGATACCAATGCCTTTCTATACAACAAAGTTCCATGTCCTCACTATCCTGACAAGACCTGCCAATCAAAGTCTGTGAAAATGTAGGTCATGTAGCAGTTGAATCCTCCCACGAAGGAGAAAGAGGTTCACGAGACCCAGAAGGCAAGCAAACAGGCACAGGTCTGAGAAAGTAGAAACTTGTAAAAATTTGGAAAGCACACTCTCCCCAGCTTTACAAAGAGATTAACAACTTTTAAGGAGGGGACAGACCAGCTGGGCTACAGAGAGATCATTAGGATGTGTCTCGCTACCTGCAAGTTCTGTAGACAGCACCTTGACCAGCTGGGCTACAGAATGATCACTAGGACGTGTCTCAACACCTGTAAGTTCTGTAGACAGGACTTGGGTTGCAGTTTCCAGGTGTCACTGGGGTGTGAGGGAAGGGGTCAGATTTAGATGATGCAGATGATTCTGAGTCATCCCTGGTCCAACCCCTCACTCATGTTCCTGTTAGAAACCCAAGAGAAGCTCACTGATTCACAGAGCTGGAATTTGGAATTTGTTGCAATCATTGCCCTGCGGTAGGTAGCTCTTCCCTTTCTGGGGTAAATACACATCTCCCAGGAAAAGCCTCTTATAAAACATTTGCAACAATAACTTAGTGAGCTTTGTCGCATGTGAGTTTCCTTCAAAAAATAACATTTGAGATATCAGATGGGTAGAGTTAAAAAAAAAACAAAAACAGTGAAATAGAGAATAACTGGGTAAGCTTCTGTTTTCAGAGATGTCAGGGGCCTGCAGAGATGGCTCACCGGTTAAGAGCACTGACTGCTCTTCCAGAGGACCCGGGTTCAATTCTCAGCACCCACATGACAGCTCACAACTGTCTATAACTCTAGTTCCATACAACTCTCATACCTTCACACCAATGCACATAAAATAAAGTTAAATAAATTATATTTTTTAAAAAGGGATGTCAGACCAATCAGGTGTCAGTAAACTTCCTCTCCATTCTGGAATCACCTTTCTGATAGCCTGGAAGACCTGATGACCACCATATAGCCTTACATGTACTGATACTGACCCAACACCTCCTCAGATATTCCAGCAATTGCCTGCTGCTCTCCCTGCCTCTTTGCATCTCTTTTCTCTATGCCTTTAAGAGTGTTTCTCTCAGAGCTGGAGAGATGGTTCAGAGATTGGGAACACTGTTCTCTCAGAGGACCCAGGGTCAGTTCCCAGCACCCACATGGCAGCTCACGACTGTCTGTAACTACAGTTCCAGGGCATACGACACCCTCACACAGGCATGAATGCAGATACAGGTACACACACGTACATACATACACACATCCCCCACACCCATATGCCATGGTTTAAACAGTTACAACAGAGGGGACTAGGCATAAACATGTTACCCTGGGTAGGAGAAACAGCCAGAAATGTAAAGTTGGGTCTGCAGAACCTAAGACCGAATCTGAGTGGAGCTCTAATCCTCAACAACTGTTTCGTTTGGCTCCCTGGTGAGAATTCTGTACCATTCCCATCCCCTCTGCACAGCACATGTACACACTGTCACCTGTCAGGCCTGTCATGAGATGTGCTAGTTGGTAGCATCTGAAAAGAGCACAGAGGTGCTAATGCTCGAGGGGGCTCAGCTCACAGGGAAACGCTCTGCACAAACTCAGCCAAGGTCTTGTTCCCCAGAGGACCCGTGGGTGGATGTTTGCAGAGCGAGCGATGGATGAGACGGCACAGTCTGTAGAAGCGATTCCACAGAGAATTGTCTAGGACGGAAGCTGAGCCTGGCTTGGCCATGGGTGCTACTTGACTATGCAGCCAGCTCTGCCAGGACTTAGAATATCGACAGAGCCGGCTTCCCTCAGAGCCAGAAATTTCAGGAAATGCTAGCCCCTAATGGTCCCCAGTGACCTGCTGATACTGGCAGTCTGCATTTGCTGCCAGACAGAGGAGGAGTTGTGCAAACATTCGGGAGCCCTGTGTGACTTTCTGAGGAACCCCTGACTTGTGCCTAAAAATCCCAGTGCCCTGTCTCTGCACGTGTGTGTGCACATGTGTATGTGTGGACCTTTTCATGTGTGCACACAAGTGTGAAAGACAAAGATCAATCTAAGTACTTTGCTCTGTCCTTCACCTTCTGAAGCAAAGTCTGGGCAAACTTAATTGGCTAGTGAGCCCCCAGGGAGGCTCCTGTCTCTGCTTCCAAGTGCTGAGACTGTGGGTGCACACCGTCATTCCCAGCTTTGTCACAGATGCTGTGGTCCACCGTGTCACACTGTACCACAGGGAAGCTCCTGTCGCTGCTTCCAAGTGCTGAGACTGTGGGTGCACACCGTCATTCCCAGCTTTGTCATGGACACTGTGGTCCACCGTGTCACACTGTACCACAGGGCTGCCCTGAGTCAGCTCCTTCACCTGGCTAGCTTTCCATTACCTTCCAAACTGTTAGTACTCCCAGATAAAAAACAATTTGGGGAAAATAGGTCTGGATTGTTTCTTTACTTTTTTTCTAGTACTTTGTCTTATATCTTGTGCTTTTAACAATTCTAGCTCTTTGTCCAGAACTATCTGATATCCAAAAAGCTGTGAAACTCAATATTACAGATACCTGTGAACCTACAAGATCAGTAGACATAACACTACAGACAAACAGAAAACCCATATGATTGTTACTTATTGTTTTCTTTTATGTGTGTGGTTATGACACGTGTAAATACTTGTGTGTGGATATAATGTGTGCCCATGCATGTGTGTGAGGGGAGCTCCTGTGTGTCACAGCTCATGTGTGGAGGTCAGAGGACAATCTCAGGTATTAGTCCTCACCTTATACCTTATGAGACAAGATCTTTTTAAAAGCACGTCATTGCTTATGCTAGGCTCCCTGATCCTTCTTAAGATTCCTCTGCCTCCGACTCTCATCTCACTGTAAGAGCATATGGATTTTAGATGCTCCTGTGCCTGGCTTTGCGTGTGCCGTGGAGACTCAAACTCAGGTCTTACACTTTTAGGACAGGCACTTTACCCACTGAGCCATGCGCCCAAGTCCTTGGTTTACTTTTGTTACCGTTCTATCATTTCACTCTGACCAGGGCTGAGTGAGTTACTGTCACCCGCCCATTTAGCACAAAGCCGGATACAGAATCACAATAGTCAGGCACCAAATGAATACCACAATTGATGCAAAGAAAAATAGGCATCCTTAGCATAAATAAGAAGGAAAGAGAGAGGGAGAGAGAGAGAGAGAGAGAGAGAGAGAGAGAGAGAAGGAGGGAG
>JABTXL010007734.1:21941903-21970886 GCA_025134845.1 Neodon shergylaensis
AAGAAAGAAAGAAAGAAAGAAAGAAAGAAAGAAAGAAAGAAAGAAAGAAAGAAAAGGAAAGAGTTTGAAAACCAAATAGAATTGTGGACATTTTTCTAGGTTTCAAATCTAAGAGAAAGGTTTCAGGACATCCCAGAAATGTGAGCCAGAGAAGAAGAGATACAAAGATCTTAACCCTCAGCAGACCTGGCTTCGTGTACTTGATCAGGGTAAATACTGTGGAGCTAATGTTCGGGGGCATTGGAAAATGTGAGTTTATGAGATTGGATTTGGTCTTCTCTTGAGTCTCTTCCAGCTGTCAGGTTAACTCATCTTAAATACAAAATCTCTTCTTATTGATATGGTTAGAATTCTCTCTTCTGCCCAAGCATATTTTCTAATATCCGGAAGGTAGAGAAACAGCTGCTAGAAAGACACTCAGGTCCAAATTTTGTCATAGTGTACTTGATGATAAAACTACAGGTGAAGTAGAAGCTTCCAATGCTCATATGTGTCACCAAATACACACAAATGGCTGTCAACGTGTCTGGCTCAGGGTGAACACAGTTGTGGGGTGAATGGCCCCCCAGGACTGAGTCAGACATGGAGGTGACCACAGTCATAACAGCGTGTCAGCTCTAGGGCTGAAGCAGAAGCAAATGGCAGACTCTCCTGAGGATACTCCCTTCTCCCTCTGAGTCCTCCCTCCCTCTAAGTGCTCCCTGACACTGGCTTCCAGGCACAGGGTCAATCATGACTTTGCAGAAGACAGTGCACCTCTTAGGGGTTCGCAGCTGTAGGATAATTGCTGAAGTCCTCAGATTTCAAGCATATTTTCAAGGGCTGGACAGATGAAAGGGAAGGATGAAATCACTGGGGGAATGGAAACACGGAGGGAAAGCTCAGACCATCCCACAGAGGGGAATCTTCCAAATGTTTGACACTGGATCCATTGTGTCCAGTGTGTGACGCTTTGCCTTCTGGGTATATTGCAGAACAGGAAAATCCAGCTTAGCTAGAAACTTGCAGAATGGAAGCCCACCCCCAGCCCCATGCTACCCCTGCCCCCAGTCCTCCACACCTACAACCCTAAACCAGCTCCACTCTCTTATCCCCACCCCATCCAAATCCCACCCCTACCCTATCCCAACTTCACCTCCCTTCTCCACCCCAACCCTGACCCCCAACCTGACCTTCCTCAAGCTGTTAGAGGCTGCTTCTGTGGGGAAGAGGAAGCAAGCCTTGAGAAAAAGGCCAGAGGTCATAGACATGATGACTGGGTACCGACTCTGCTCATCCAAAGCCATCCTGAAGCCTTCCCAGAACCTCCATGCCAGTCCTAAGACTCAGCTGCAATTCCAGCACCCAGTCCATCCTAGAGGAGACCAACATTGTGGAAAACTGTCCTTCCAAGGTCAAAACATTAAACACTTGCTGGGGAAGCCTCATCGGTCCAACAAAACTCCATACCTCAGAATCCTCTTCTCCCCACTTCTCAGCACACCTTTAGTTTAACTGTGCACACACTAAATGGTAATTGAGAATCATAATAATACAATCTGGGGAGAGAGGATAAATTGAGCTGTGTAGACAGAATTCTGCTCACTCTCGCTGGGTCCCGGAAAGAGTCCGCTTTCCTCTATTCTCTTCTTGCAACAAGGAAGAAGGGTGCCCATGCCCAATCTTTCCCCAAAAATCTTTCAGAGCAAAGAGCTGTCACTGCAGCTTTGGTTGAATCTTCATCAGTAAGTGAGGCATGCACACAGGGATCATCAGGGTGGATACCCTAGCCGCTTCTGGAAACCTGGACTCTCCAGAGAGCTGCAGTCTGGACTGAGGGGTGAGGCTGGGCTGTCTATGGGCCTTCCAGAAGGTTCCTTTGTGTGTGTGTTCATGTTTTAGAAACAGACCATAAAAACCCAAGATCTCTCACCTTAGCTTGAGGACAAGCTGCCTAGGCTCAGAGGGCAGCCCTCTTGTTTGAGGGGAGAAATGCTTCTTTCTATCTCTCTCTCTCTCTCTCTCTCTCTCTCTCTCTCTCTCTCTCTGGAACAAAAGAACCCACTAACAAAACCTTAAAGCAAAAAAATAAAGCCTCAGAAAAATAAAGGAATACAATCCTCAGAGAACTTCCCAAAGTGGCAACAAGACTCTCATCCTGCTTTCAGATAACAGATTGAATGGCACCAAAAGCCCCTAGGGAATATAAACGATTTGTGGAGTCTCCAGCAAAGCCAGTGAATTCAAGCCTTGATTTCAAACTGAGAACCCTGCTTCTACCAAGGATCTAACGAACACCTCGGTATACGAACACCTCGGTATCTCATCCCAAAGAGCCTTGGTTCTCACTGGAGAAGGAAGGGAGACAACTTCAGCACAGGCATGAGAAAAGAGGAAAGATGTACTACTGGGAAAATAAATCAAAATCAACTCATCCACAAAGAATAAAGCTGGGTGGTGGTAGCTCACGTCTTTAATTCCAACACTCAGGAAGCAGAGACAGGTGGATCTTTGAGTTTGAGGCCAGCCTGGTCTACAGAGCAAGTTCTAAGATGGCCAGAGCTATACAGAAAAACCCTGTCTCAAACCAACAAACAAACTGAAAAACAAACAGAAAAAGAATTATGGGTCAGTGAGAAGGCTCAGAATGGAAAGGGAAGATGCTTACTGACAAGTCTGATGTGGGATCCCCAAACCTTCATCCACATGATAGAAGGAGATAGAACTGCTTCCCACGAGTTGACTGCCCAGTGTACATCATGGCTTGTACACTTTCATGCATGTATGTGTGTGCATGTGTAAATAAGTCATAATAAGCATAACATGGCATAAATACGTGAATAAATATATTTTTAAGAAAAAATTAACAAAATTAAATCATGCTTTTTGTAGGAAGATTGGTGGGACTGGAGGTTACCAGTTGAAATAAGACTGATTCAAAAAACAAATAACGCATTTTGTTTTTTATATCTAGAACCCATGAAAGCAGAAGAGGGGGCACAGTTCAGGAAGAAGCCGACTGCAGCAGAGAAAGGAGAACAGGAGGGACAATGCGCTGGGTGAGGACCAAATGCACACCTCACCTGCGTGAAGGCCTCGTGATGAAGCCCATCTCTTAGTACAGTAACCAGAGCTGACTACTTTAAATATTACCAAATTATAGATGCATATGGAGCTGAGTCAACCATGCCCGAGGAGTCTCTTCTCTGTGCCCATCTGCGTTCTGTCTGGCCCTTTATCTCAAAATAGCAGAAGCTGTGCTCCACTCCCTCTGCCACAGCTCTACCGAGGCACACTGGCACATGCCACCATGCCGAAAAGAAATCATTAGAAAGGGTTTTAGCAGCCAAAATGACACGTGGGTCTCCATGTTAAAGCAGTTAATCTATGCTTTAAAACATATAAAATACACAGGCAAGAAGAGTTTCTATTCTTAGGCCAACAAGCTTTAATAGAAACAAAAAAATATTAAATATTATTTTTAATATCTTTGAGATAATCATATCTCAGTGAAAGGAGGAGAAGCCACTCAACAAACCCATCAAATATCTTGGGGAATGTGATTGTTTCTCCTTACCTAACTTCTCTGGTACTAGCCTCTCTCGGACGTGGAAATTTAGAAGCTGCCTGCTCCCCAGGGGAAGCTGCCCACACACTAAGCATTGGCCTCTGAGCTCTTAGGCGCTCCATAAGGGCAGACTAACTATTCCTGCCTCCCTTCCTAGGGGCACATTTCTTAAGACCAAAGCCTGCAATTGGCCACCAGCCTCATGTGGAAGCACACAGAGGCTTCGGGCGGGCAGGTACTTCTTTAGGGGATCCTGGGTCTCACCTTTCCCCAGAATCCACATCTGTCTACAATTATGCATACAAAACTATCTTCTCTCCTCAAGCTAATCTGGCTTTCAGCTTTCAGCAGAGTCTCCCCCACAGCAAGCAATGTTGACACTGCCTGGAATTTTACAAGTGGCTTTTTCTTATTTTACAAAGAACCTGGGCCAGACAGGTTTATGTTGTAACCTAGGCTCTGTGTTCATCCATGCTCTAAACCTACCTAAACTACTGAAAGTTTCTGTTTTTAGAATTAAGGAATTTCACTACTCAGGTCAGCTGTCCGTTCTTTCTTCAGTTTTATTATCTAAACAAATGCTTAGCTTCCATCTATGCATTTTCTCATACAGGACACCCCTCCACAGACCCACTGTGCTGGGGATTGAACGCACATCTTTTGGCACACTAGGCAAGGTCTCTGCCACTGGAACTACAGCCCAGCCCACACCAGTTGCCACGAACAGGTTCTCAGGTAGACACTGTGCAAGCAGAGAGCCTCACTCAGTTCACCAGGGGATGTTTGCCTAGGGCAACTGTTCTCTATCTGTGTGTTGCATTCCCACAGGGGCCGCATAGCAGACGTCCTGCATATCAGATATCTATCTTACAATTTATAACAGTAGCAAAACTACAATAATAAAGTAGCAACCAAATAATTTTATGATTGGGGGGTCACTACAATATAAGAACTATATTAAAAGGTTCCAGCATTAGGAAAGTTGAGAACCAGTGACTTAAGGGAAGTTTGAATTTTATGTATCAGAAAAACTCAATACTCATTCATTCCAGAACTATTTATCAAGAACCTATTTGGTGTTGTGGAATGCAATGACTATTTTCTATATGTTGAGAAGGATTGGCAACTCTTTTGGAATATCCACTTGAAGCCCATTGCCTTACACTAGTACAGTGTGTTTTCATTTCATTTTGCTTTCCAAGGTTTCATTTCATTTGAAAACACATACTTCCTCTGATCAAGGAGAGGTTAAGTGACTTGCCCTATGGGCAAAAATCAGGATTAAATATAACTCTCTAATCTCTCCAGCTGCAAATATTAGAGATAATCATTGCTAACCACAGGCTGTGCGCTCTTGGTCCCCATGAAGAATGAGCACTCTGTCTTCTAATCCAGTTTATTTGCCTCTAACGTTTTCTACCATGCCCAGGTTGTTCTGTGCCAGTCATCAGAGCTAGCAAGGCACCAGGCATTGTGGGTCAGTCATGCATCACACTTCCCTGAGGACCTTGACTAACTGGGTCTTGCTTTTCCTAAGATACAAAATAAAGTTAATACCAGACCCAATTCAAGAATTGAAGTGACTTTTATGTAGATTTATATGGTACCCAGGATATCATTCACACTACATAATAAAACAAAACAGAAAAACATCAACCTCCTATGTCCTTCCAGAGACTCAGTCTGTCCCAGGTGTTGAAAGCTCTGCCTAACTGGTGCTGAGACTGTAATTCAGTCCCCAGCTGATCGCAGCGAGCCAGAATCTGGGGCCTTGACTCAGATCTCATCGCTTGTTAAGTGGAACAAAATTAATTTAAATTAATGCCATTCAAATAAACCAATAAGCTCTTTGCCACACCATGTGCCTTGTCAGGAAAAAATTATATAAGAGAAAATATTCCATGCAGAAATCCTAAGGATGGAAGTACCACAGAAGAGGGCATGGACGCCATCTCCTCCCACACATCAGATAGCTGCTCTTTTAACATGAATTGCATCAGTCACCGTAAGTAGACAATTCTCAGATGACAGCCACAAGGGTACCCGGGTGTCCTGGTCTTCTTTCTAGTTGATGGGATAAAATAACCTGACAACACGCGACTCGGGGAAGAAAGGTTTATCTTCGCTCTGAGAGCCCGGGTACTTCTCATAGCTGAGAAGCCAAGGTAACAGGACCTAAAAATGGCAAATGATGTTTGCCAGGCTCACTCCCTGTCTTCACCCACGTGGTCCCAGTCACCACCTTCGTCAGCTTCCCCCTCCGGCTCAGTCCCTCCAGGCCTGCACACACACGTTTCCCTCTGCTCGGTTTCCGCTTTACCCCGAGGACCAATTGCATGGATGAAACTTTCCCTGTAGAACACCTGCCAGGCAGCCTGCAGCCTGCGTGCGTGCATCCTCCAGATAATAGTGATCGGCACTGACGGGATGACAGCAGGAAGCTCCCAGGAAGAGAGAGGCGTTTTACTAATTACAACAATCCCTCGGCCCACCGATCTGAGAACCAGTCCAGAAAGTCTCCATCTTACATTTTATGCAGGCTTTAGCTTATAGTTTTGTTGAAGCTGTCATTGGTTAAATCTTTAAAGTTTGGGCAAATCCACAGTGGAGAAAGGAGGCCACAACCACCAGCAGCAAGGGCAACAGAAGGTGGCCATCCCTAAAAATATTCTCCCCCAACCTGTGTGGTATGCTCCCACATGTGTACACATGCATGCGGAGCCCAGGACTTGGTGTCAGGTGTCTTCCTACATTGCTCTCAGCCTTATGTTTTTTGAGGCAGGGTTTCTCATTCAATCTGGAGCTCCCAGGCTAGGCTGGACTGTCTGGAAAAGCTTGCCCCAAGGATCCTGCGGTCTCTGGTTCCTCAGGGCTAGAGTGTCGGACACACTGCTATGCCCAGCTTTTCTCCTAGGTTTTCAGGAGTATATGACAGGCAATCTCTACAGTTTCCAAGTGTGTCTTAAACATTGATGAGCTTTCTTCCAACTTGAAGGAGATAAGAGACAGAGCGAGCCAGAGACACAGAAGTGTGAAGTCACTCCAACACCTCAAAAAGCATAGTTACTGTCTTTTTAAAAGTAAGACAGAGCACTTCTTTGAGTATCCAAATTTTGCATTAAACACTCCAGCCTAAGAAACAGTCCTACAACAGCTGAACACACACACTATTTGTAAGTGTCACCAGCATGGAGCTCTTGACATACATTTGCTATCCCAAGCTGTTTTCTACCCTGTGTTCTTGCAGAAATTCCCAGAAGCCCTGGCAGGAGGTTGTGGGGATACCTCTTAGGAAAGAGACACACAGAGACTCTCCATGTTTTCCTCCAGGGCCCTGCACCAGAGCGATGAGGACGCTTCTTTCATCGTACGGTAAGTTTACATGATTTTGTCCAATGAGTTTTGTATTTATTTATAATTTGTGAAAAAGCATTTTTAATGAGGAAAAAAATTGTTAAAATGATAAAACATGAAGCTGTCAAGCCCTTTCCTCTTCAGCTCGTGCAGGGGACACTGGGTCTCCCATTGCCATGGGGTAAACTGCAAAGGTGGTCGCTGTACCCGAATGACTTTCGGTAAAAAATGTGGCAAGCATCAGCTTCACAAAGTGATCCAGTATAAGAAAAGCAAGGCTTCCCTGTATGCCCAAGGAAAGGGGCACTATGACTGGAAGCAGAGCAGTTACAGTGGACCGCCATAGCCAGTTTTCCGAAAGATGGTCAAAACCACAGGAAAAAAAAAACTGTGCTCAGGCTTGAGCATATGGAACTCAGCTGCAGATACAAGAGGATGCTGGCCATTATGAGATGCAAGCATTTTGAACTGGGAGAAGACAAGAAGAGAAAGGGCCAAGTGATCCAATTCTAAAATTTGTGTTTTCTGAGAGGAAAATGAGGAAAGTGTTGAAACAGTAGGAAAATTACCTGTTAGAAAATAAAGTTATTGTTATTGTTACTGATATGTTAAAAATAAAAGATGTTGGGCTGGGAGTGTGGGGTGTGGCTCCTGGCAGAGAGAGAACTTAGCCAGCCTTTGTCAAGACTTGGATTCTACTCCCAGCATCAGGAAGAAAGAGGGGTGGGCACATAATGTTGATATTCAACTCTTACGCCACAAAATTGAAAAAAAAAATCAATGATGACTCAAGACCCAAGAGCTCTGATAAACCATCCTCTTCCCAGGGAATCTGTGTGTCCAGCCCCAGACTCCTGTCTTTCCAAGTAGATAAGATTTACCATGGGGTGGGGGCAGGGAAGGAAAATGCTAGGTCTATTGATTGCAATTAACTTTGCCACTGACGGCCATGTGACTGCAGGGGAGCCACTGTGATTTAGCAAACAGGGTGAGACTCTCAAAGAGATTGATGGCCCTTGTCAATAGGATGGAGGACTCCGGCCCAGAGGGTCACATAACTCCATTTTTCCCACTTTGAAAGTAAAATTCTCAGAAAGACGGAAAGAGCCCTGCTATGAGAAAAGAAGGTGAGAGAGATCAATGCTTCTGATCAGATTCCTGTCCCTCTGCGCCTCCTCTGAGCCCAGTAGACAAAGCAGAGCTCCTTCATGGGCGTTTAATGTGCTGCACGGCCTAGTTGCCTTCGCAAGGAAACCTAATGGGAGGTTCTGCTTGCTTCTTGCTTGCTGCCCTAATTTCTGGCCCCAGCCAAAGTGTGGCTTCTGCCTTTGCTCACAAAAGGAGGCACCTCTGCAGGGTGCTCTGGGTGACCTTTGCATTCCAGTTCTATCCAGTCCAATGGATTGAGGACTCCTGGAAATGAGGGCGGAATCAGGGAACAGAAGATAACCATGGACCCCTCTCCCTCCTTCGCACCTCTCCGTGGCTCTGAGTAACCAATTTCTCCCTATCGATCCATCAGCTGGTGTGAAGGGTTTGCTATTTGCGCTGATTGAGGGATGAGAAGTCAGGGGCGTGATAGCAAGGAATGACAACAAAATACTAGTGTCGCAAAGGTGGGAGTACACAAAGGGTGACAACGGGAAGCCTCGCAAGGTCGATGAATTCACCCTAACTCCAGTCAGCTCATCGGAATTCCCCCCTAAGAAGTCTGTGTAGCAGGGCGCGGGAGTCCCGAGAAATCAATATGTTTTCTCAGGGACTTCAGTGCGCTCATAAATCATCATTTACATGACATATTTGTGCTAATAAATCTACCTTGAGAAGAGGCAAAGAAAGGAAACTGGTTAACAATGAACCAGGGATCTAAGGGGTGGGGAGAGGAGAGGAGCCCGGGTTTCTATGGACACACAAATTCGCGTGTCTGCAGTCAGATTCGTAGGGGCGTTTTCCTCCCCTGGGTGGCTGCGGCTGCTGGTTTTCAGCACAGATCTGCTGGAATGCAACTTCCTCTCTGACCAGCAACACCACGGGATGCTCACGTGACAGAGGAGGAGAAGGCAGGGTGTGAGAGGGTTGTCTGTGGGTTCATTTGTTTTGAGTTCTTTTCAATTACTTTTCCTAAAAGGACAAATGTAGGGCAAGTTTATTTAGTGGTTTGGATCGGAAAAAGAAGTAGATGACTCAGTGAGTGAAATTAAAAAGAAAAAAACAATGTGTCCTCTGCCTCTGTTAGGCTCAACAGCCAGAAGTGAATCTCACATCTGCACAGGGGACAGCAGCCAAGAGTCCAATGAGCTGTTGACATTTCAAAGCATGACTGTAGTTGAGCATGGTGGTACACACCTGTCATCCCAGCACTCAAGAAGCAGCGGCAGGAGGATGGCAAGTTGAGTGCCAACCTGGGCTTACGTCGTGAGATGCTGGTTTTTTGTTTGTTTGTTTGTTGTTGTTGTTTTAAACAAAAAACAAAAACAAAAAACAAACCTAACGGCTATGTACTGGAGAGATGGCGTACCACGAAGTCATAAATTCTTGGCATAGTGGTCTGCATGGGTAATACCAGGGTTGGGGCAACAGAAGAAAGTGAGTACTGGGCTGTTCTGGCCATCTCTCTGCTCTTAGCTGTGGGTGTGATTTGCCCCCCTCAGGCTTCTACTGCTGTGACTTCCTCACTATATCTGTTTTAGGGAGTTTTGTTTGTTTGTTTGTTTAGAGGGTTGTTTGTGACAAAATTTCTCTTGTGTAGCCCTGGGTGTCCTAGAACTTGCTTTGTAGACCAGGCTGGCCTCAAGATCCAGCTGCATCAGCCTCCCCAATGCTAGGATTAAAGGTGTGTGCCACCACTGCCCGGCTTGTTTAATTATGTATTTATTATTCACTTATTCATTTATTTTTTTAATCACAGCAACATGTTTACCTGATAAAAATTGCTCATAGACAAACATTTGGAAAATTCAAAAAGAAAGGCATATAAATGAAAGAGTCATTGTTAAATGTCTTTTCTCTGGACTCAGTATTATTCTTTAGCATGGAAAACATATGTTCAACTGTATCCATGTGTGCAAGACATGCAACCTTCATGTGATGCAACAGAGACTAGCCAAAGTCATTTCCGTTTTGGAGTGCGGGGTCTTCTGTCCCCTACACTGTCCCCACGCTGTCCCCCTCGCTGACCCCACGCTGTCCCTAACGGTGTCCCCTTCTGACAGGCCATCTCTTAGACATGGCGACCAACCTTTCACATGGGCACACGAAAAGAGTTTCCCCTTCCGCATACCCAGAGCAGAGGCTGTGGTTGGCTAAGTGCACTACTTGCCAAACTTTGTGCCAAATTTGGGATTAATAAAGTTTTCAACTGAACTATTATTTTGTTATATGGTGGAAAATATGCATTGATACCATTTGCCCACATGTTTAAATTGTTTGGTCCCATAAAAAGCCAGCTTTTAAAATAAGAACATTTGGCAAGCAGAATCCCTTGATAAAAAGCATGTGTTAAAAAGAGGAAAACTGGAGTGGGAGGACATGTTTTCCCTCCGGAACTAAGGACGAATAATCTATCTTCAACCATACTGTAAATCAAGTCCTTATATTGCCACCTTTACCTAAAGAGAGCTGAGCTCGATCTTAGAAAATTAGAGGAAAAGATCAGACAATTACATATAACCCTAGGCTTTATATATGTACACGTACATTCAGGAAGGTGTGTGTCAGGATTCAGCAGGTAAATGTGGATGAGTATTATACATATAAAAATATATTGGGGGAGGTTCATGAATGTGTGTTTGAGAAGGTAAAGAGAAAGAGATCTGATCTGCCCGGAGAAGATATCATTGACCACTGCAGCTGCTCTAAGTCCCTTTCCCTTGATAAAACATCGCGAGAAAATGGGAGACATCCAGAAGAGATAGACATTTGTACCATCTGAGCCAATCATATGATGTAACCCTAATTCACACAAAAATCCCAATCTAAAGAGCTTGCTCTAATTAGCTTCATCTTACACAGGACAAAACACTCAGAAAAAGAACTCAGTATAGAACTCAGTGGGGCTGACCTTGGCAGGAACTAAAGTCAGCTCCACGTAAACCTGACAATTCCTCTCTTTCCTCATCACTGTTTCTCCTTCTCAGCATTCTGGCTCTTGACTGGAAGGGAAGGGAAAGCCAGGAGACAGACACAGAATGAGCAGAAGCTTTGGACATGAAATGGCTATGAACTGAGGCTCCTCCCGGGAGCTGTGCACAGAAACTCCAGTGAAGAGTGACCCAGGATACCAAGAACAGTAGTTACTGTGACTTCTTCTTGCCGGCCATGCTGCATGTGCATGTAGAGTCCTCAGTACCCAAAAGGACATTCTTCAGCACCCCATCCTCAAAGTGACAAGGTTAGCCTCAATATCTATCCTGCAATAACCAGTAATAACTATTGCCTCCTGGATCCAGCCATCCATTTAAAATGAACAGCAGATTTAAATAGGAAAAGTGAGTTTTAACTATAGACATATATCTTCAGTAAAAGATTGTATGGAAAAAATAAAACCTGGGCATGTAGCTCAGTCAGTAGAGGGCTTGCTTGGCATGCATGAGGCCCTGGGCATGTTCTTACACACGTAGAAAGTGGGGAGTGTCGGTGCAAGTCTATAATCTCAGCATGAAGAACTTAGGAGGTGGAGGCAGAAAGATCAGAAGTTCAAGGTCATTTTCAGCAGCTCAGTGAGTTTAAAGACACCCTTGGCTACAAGAGATTAAAGAAAAACTGAAGAAGAAAAAGGAAGGAAATGAAAAAAATGAAAGCAGGGGAAGAAAGAGAGGGCATTTACCAAACAAAAGTGCTGTGCCTCCCAGTTTCTCCACTTTAAATCTCATGCACAAACAGGATGCTCGCACAGAACGACAGAAACAAAGGAATCTCCTGTCCATCACATCCTATTTCCGAACGCTGTGACAGCATCTAAATTTGAAGCTTATTCTGCTACGAGCAGGAGTGTCCTGAACGGAAAAGGCCAGATTTGGAACAATCAAAGCCTGCTCGGTGAATATGTGAAGCCCAGGGGCACAAGACAGAACAAGGGCCTCAGACCTTTGCTGGCCACTCCTTCCACGGTCCATGCTGTCTGTCTTTGTCCCAGTTTGCCCTTGTTAGCTGCAATTCACAAAACATATAGAAAGAAGAGTGTCTGTCATTGGCAACACCGGAGCAGCTGTCCTCACAGTGATGCATTTGGGTACTTTAATTTTTGGGGAGTCTTCTCTTAGCTGTCACGTTACTGGGGTGATGTGGCAGGCCCAAGCCTCAGTCCAAGGGCTTGGGGGTCAAGACTGAACCACAAGCATTGTCTGGTTCCAACACCCATGCCTGTGGCTTCACTGAACCCTTCAGGTATCCACTGCAAGGCAGGAGGTCTCCTATGGGATGAAGTCAAGCTCTGAAGAGGCTGCACAGCCAATGTAGCTAGGACCATGTTAGAGAGAGGCTAATGGGGCAGAAGAATGGGACTTCCAAAGAAGGTCAAAGTTCAAGGAAGATCAGAGCATCAAGGAGACAAAAGATGATAAGAAGGGAAGCCACTGGGAGGGTAAGCAGGTAAGCTTTCATGGGAGTCTCTAGAAGAATAATGGATATTATTTTCCCCAAAGAAAGATAAATATTATTGCCATAGACGGAAACTGTTCTAGGAAAACCAAAGACACTATGAGTGTCTCCCATGCCTTATTGTACTGTTCACCCACACCTGATTTTCTTGTGGTTTACAGGTCCTTAGAGAAAGAGAGAGAGAGAGAGAGGGAGAGAGAGAGAGAGAGAGAGAGAGAGAGAGAGAGAGAGGGGGAGGGGGGGGGGGGGGGGGGGGGGGGGGGAGGGAGGGAGGGAGGGAGGGAGGGAGGGAGGGAAGAACAAGCCAGTGAGAGTCTTATTTGCTGAACAATCTCTGTTGATCATCTGGGGTAGAGTGACTTAGCTCTAATGAGCACGCCATGCTGAAGCCTACATGCAGCTGCAGGGACCAACTCTTGGTTCTGCGAGAAAGACTCACCTGCGTGTGTTCCTGAGTTCCCCAGCCCACGCTACACATTCGGGTTGCAGTTTTGTGTGGATTATTTCTTGTTTCTGCATGGTCTGTATTTGCCAAAGGATTCTTTGCTTAATTAGAGAACCAGGTTTAGGGGATAAAATTGCATGAGCCGACAAAAAATAATTGCATGTGAGATGCAGGGCTTTCCGAGCATCATCTGCTCAGCCTCTCTCTGGTTTTCTACCTCTTACAGCCCCCGCCAATATGTGTCCGCTGGGAAGGATATTTTCAAAGACAGAGAGTAATTAAGACATTTTTGGCATTGGGTGGAAGTTCCTCATGAGTTTCATAGTCCAGCGGATCTGAAAGCATCCCACGTGGGCTACAGACGCGCTACAACCACCCACCTAGTAAGCTCAAAAGCCAGGTTAAAATTGCACGGGAAATATCAGGGCCTTATAGGGCACTCCCAAACTAACCACCGAGCTTAAGCCCACCATTTGCAGGTGTGCCTCTCTGTACGTGCGTCCCAGTTCATGAGTGCAAGTGTACATAGTGCCTGCAGCTGTGTGGGAGCCATGGGTCATTTATCAGACACCACGTGCCCTGTTTTTTTCAAAACAGAATCTCTCGACAGGCAGTGGTTGTACACGCCTTCACTCCCAGCATTTGGGAGGCAGAGGCAGAGGCAGGCGCTTCTGAGTTTGAGGCCAGCCTGGTTTATGGAGTGAGCTCCGGGACAACCAGGGCTACACAGAGAAACCCTATCTCTAATAAAATAAAATATAATATAAAACAAGCAAAAAGACCAGGTCTCTCACTGGCCTCTAACTGACAAATGAAACCAGGTTGACTGGCTAGAGAGTGTCAGGGATCTCCCTGTCTCTCCTCCCCAAAGCTGGGGCTACCAGTGAAAACCAACATGCTTGACAATTTTTTTTTAGTTTTTAAGATGTGTTTATTCAATTTTACGTATATTAGTGTTTTGCCTGCATGTGTGTGTATGTCTACCATGGGTGTACCTCATGCCCTCAGAGAACAAAAGAGGCAGTTGGATACACTGGAAATGGAGTCACAGATGGTTTTGAGCCTCAATGAAATTCTGGGAACTGAACCCCAGTCCTCTGGAAGAGTGGCCAGTGCTCTTAACCACTGAGCCATCTCTGCATCCCCTACTTGTTTTTTTTTAAATATGGGTTCTGAAGATAGAACTTAGATCCTTATACTGTCATAACAAGCCCAATCCACTGAGCCAACTCTCCAGTCTAAGGGTAAACCAAGGTTGCAGAGATCAGCTGAGGAGACACACAGGGAGGTGAGATGGAACCTAACTTCCAAGGTCAACCATTGCTCAATTAGACAGGAAAACTGCTGTAATTTTACTTAGAGGGTGCAGGGTGATTGCGTATATAGAAAAATAATGTGCTTATATAGCTATATATACAGAAATGCACACCTGTAAGTATATAATTAATATACATAAAACATGCTTAAATGTTTAATGAAAATTTTAATTGTTGATATATTTATGCCCATAAAATCACAATGATAATTAATGTGATATTAAGCTAGCTTAACAAGAAATAAAAGCAATTGAAACCTTGAGAGGAAAAATAAGGAAGAAAAAACCCTGAAGGATGTAGAGCCACTTCAGCCATCCCCGTGTTTATTTATTCAACAAACACAGACCTCCCATCGGGCTTCAATTTGTTGACCATGAGGTAAGGACAGATAAAACAGAGCTAAGCCCACATTTAAGCCAGGGAAACCCAAGACAAAAACAAAGTGCCATGAAGGACAGGAACCATGATGGTTTTGTCTGTCCACAAAATGCTCAGCTACTGAGAAAAAAGACTAGTCCCCCAGGGGCATCCTGGGACACATACATGACTCACACACCTACTCTTGGCCATGTCCTATGCCTGGAATCCATCGTGTGCATCATCCTTCCTGGAGAGGTGATGTGTAGTCCTAGAGAATTAAGAACTGCTCCTGCTTGGTGCCACAGCTGCACTGGGGCTTGGAGAACATGAAGGAGATCAAAGAGACCATGCAGACTGCTTCCCCGAGGAGAATGAAGGAACCTAGAGATGCAACACTTTCAGAAAAGAGGTTGAGAAGATGAGGGGGGCCACATCAAGCCGTATAGTCCTTCCTAAGGATCATCCAGGTCATCCAAAGTTTCAGGCAAACATACAGGCATGTGTCTTGATGGGATCATAGAGTTGAGAGTCAAGATAGCTTTCAAGACGAGAGCTTGTGGATGAGTAAATCTCTAATATCTAAAAACTTAAGCAAGGTCTATACAGTAGCCTAAGGAACTCATAGTGTGTCCAGAGAGGTGGGCAGGGGTGATCTTCGTTTTGACATATGGATTTGGAGTTAAGACTGGATACTCTACCTCATATCCCCCTTGCTCTAGCAGTTAAACACATGCTGGTGTCATCAGCTCAGAAGGGGAAAACACAATCATGGGTTTTGGAGCTGGGATGAAGGGTTTAATGATTCAGTCAGGCTCTGAGCAATATCCATGATTCAATAAAAGGAAAGGTTTGTGATGTTAATCGTTCTGTCCACCCTCCAAGAAGAATTCCTGTCCAGAGTGGTGAGGTTAGTGCATACTTTTCCCTAGATTTTAAGCATCACCTTTTGCTGAATATCCCCTAAAGGAGTTCAGTCTCCATTGATGGTAATGTTGTCCTTTAAAAGTATCATTGCTAATGAGAACTCAGGGAGAAGAGTTAGCACCCACCGTGCAGATTTTTCTAATTCTACGTGGTTTAGTACTCTAAAGTTTGATACAATCACACTTCGGTAAACAGGCTGAGGCTGCACTTGGAAGGGGATCACGGATGTCCCTATTAGACCTCATCTTGCCCCCGCATTTTTCATGCTCAAGTCTCAGAGACAGGGGGAAAAGAACAGACTAGAAATCATAGGTCTTTCTGAAGGACACCAGAATATTTCAGGGTATGTGGCTCATTGTCTTCTCAGCTCCCCCTTGGTCGCCACACTCCTTTCTCATCGCTGCTAATGTTTCTCCCCAAACCCCAAAGTCTCAGAGTGGCCACTGTGCTTTGAGGAACCTGCTCTCAAACTAAGCAGATGTCCGTTATCCCAGCACTCAGGAAACAGAGGAAAGAGGGGCTAAGGCCATCTTTGATTACATAACAACGAGGTTAGCCCAGGTCACTTGAGACTCTATGTCCAAGTTAACTAATTAATTAATTAAAGGTGGTGCTGGGAAGATAACTCAGTGGAGAAAGCTCTCGAATGGTAAGAACAAGGACCTGAGTTTGATTTCCCCAGAACCCACATAAAAATCATGGCACAAGCTGCAACCCTGGGCAGAGTCAGGAGGATCTCTGACGCTAGCTAGCCAGCAAGCTAGCTGAATTGGTAAGCTCTGAGCCAATGACAAACCCTGTCTCACTGGAGGTAAATGGAGTTCCTGGGGATGACATGGAAGGTGGTCCTCTATAGACCGTCACAAAAACTTGCACATGATTTGCATTTCCCTGATCGCTAAGGAAGTTGAGCATGACCTTAGGTGTCTTTTGGCCATTTGAACTTCTTCTGTTGAGAGATCTCTGTTCAGCTCAGTGCAATAAAAAATAAATAAATAAATAAATAAATAAATAAATAAATCTTGCACATGTATGAACAACACGTACAGAAACATGCTTGCACATATAAGCATTAAAAAATGTGAGAAACTTGCTTCCACAGGTGCTCACCCTCCTGTGGCTCTGTTCAGGTCATACTTCCAAGACTTTGCCGGGGGGCAGTGAAGCATACCTTTAATCCCAGCACTCGGGAGATAGAAGCAGTCAGATCTCTGTGAGTTCGAGACCAGCCTGGTCTACAAGAACTAGTCCCAGGAAACCCTGTCATGAAAAAACAACAACAAAAAAAAGACTTTGTCCTCAGCTTGGTTTTCCTTCACCCATCAGTTCTCCATCCTCACCTGAGCATGCTCTCCCCTGCCAACCAGAGCTTTGCTGAGAAGAGCTACCTCTTCCTGGGCCAGAAGTCACAATAAATCACAGGCCCAGTGAAGGCCCTGGACCTTCATAGGCCACACCAAACAGGATGAAATATACTTAGCATGAAAAAACACCATACCCAAAGGAGCTTGGGGAGGAAGGGGTTTATTTCACTCATGGGTCCATACAACAGTTCATCACCAAAAGCAGTGAGGGCAGGAACTCAAACTGAAGAAGAACTGGAGGCAGGAGCTGATGCAGAGGCCATGGAAAGGTGCTGCTTACTGACTTTTTCTCCATGGCTTGCTCAGCCTGCTTTCTTATAGAACCCAGGACCATCATCTCAGGACGGCACCCCACTAATCTCAATCACTAATTAAGAAAATGCCTCACAGTGAGATCTTATGGAGGCATTTTCTACACTGAGGTTTCCTCCTCTCTGATGACTTTAATTTGCGTCAATCTGACAAAACCAGCCAGTATACCACTATGCAAGGCTATCTTGCTAATCTGAGTTACAACTCTCTTAGACTCTAACCCCTCTCCCTCCCACAGATTTTACTCAGAATCTCGCACACAATATAGCCACTAAACGCCGTTAGGACTCCTGTCTTCCTTCCCCCTCAGCACATTCTGGTGCTTCTTACTCTTTTCTGTGTCATTCAGCCACAGTACTGCTTCTCTGTGACTCTATTCTTTCTAAAGGCCTTCTCCTATGAAGTCACAAGACATAATCCCCTGCAGGAAGGCTGCCTCTCAAAGTGGTTGCTTCACAAATACTGATGGACCATGTGCATTCCAGCAGTGATGAAAAGGACCCCCACAGATGATAAATGTTTGCAGTTTATACGAAGAACTTGAGAGTTCACAGGTAGCTTCCAAGGACGTTGTGTCCCCAACTTTGTCAGTGAGGTAGTGTTCCTCAGCTCTATCAAAGCAAGAGAGCTAAAGTTCCTCAAACTTATGGTGTTTGGCAAAGAGAAGCCTGCATCAGATCGTCTCAATCCAGCCTAGGGGTCACTTGTTTCTGGTAATACTGGCTGAAGTGGCATTGCAAAGTCATCCCATTAGATGCTGAGTGGTGGGTCTCCTGGTCAGGCCCGCCCAGGAAGTCTCAGAACCCACAGGTCAAAATCTGCCGGGGTCAGCGAGAGTCCTCAGAAAGCAGCCTGACCACACAGTCAGGACACACCAGATAAAAGGACGTGTTGTTTGAAATAAAGACTTGTGTCTGATGTCACAGCAGTTGTGCATTACTGCCCATCTTAATCACCACGTGCTACTGATAGAGATCCTCAGAGGTTGAGGTTGGGGCAAGCTCACGCAGCTTTACAGAAACGTGTTCTTATTCTATCTTCATATTTTCCCAATTCCTCCTCAGTTGTAAAATCTAATTTTTCCACTCCCTCCCATCTTAGGACAGTCCCCCAGCCAGCCCTTTACAAAACCATTTTTCCCAAAACCATTTCTCAATCCAGGGGAATGTGAGTGGCAAGAAAGATATTTCTTTAAGTCCTAGATTTGTTTTGACTTTTACCCTCGCTGACTCCAGATACGTGGCATACATCCTTTGGAAGGGAAGTGGTAGGTCAAGCTTTGCAGCGAGCCAAGCACAGCTGACTTGACATAGAGAGTTCAACATCTTAATTTACAGAGTGACTGGCCGGGCAAAAGGATGTGAATTTTCTGTCTGGGTTTCTTTTATCATTAGACCTCCTAGAAACAGGTTGTTCTGTCTCAACTAGGTTCCGCTCCCAAATTCCATTAATAAGTGTTTAAGTCGCTGTGCGCAGGTTCATGGGCTCTTTTTATAGCTTACTATGAAGGATTTTAGCTGTCTTCTCAATCCTCTTCCGAGTCTTTCCACTCCTAAATCCAAGGTTTAAAAGTGACTTTGAGAGCCAAAGGAAAACACAGTTCAGTCAAGATGAAAGAAAGGGGGAGATAGGGCTCTATAAACGTAAGGAACCTCCAGATCGATGCTGGCAGGGCTGGCTGTACTTTACAGCCTCGCTGAAGGAGGGGAGCGTCCAGCATTCAGCCACCAGAAACTTACAGACTCTTCAGCTTTCCAGGAAGTGTCATCCATGCCTGCCTACACATAACACTATGCTGAGAAGTCACTGGAGTGCCACTGGCAGGATAGAGAGTGTGTGTGTGTGTGTGTGTGTGTGTGTGTGTAAATGTGTGTGTTGTGTATGTGAACATGCAAGTGTGGATGTGTATATATTTGTGTACATGGATGTACAAATGTTTACATATATGTGTGTGCTGTGATTATATATGCATGTATATGTGTGTTTATATATACACGTATGTATATGCATGTATATATGTGTGTGTGTGTGTTCACATGTGGTCTGCCTATATGCCTGTATGTTTGTGAATGCATGTATGTACACATGTAGATATTGAGTATTACATGTGTTTATATGTTTGTGCCTGCACACATGTATGTTTGCAGGTACTGTATGGGCATGTATGTGTGTCCATGTAGTATGTGCATGGGAGGGCATGTGGGGAAGACACTGCGCTCCACTCTTATCAAATTGTCTTTGTGCACACATTGCTTACTGCATGGTGCATGCTTGGACTGTGACATCCACAGAAAGCACCACCAGCCAGCAGCAAATACAGCTTCCCCAGCATCAACAGCACTAGGAGGAGGTGTTCCCAGAACACACCAAGAGCACAGCCAGAGCACACACAGCAGGATGCCAGGAACTTCCACTTCACTCAGAACCCACAGGAGCCCAGGCAGATCATTCAGAGAGACAGACGGGTACATGTATGTCTGAGTATGTCGCAAGGTCATCACTGCTGTCCATCCCGGCACTGTCTCCTGAACATCAGGGTCCTCAAGCAGAGGACGTGGTTCAAACTTTGTGTTGCTTCTAGGTAAATGCTTCATTCATAAATGACAACACATTCCACAGACCTGAAAGGAGAGCTGAAGAATGACTTCCACTGAAAATAGAACAGAAAATGAACACTAGGATCATATCTGACCAGGGTGGGTCCTTGCAGAAGCTGGATGCTGTTGTTTCCTATGTGGATATCTGTGGATAACCACAGAACCTTAACAGGCCCCAGGGAACTTAAAAGAAGCTTATAGCTCCCTAGACACAGAAAGGTAAGGATCTGGGGCCATAGGATAGTGGAAAGCTGTTTGTCTAGCATACACAAGGGCTCGAAGTCAATTCCCAGTACCAAAAAAGAGAAACCAATCACGGTGGTGTGCACCTGTAATCTCATCACTCAGGAGGCAGAGGCAAAAGGATCAACTTTAAGCTCAGCCTGGACCAGAGTTAGACCTTGTCTACCCAGCCCAACCCTGCTCACACATACACACAAATGCACATGTCTGCTTTAAAAAAAATCAATAAATAAAAGGTAAAGCAAGTTTGTTTGAGCTCACCCAGTCAGTCACTGCTTAAAAAGCAACTGGGCTCAGATCTCTCTCCAGCTCCCTGTCTTCTAGACCCTCACAGGTCCTCAAGGTCTCTGCAGGGCAGCTGTTTCTCCAAGGCCACTGTAAACCACAGCTCAACATTGCTTGTACCATGGACCATAATCTGAACTCAGCAAGCACCCAATCAATGCTTGCAAAAAAGTATTATCTGGAAGGGTAGATACACATATAATGAATATAAATGAAATTACGTGGTGAGACTTGCAAAATCTTACAATTTTAAACAAACAAAAAGACTTTAGCTAAATACTCTTTTCTCCCAGTCTCCTGAAGCAACTAGGCAGTGGACCAGTGCCACCTTTGGTGCTTCGGTGTGGCGCCCACCCTTGGTGCTTCCCACACCCGTGTGTGAAAGGGCTTCACAGACCAACCATGATAAAGAATGGAAAGGGGAGGCCGAGAAAAACCCAGTGGGTAAAGTGCTTGACAATCGCCAAGAGTCTGGGATAGCCCAGTTGTTAAAATACATGAAGATCTAAATTCAACCCCTGGGCTGGGAGGATGGCGCAGTCCGGAAAATGCCTGTCACTCGAACATGAGCACTTGAGTTTAATCTCCAGGGCCAGAGAGATGGCTTTATCATTAGCATGCTTGCCACAGGGGGATGAAGCCCTTGATTCAATCCCTGTTACCCACATAAAAAACCAGGTGTGGGGTCCTGTGCCTATAATCCCAGAGTTTGGGAGAAGGAGACAAAAAGGTGGATCCTTGCAGCTCACTGGCTGGTAGTGTAGTTAGAACAGTGATCTGTGCAGAGGAGGAGAGCAATGAGTTTTTCTTCTGTCTCCTCATCTGCAAATGTGCCTTAAGCAAGTATTCTTGTGGCTACCATGTGCCAATCTGTATTCTAGGTGTATAATGGTGGGCAAAACTCTAAGACCCTGCCCTCTTGCAGTTCATTCTAACTAACCATATGTATATATATAACCAAGTACTTGGGAGGCAGAGGTGTGCGGATCTCTGTGAGTTCAAGGTCACCTTGGTCTACAAGGTGAGCACCAGGACAGCCAGGACTGTTACACAGAAAAATCCTGTCTTTAAACACACACACACACACACACACAATTTTTTTAAATGTCAAAAAGGCCTTTTTTGTCTGTGGCAACAATTTCTAAAGCTTAAGTGTGCAAAATGTAAGGCTTCAAGCCTGGCTACCAGCATTCAGAGTGAAGTCTACAGGATCTATGCAGATCAATTTCAAATTCCATATGGGGCCAGAGGTACCAGAAACAAGATAAACAGGAGAAAAGTTCCAGACACCATGAAGGCAGCACCATCCATAAGTAAGGCCCAGTGATATGGACTGTGAGCAGCTAGGGCTTGGCTTTGCTGAGCAGTTATGGGCCTGGGGCTCTAGGTGTGAGCCTCCGGCAGGTTGAGTTGTTTACCCTAATCCAACCAACACTGGGAGCTGTGCTCTGAGCATGTCACCTGAGAGGCTCCTCAGATGGTTGGTGTGAAGCCCAGCCTCCTCTGTGAGGGCACCGGCCACAGCAGCTTATCCTGCAGCTTGCTAACGTCTCTGCCTTCTCTGCCCCTGGAGCAGAGTGAGGAAGCTTTGGGGCTGTTGGTCCCTCTCCTTCTCTGAGAGCAGACCAAACACCTTATTTCTATTGGACATCTCATGGCCAGCAAATTCAGAGCCCAAGCGTTGTCACCAGCCACATTTAAGAGCTTGGGTAAGAGGTATCTAAGAAAAAGCCATGAAGTCTCTAAGCTTAAAGGAAACCAGAATGGACCCAGGAAGATGGAGAAAAGTAGGGATCGTGAATAAAACCATTTACCTTGGACTGGGAGTACCTGCCCAGCACACACAAAACCCTGGATTTGATCCCTTACATTGCATAGATTAGCAGTGATGGCTCATGCTTATGGCCCTAGTATTGTAGGTGATCCACTTGCAGGTAGAGGCAAGAGGATCAGAATCCAAGGTCATTCATCCTTCCATGTGTAATGTGTTTGAAACCTGTCTGGGTTTCAAACCTGTCATGAGTCAGGGGTTCTCTCTCTCTCTGACACACACACACACACACACACACACTTTTTAGAACTCTGAAGGTTTTGTGGACTAGACTATACATTCATTTATATAAGCATTGATCTACAGGTATATGGAACCAGCTGACAGTCATGCATAAGTGAATCAAAGTGTCCTGAACCCCTGAATGAGCGTGCCCAGCAAGAAAAGCCTGTGTTTAGCTGCCCTGCTGATATCCCAGCGTGTCTCAGACAAACTGCCCACCCACTCTGAAGCTGGGGCCGCTGGACGATGAGACTACTGGACAGCACTGAGACCAGCTCTGTTCTGCCTGGCACTGCTTAGCTTTGGGGATCAGTTGCTCTTACCCTCCCAGCACTGGGGAACATGGAGTTCCCTGGTGGGAGAGCCAAGCAATGGGCTGCTCGGAGTTGGGGAACCACTGACTTACAGATATGCCGTGGGGGTAGACTCTTTCCCAATGAAGCGGTCCCCTTGTGCCTGAGGCTGAGCAGAGTGACTTTGGTGAAGCTCTCTCAGCTTTGGGTCACCTGGGAACTGAATAGTTGGGTTTTTCCATTTAGCCCAGCTAAATTTCCCTGTTTTAGCCTCAAGATATAACCTTCTGGTGGTACTGCAAAATGCTGGTGGCAATGAAAAGACAAATTGCTTTTTAATTCCATTACTCTACAGGAGAATGAATTATGAGTTTAACGTTGGCTCCCCACCTTCCTTGGCAAGCACCTGAGAGTGCACTCAGTGTTGAGAACCCACTCCCAAACACAGCATTCTGCTCTGGGCTTCTGCATTATATACGTGCCTGTCTTCACCCCCTATAGCTCAGCTATCCCACAGCCAGCTATCTCAATCAGGTGTGCTTCCCCTCAGGCCCTGTGGGGGCTTTCCTTCCCTTGGGACATCCTCACAGGCATACCATCCCTCTTAGAACCCTTGGCTTTGAATGTTACAGAGCTCTGGTGAGGTCCCTGTCCATAAAAGACTAATTTATTTGAATCTCTGTTTGCTCACAGGCCCAGCAAGGGCACATTCCCTGGCAAGCAGAAAACCTTTCTGGGTGGAGTGGTCCTTTGACCTTTGTTGCTTTTAAATTTAGGTAGGTTACAAAAGCTTGTTGAGTATTCAATCACGAAATATGTCAATTCTCTGCATTTAAATAACTTTAACATTAGTTAGCATAAGGTAAGGTGTGCTTAGAATTCCAAAATCCACCATCAGCCTTCAGGAGGAAGAGGAGGAGGCGGAGGATGGACAGAGAGACAGAGGAAAGATGAGGTGAAGGAGAAGGCAAATAGAAGAGGGGAGATAAGAGAAAGAGGAGAAAATGTGGGGAAAGAAAGAGGGGAGGAAAGTGGGAACAGAAAGGAGGAAGGAGAGGGAGGAGAAAGAAGAAGATGGAGAAAGGGAAAGGGAGGGATAAAAGGAAGGTGGGGAAAGAAAGAGAAAGAGGAGGGAAGAAGTGAAAACAGTCTTGAACCCTCTGCAGTGCGGCCTGGGCACTGATAGGCATAGCAGGCTGCTCCCCACCTTGATCATTAGGGGTTGCACCCACATAGTAGCAGGGGGACCATGTCAGAACTAGCGTCACAGGGCTAGTAAAAGGCTGAGATCTGAAATCAGGAAAACCACATTCATCCCAGGAGGTTTTCTGGTCACCCTGCGTGACACAAGTTTATCACGAAGTTCCCCCACCACAGGCTGGTAGCAAGTCATCATTACTGAGTGCTTTGAAGTCTTAAAAGAAACTCCTTGCCTTCAGAAACAGTCCTTTGGGGTTGCTTTCAGAACCCCACTAGACGGCTTTCAAATTCAGCCAGGTATTTGTGAGAACGCTTCCTCCAGCCTAGCCTTTTGCTAAGCCTGGGTTTTAATGAGGTTTTAAGATAAGCTAGTTAAGAGTTGCTGTGTCCAACTGACGCTATAACTCCAACCAAAATGTAGGAAATCTCCTTGACAAAATGCCCCCAGGAGAGAGATGTCCGCTCTTTGTTTACAAAACAAGTCAGTAGCAAAGGCGGAAAAACTACTGCCTCCCTTCACACCCTCTTTTTGATCCACCTGGCATTTCGGTCTGATTTCTGAACCCCTCGTCTCCGTGGAAAGCCACTTTTCCCTGTGCTTTACAACTGTCCCGCCAGCAGCTCATACCATGGCTGAAGTCAGCTTCCGGGAGAATAACCTGTTTCCTCACTCTACTCCCACATCACAGAAAAGAAAATCTAAAAAGCTAAAGTCTCTGAAAGGTCCCTTGAGTCCTAGGACCACACAGCAAGGATGTATACAGATGGCCACACCCAGGCTCCTGGGAGGCGCTCCTCCAGGTTGACAGGAGCATCTTCTCAGCGCAGGAAAGCTACGGTGGTAGAATATACAGTCTTCGTCCATTTCCCCCTTTCCGGTATATCTTTGTCCCTGGATCCTCCCATCTTAGCTGAGCCATGGATCCAATCCCTTGGCCTGAGCACCAGAGAAGGCACTGCCTGAGACTCAGCACAGGATGGCCTGTTGGGCCCTCATCACTGGGATCTGGTAGATGCTTGCACCTCCAGGGATGGGGGCGCAGGGTGAGGAGGAAACTTCGTAGTGCTAATGACTGGTTTCATTGTTAATAATAACATTCCCATGCAGAGTTGTCTATATTTGAATAGTGAGATAGGAAACACGGTGAGAGGATGAAACAAAGCCCTGTGTTGGCCCCGACAATGACGGTTCGGAAAGGCAGTGTTTGCAAAATCTCCCCGGGGGCTCAGGGACAGGGCAGGGAGTGTGGGGGGTGCACACAGAGGCACATGAAACCTGGACTTCCTTGGGTGTGTTCACATACCAAGAGTCTAACCGCCGAAGGAGCTTTGCCCCCGTGGAAAGGAAGAGAAAACCCCCACATCTTGTTTTGGCTTGTGCACCCAGGGAGGGTGGGGATTTGGGAAAGAAAGCCTGCATTTATGCTCAGCCTGACCGTGATTTACAGCAACTGACAAGCCGACCCAAATCCAGCCCTGATCTACCCAGCTAGCAGTTCTAGCTCTGCGACGATGGGGAAGTGTTACCTGGCAGAGACTTCTAAAGGTGGCAGGGGCTTCCCCTCCCAGAATTCCCTGAAGCAAGAGAAAGGGGGCTGGAGAGGTTCAAGGGAGACAACCCACTTGTGCCAGCGGAGGTTTCCGAGCTGAGCCAGACTAGCCACACAGACATGACTGTATCTTTCTTTCACACTTAAGAAGTTAGAAAACATGTCAGCAAGAGTTCTGACATGGGGGCTTCCAAGGCATAGCAATTTTGCACTGTTATTTACCTGTTAGAGGGACTACATTTTAGAATTCTGGGAAGAGAAACTCTCTTCTGAAGTATGAGAGCTCGAACTGGGCTTTGGGGTGGCCCTCTCCTTTGCAGTGGCAAAGGGTTTGCCTAACCTTTACAGAGGACAGAGTTAGCTTCCCCTCCCACTAGAAGAAACAAAACAGAAGCTGAAGAAGTTGGTGAAAGAGGAACATCAGGGAAGGGGAAGGCTGAAGTGCAGCAAGCTGGGGACAAGACCCAATGGCCAGGGTTTGGTTCCAAGCATATATCTCTCCAGGCTGAGGAAGAAGGGTTCAGAACAAACAAGGGCTCTAGGGGAGTCTTGGGTAGGATCCATTTGCTGGGACCTTGCCGTTAAAGTGCTAACGCCTATCTAAAGGTGAGGTGACCATTGGCGGTGGCTTCGATCCTGATACTGGAAATCAGTTGTAAGCTTTTTTTTTTTTTAAATTTATTTATTTCTTTATTTATTAAAGATTTCTGTCTCTTCCCCACCACCACCTCCCATTTCCCTCCCCCTCCCCCAATCAAGTCCCCCTCCCTCGTCAGCTCAAAGAGCAATCAGGGTTCCCTGCCCTGTGGGAAGTCCAAAGACCACCAACCTCCATCCAGGTCTAGTAAGGTGAGCATCCAAACTGCCTAGGCTCCCACAAAGCCAGTACGTGCAGTAGGATCAAAAACCCATTGCCATTGGTTGAGTGGGACCGGATTTGGTAGGGATGGGGTGAGGAACTGCTTTTCTTTGGGAAGCCAGGGGCAAAAGGTCAGGTAGAGTTTTCAAGGTTCAAAGGAGCTCAGACCTAAATGGAGCTTGGGGTTGGGATGCCTGTGAAGAGAAAAGGCTATAGGCTGTTTGCCTCTGGAACCAAGGAGAGCCAGGAGGGAGGTCCCACCACTTAGGAAACTGTGTAAAGGGAAAAAGTCAGGTAGCCTGAGGCAGAGTCCTAAGAAAAGCAACTTCTAAAAGACCCTACAGAAAACAAAGCAGGAGGCCTGAGGGCAGAGAGCTAGATAAACCCAGGAAGGATCGAAGTGAAGGCTAGCCTTGGGCGACCATTGGAATGTTAATGGGAGTCTAAAACACCAGGCTCTCTAAGTACCCTGGAGTCAGGTACAGAGACACCTCCCAAATACTCAAGGGCTGAAATAAAAAACTGGAGAAGGGATTTGAGAGAAGGTGGGAATGAGGTCGTGAGGCTCCCACAGCTTAGACTCTCTGGTTCGGTTTGTAGAAGCTCAGGACGGGAAGAAGTCCCAGCAGACAGAAAAGAAGCTAAGATTGTAGGGAGTGGCAGTCAGCCCAACAGAGTCCAGGAGAGAAGGGTAAAAGGCAGGAGCCGCAGCCGGCTGGAAGGGTTGAAGATCAGTTTGCTGTATCTGGGCCATTCATCCGGTGGGCAGAAACTTTGCTCCATGGGTTCCAGGTTCTTCTTACTTGCTGTTGTGTGATGTTTTACTCTTTTGGCTTTTTTTTGGGGGGGGGGAGGCACCACCCAGCTCCCAAATAAATCACACACAGAGGCTTCTTCTTAGTTAAGAATGCCTGGCTTTAGCCTGGCTTGTTTCTTGCCTGCTTTTCTTAAATTATCTGGACTACCTTTGCCTCTGGGCTTTATCTTTCTCTATTTCTGTCTACCTTCCTTTACTTCTTTCTCCGTGGCTTGCTGAATAGCTGGGTGGCTGGCCCCTGATGTTGTCCTCTCCTTGTTCTCCTGGTATTTAGTTAACTTCCTGTTCCCTTCCTCCCTTTTCCTTTTATACTCTCTGCCCGCCAGCCCCACCTATTCTTGTTCCTGCCTCACTATTGGCCATTCATCCCTTTATTATGACCATCAGGTGTTTTAGACAGGCAAATAATCACAGCTTCACAGTTAATTAAATGCAGCATAAAGAAAAGTAACACACCTGAAAATATTTCCCAACAACTTGTAGTGACTTTTTTTTTTTGACTGACTCAAATTCCTGCAGTATCTTAAAGGTCTGTCTTTCAGTTCCTTCCTGGTCTAGTCCCTTATTTTTACTTCCAACAGAATGGCCAGCTGACCTAATCTACTCAGCAAGCTCCAAGTCTCAGTGAGAGACCCTGCTTCAAAAACAGCTTACATGACTTCTGAAGATGGAAACTTAAGACTGCCCCTGGCCTCCCTTCGTATATACGTGTGTAAAGAGCACAGCTATGAACATGGATACACACACACCAGTGACCAGTTTGCAGTCTCTTCATAAAATGTCTCCAAATGTTCTATCTGTAACTCATGTCAACCAGAAGCTAGAAGGGATTCTCTGGGTCTGCTTGCCCATGGTGACGATGTCATCACTGACACCTAGAAGCCCTCTGAAAAACCCCCCAGTTGCCCCTGCAACTCTACCAGGGACTCAGCATTAAGAAGCCTTTGGAAGTCATGACTTTCTTAGGCTGATTTGTCCTTACACCCTACATAGGCCTCCACATGCTTTTCTCAATGGAGGCTGGCATTGGGAGCCACTCTAAAACAGGATCCTGACACTTGCCACCATCGGAAAGTCAGTACCGCCTTTAGTCATGCCAAGAGGGCACCATGCTTAGCAAGGGGAGTTTCCATGGAAAAACTTGCTGTGCCGGGGTGGGGGTGGGGAGAGGTTGGAGTTTCAAAGCTTAAAATATGCTTTGTGTTTCACACTTCAGTCCATGGGTCATTCACAGCATTTACTGTCAACTCTCAGCACTGATGGATGCTGCTGCTTTGATTAAGAAGCTCTTAAGCATAGATTTCCTCTGACACATGTGTGTAAGTACATATATCTACATAGATATGTACGTAGTTATGTAGGGTGAAGACTAATTGTGTTGGACTGTTTCTCAAGAACGTTGTCCAGGGTTGGATATTTTCACACACATTTTGAGGGTAACTGAGACCAGAGAGAGCCACTTTCTTCCACTGGGGGTGAGCAAACTAATCTTGCCTGCCATAGGGAAAGACAGCCACACCCTTCCTGCCAGTCACAGCTTCCCCTGCGTTCCTTCCTGCTCACACTCTCTTCATCTCTGAGGCTGGCGCAAACAAATGAGATTCAGACATAGACTTTGTTTTCTAAAGCTTAGCAACTGATAAGAAAATCCAGATAAGAATAGAAAGAAGATGAAGAAAATGTTTATTCATCCTTATAGAATATTCTACAGTAGCCGGGCGATGGTGGCGCACGCCTTTAATCCCAGCACTCGGGAGGCAGAGGCAGGCGGATCTCTGTGAGTTCGAGACCAGCCTGGTCTACAGAGCTAGTTCCAGGACAGGCTCCAAAGCCACAGAGAAACCCTGTCTCGAAAAACCAAAAAAA
>JABTXL010007734.1:21975752-21995059 GCA_025134845.1 Neodon shergylaensis
GAGAGAGAGAGAGAGAGAGAGAGAGAGAGAGAGAGAGAGAGAGAGAGGATAATCCATAGTCTATAGAGGGGTTGGTACTGACCAGAGTTTCAGGAATCCACTAGGGTCTTGGAATGCATTCAGTGAGATAAGGGGGATGAGGGAAATTCTGTCAGCTCTTTCCTAGGGCAACTCAAACAGGTATCTGAGAAGTTTGTTTTCCATGGGTCCTGGTAGCTGGTGGTGCATGCCACATGGATTTCTTCTGAGGCCCGGAGAAAGGAGCTTTTGGGGGTTTGCTGGCCATCCTTCTGGTCCCTACCACTCAGCAGTTTCATCCCACCCTCAGCCTTCATCCTCATGTGGCCTACATCTGTAGGTAGTATCCATTCCCTTTGCCTAAGATGTCATTCATATTAGCTTAAGGGGTTCCTCTTGTGGCCTCAACTTAGCTTCATTTTTAAAGACCCCATTTCCAAATATGATTGCAATTTCAGGTCCTAGGAAGAAGGAAACACTAACCATGTATTTGAGCAGACACATCAGTAACAGACACCCACCCCGGTACTTGGTGGAGCTCTACGCCATGCCTCCAGGGCAAAGCTTCATCCTTGCCCGACGGGACTGTTTTTGATTTGTACCTGTGCAGCTCTCCGGCTCATTTGGAGTTGAATTAGCACATTCTGTGGTTCTTGTCCCACTTTTAGAGTTTTCCTTGAAGGTGGACATGGAGAATGGTGTGTCCTAGGTCTCTATACTCAGGGTTCAAAAAAAAAGCACAAAATAAAGTTACTGAAAGGTTGTAGCTGGGTGTCATGGCATTAGTGGAAGGTGGGGGATCTTGAGTTCCAGCACTCTGGGTTACATGGTAAGACTCTGTTTAAAAAGAAAGAAAAAAAAAACACGGAGGGGAGAGTACAGAAGGACAGGGAGAAGAGCACTATGATGGTCTTGAGTCTTTTAATCTTGTCTTGTTTTTCTTCATTGACTTCAAGTGGAATCAGTAGGGCTTGTCTTACCAAAGAAGAGGGATTCCTAGTGCCAGGGTTAAAGAGTTTACAGCTCATACAGGCATCAAGTAGCCTCCCTCAGGGGGCTACCAAGTGCCTGCCCAGACCTGCTGTGAGCCACTGTCCCCCTAAAAGGATGCTTCCAAGGGTTCCATCTATGGTTTACTAATCTCTTGACCCCTCAAGTGACTCCCCAGTAAACACTTTTAGCATTTAAACAAAAGTAACAAGTGTCTGTTAATTCTCTTCAGGATAGCCTTCCATGGATAACTGCGCCTCTTTGGAGGAACAGGTTTCTGAGCTCCAAAGTGTAGCTGCCTTCAACATCACCCATCCGCTCTCAGGTTTCAAGGTGTGTTTCCTGAGAGTTAAGGGCAAACATCCTGTTCTTATCCCGCAGCTACCCTTTTAATTGACGGAGAGACCAGAACACAAAAGGAAACCAACGCTTTCTTTATCCAGCCCAGGGAGATGTCACAGTGTGATTCTTCTAAACATTGCACACGTTATCGTGAAGGAGGGATCCTTACCTCAGTCACCAGCCAGTTCTAACTCCTGTGCCCTTTCTTTACAGGTAACACCTCCCTGGAGAAGAAAGACAAGGCAAGCACCTGGGAGGGAGAGTGAAGAATGACCTTCTTGGTCTCAGACAACAGCTTGATGGCAGTGTAACTAACAGGCTAGTCAGTTTTTAAATATTCAACCCAGTGGCCTTAGGTAGTTTAGAATGCCACACAAGTGTCCCCGCTGACTAATTTACAGCTCTTCATCTCCTCCAGAGAAACCCTGGATCCACTAGCTAGCACCCTCCACCCTGGCAACTGTTTTGGGGGGAAGAGGGTAAAAGAGGCAGACTTGTTTGAGAGACCCACTTACTCCCTGAAAGCTACGCTCAGTGAGCAGAAGCAGAACACCAACACCCAACAGGAACTTAGGGATGCCCTAGGGAATGGCACTTGGCATTCAAGGAAATTTAGTGGGTTTATTTTAATTAGGTCCTGCTGAAGTCTAGTTCTTGACAGAGAAAACAGGGAAGGAAGATCGGAGACTTGCCCTACGACTCCACCAACTGAGCGCGCCAGAAGAAACAAACAGCCCCCCCTCTCACTGCAAGTGCTGGGTTCCCCAGGCTCAGCTGTTTCAGCAACAGCCTTCCTAAGAGCACCAAGCCTGTTAACACAGACTGGTTGGTAATGTTCTCAATAATGATAAAGTTTGGAATTTGGGGGGGGGGATGAAATGGGGGAAGGACTGAACCGGGTGTGACCTGAAGCTCGATTTCCTTTGAGTTCTCACTGCCCTGCACCTTGCTCCGCCCACTGATTTAGATTAGGGCCTAGATATGCATTTCCCACGGTGGCCTTGGTGGGCCTCCTGCTGTCAAATAGTCATTCTTTCTTTCGATATGTATTGTTGATTTTCGGGAAAGCCAGGCCAGGCACAGCTCTCTAGGGAGAAAAGTACAAACACATGATAGGGACCCTGGCCTCAAGGAGATCACAGTGTCACAATCACTTCGGGGTTAGTGCAGAGGTCATGGGGAGAAGCCGCATGTCCCAACAGCACAGGGCATGGGGTAAGAGAGACTGGAGGGAAGCTGAATCCTGGAAGAGCTGTAGGTTGAGAGGGGAAAGAAGTGATTTCATCCTAGAGACACTAGCTTCGGGTGTATCTATGCCTCACTAGAAGCACATGCATATGCAGTTGAGCAAGTGTGCACACACGCACACACACCTGAGATAGTACACATACGTACACATACATAGAAGACACTTGGATACACACACAGACACACACACAGAGGGAGCTAACAAAAGTATCCTCTGCTTACTTAGCACTGGCTGCTGCTAAGTGTTCAACTAAGCACATGCAGACACATATCATCCCCCATCCCCACTCTTTAATGGAGAAACTGAGACAGGTAAAGCACCTTGAGGTGCTAGCATGAGGTGGACCGGATCCAGCAATGCCTGGCTTGGGGTGTCTGCCTTCTCCAGCAGGCTCTTGAGTGTTCTGGCTTTGGAAGCAGTGTCCTTGTTGGCTCGAGGAACAAAAGGAGGGTGTTGACATCAATAGTGGGCAGATAGAATGGAATCTGGGATGGAAGAAAGGACCGTCCATGTTCTGGGCCACACAATACATCATTGCAATGATCATAGAAGCCAAAGGACCTAACTTACCAAGAGTCACCCTGAGTGAAAGAAAATATATGTGCTTCCCATTGGGGGACCTAGAGGACTCTAGGAAATGAAAGGCTGCCAGAGCCGAGCATAGTCCAGTAGTAAACATGGCCAGTAGCACTCTATGGCAAATACCTTGCACACAAATCAATCTTCTTGTCTAATGAGCCCTTCCAAGGTCTGTCTAGTGCCTCTCCAACTCCAGTTATCATGGAGATAAAGAATAATGAAACTGGCTAAAGAAGCAGAGACCCCTCTGAGGATCCGGGGCATTCCTGTATCCTTGAAGAGAGCCAGGGGAGGACACTTCAGAGCACAGCTGTGTTGTAATAGGAGCTGTGGGCTGTGTTCCCAGCACCCAGCTGCCCGCACGGCTAGCTTTATACCCGAAATAATTACATGGAAACTGTATTCTTTTAAACACTGCCTGGCCCATTAACCTCTTATTGGCTAGCTCTTACATATTGACCTAACCCATTTCTAATAATCTGTGTAGCCCACGAGGTGGCTTACCAGGGAAGATCTTAACCCGCATCTGTCTGGAGTGGGAGAATCATGGCGACTTCCTGAATCTGCTTCTTTCTCCCAGCATTCTGTTCTGTCTACTCTGCCTACCTAATTTCGTGTCCTATCAGGGCCAAGCAGTTTTCTTTATTAATTAACCAATGAAACAACAGATAGAAAGATGACCCACCTCCATCACAGCTGGACGCAGAAGGAGAGTTATTAGTCTCCTTGAGTGTTATTTTTCACACCCATAATGATAATACCATCTTACCACACCTGAGATGCAAGGCCTGTAGGGTCTGGCACAAAGGTATTCACCTATGCTGGTTGTTCTGGCTGAGAACTTGAGGCCTGTGCCTATTACAAAACTGTTCACATACAGAGGGCTGTTGAGGAAAGAAAGATTCTTGAAAAGGTCCATGAAAAGTTATTTATAAGGGGTCCAGATAGGGGGCAGTTTTGAAGGCAGCTTGTAAGCTGATGACTAGATTCTAGATCACCTCCACACACTGATTCTTTAAAAGCTACTTTGTGTTAAAGGCAAATAACCACTCCATTCTACCACAGTGGTAAGAGATTTAGAAAGAGTCCAATCTTTGAGTCTCTGGAAACATTCATTGATTAGCTGTAATACCAGAGACTGAAACAATAATACAGTTTGGTTATTGTAGGGTAAAAGGGCCAGCCCAAGAAACCAACCCTGGACCTGAACTCAGACCCAGGGAAAGAAACCCACCCTGGCCCTGAGAGCTAGTGAAAGAAACACTATTCTTGAACCCAGAACCTAAGAAACACACTTGGGCCCTAGGACTCAGCCAATGGAAGAAATACACCTTAGCCTTGAAAATAGAGCCAAAACACTCAAAACGGACCAGTGAAAGAGACACCGTTTGGTCCTGAAACCAGAGCCAACTCTGCCCCTGACCAGTTAAGCCAATCAATCCCTGAGCAGGAAAACTAGCCAATCATTGAGCAGAAAATCTCCCCGGGAAAATTCTGCCTCTAAGAAGTCCCGTATAAGTCCCCCTGCCAATTCAGTTGCTGGCTGTCCTTCACCACCCTGAAAGAGGCAGTCATTCTCCTGGACCCCTCCTCCTCAAATCTCTTTTTTTAAAAAGAGTTCTGGGTGAAGATCTCCTTTGGCCTTAGTGGAACAGAAGAACCTTTGCTGAGATGTTCCCTTAGGGCGCCTGAGCAGAACAAAACAGAAGAAACAGGTACATCTTTTGGGAAACTCCCTTAGGAGTAGAGCAGAAAAAGTAACTTTTTGCCAGAGCCAGATGAGATTGCTCCATTTCTGCAGGGGTTTCCCTTTTAGCAGAATGAAGCAGAAAAAGTAACATCTTGGGCCAGAACTGAGAAGAGCTGGAAAAAAAGGGTTGGCTCTGCTGGGATGCTCCCTTAGGGGGACCCAAAGGAGCTCAGCTGTAAGGGCTCTCTCTAAGAGAGGAGCAGGATTGCTACATCCTATGGGGAGGCCATTTCCCTTCATATCCCAGCTTCAATTATACCCTGACTTCCGGACAAGTCAGGATACTTTTCTGTCCAGAACTGTAACACTTGCACTTATGTTTGGGGGAGGGGAGGCACAGTGGGTCACAACCATAGTCTAACTTGACCCTAGACAATTTTGTAGAAGTAACAAGTTACTTATGATGGTAGTAGTTATTGTTATGATTTTAGCCAAACCAGCACGGCTGGCACTTCCTGGTTCCATGGCCACACAAATGGGGACAAGCTCTCAGGCAAAAATACTTAGTTGCCCTGGGGACCTTAAAAAGCCCTGCATGACCCATGTGCAGAGTGGTTGTATCACCTACGTATGATGCAGCCACGTGAGCCCTTGCACGCATGCGTGAACTCTGTCCTCTGCGTATGATGTAACCACGTCATCCCCTGTGGGCATGGGCTAGGCAGCCTTTAAAAGCTGGACGCCAACTTCATCCCTCTCTCTCTGCACACCAACTTCTCCAGGCCTGGACACCTATTCTCTAATAAACTTCTACGTGGGTTTGTTGCGTGTTTCATACTTCCTTCTCACTCATGCCTGGTAATTTCAGTTATAGTCAGTCGGTCACAGGAGTTAGCACATGTGGGCTAGACCAGAGTAATGATGGTTCAGTGGTTAAGAGTACCAGCTGCTCTTGCAGAGGATTGGATTCTGTTTTGAGCACCCATGGGGTGACTCAAGACAAGCTGAAACTTCAGTTCCAGAGGATGTTACTCCCTCTTCTGACCGCCACAGGCACCAGGTACCTGTGTGGTCCACATATGCACGGGCAGGCAAATACTCAGATACATAAATTGAAAAATCAAAACAACTTAACATCAATATGTCTTAAAGAGAAAGAAAGAAAACAAAAAGCCTTTCCTCCAAACAGGAAACTCAAATATTTCCTCTGTGAAGAATCAAGAACAGACTTGCTGTCCACTGGCAGCACAGGTCCCGATTCTAGGCAGGCCTGGTTTAGACTCCTCCTTCGCCACTTCTAGTCTCAGGAGTTACTCAGTCCTTCAGGACTTGGGGGTCCTTCTGCCATGATGACTATGGTAAGTATCAAACCTATTATATACACCACCCTTAGCACCTGGAGCTAATAAATCCTATGGCTTTTAATGATGAAAACTGCATCTCAGGTACTATTTAACATCTGACCCATTTAAAAGCTGTGCAGGAACAGAGATTTATTTATATTCTGTAAGTACACCATGGTTACATTATCTAGCCTCTGTCTGTCTGTCTGTCCATCTACTTATATATTTACTTACCTATCTATCTACTCACCCATCCACCCATCGTCCCCTTCTATCAATCCATCTTCTACCTGTCTATCTACCACTCTCCCATCCCTCTCTCCAGTCACTCATTTACATATCTGTCCATCTGGGTGCAGCATCTGATAGGACAGCAAAGCAGTGCCAACCGTAATATCCTTGAGGGATAGTCTAATTTTTGTTTATATAGAATTTAAAAGTTTATAAACAATCAAATTGTTTATGCTTTATCTGAGCTGCAGATATCACCTTACAGTATTTCCACGAGGACAGCGAAGCCATGAGTGAAAGATGGGAAGGGTTCCATCCCATCTCTAGGTCACCAGAGGCACTGGAATCTGTCTGAAAGACCACAGCTTTTCTCAGCTCTTATGTGTGATGCAAGATTCAGAAACTGCACACAGACTCTAGTGCTACGCAAAAGGCCATAGTAGAAATAGGCACTAGGCTCTTAGAAGTCCCAAGGCTTCTACAGGACGAGATAGTATCTTAGCACACCCTCGGCTTTCTTATGCATGTTGTAAGTTTAGAAACCCTGACAAAGCCAGATCTTCAGGCCTTGCAGGGCTCCCCTGCACACATTCAAATGCCTCTAACCCAGCTTTCCATTTTACAACACCTTCAAGGTGTGGGAAGATAACCCCAGGCTATGCAGGACTGGGCTCTCAGCCTAGAGCCTCCTGTGGTTTCATTTTCTTTTTGATACTGGAGGTGGAGTCCAAACCCCCAGCTCAGGCAAACACCTTAGCCTCAACTGCTTCCCAGCCCCTTCTCTTTCCTGAGGTCCATTCCTTGATTGCATTTTTATTTTGTAGAACTTCCTCTCTCTGTAAGGGAAAGAGTGGTTGATTTGCAGTGCCTGACCCTCTTTACAATCAGTGGAGCCATTGCCATTGCTTCGCACTGAGGAGGCCTCACTGCCCAGCTACCACCTTGGTGCTCACAGGCGCTTCCACTTCCCTCACTTCCCCTTGGAGTTTTGCCTGTGCAGTGCTTTCTCCCCCTACATGAAGACAGCGTGGGAAGGTTATAGACTACAAGGGGGAGTGTGGCTGGGGGCGGGGCTACATGGAGCCTGAATCGTCTTAACTCCAGCAATGAAAGTGCATGGAGGTTTCCATAGCCAAAAGCCTGCCATCTTCCCTTTCTCTAGCTGAGAACAGTGTGTGGCCTGGTAACCTAGAGGGAAACAGGGCCCCAGATCTCTAGGGATGGTTAATGGCATAGCCTGGCAGGATGCAGGATAGGAGCAGGTTGGTAGCCATTTCAGATGCAGGTGACTGCGGTGTCCTTGCGTCTTCCCTTTAGACCGAGTTCTTCGCTGTGACTCATGGAAAATCCTGAACGATTAAGCAGGACTTGACTAACTGATCCCAGTTGTCTGGTAGCAAACCTGACACCCAGCAAAGTGAGATACTAAGTAGATATTGTGTTCTGTTACAGGTGATTTAAAAATAGAAGTTCTTAATATTCACATTAACACAAGCAGCCTGCTGGACCCAATCCACTGTGTTGTAAGGAGAGCTGCTAGTTTGTTCCCGGCTGCCCAGACTCCCGAAATAACTACACAGAAACTGTATTAATTAAATCACTGCTTGGCCCATTATCTCTAGCTTCTTATTGACTAACTCTTACAACTTAATTTAACCCATCTTTGTTAATCTGTGTATCGCCACGTGACTGTGGCTTACTGGGTAAAGTTCTGGCATAGGGGCTACATGGCTTCTCCCTGACTCTGCCTCCTTTCTCCCAGCATTCAGTTTAGTTTTCCCCCCACCTATCTAAATTCTGCCCAATCAACAGGCCAAGGTACTTTCTTTATTTATTAACCAATAAAAGCAACACATAGACGGAAGGACCTCCCACACCATCGCTGAAGGCTTGGTTCTCCCACTCCTGCCTTCATGGTCCTTCCTCTTAGCAGCCCTGGACCAGACCATGTGACTTCTCTCAGTCAATGACTTCTTAGGAAGCATGGCACAAAGAGTGTCCGGGGCAGCACATCCATCCTGGGCCCTGGACTGTGTGATTATTACTTCAGTAAACAGTAGGTACCCTGGTAATGGCCTGGTCTCTGGAGTGATAGATGAGGGATCTGTCAACAAGGAATCAGCCTTTCTAGTTGGGTGCCACTGAGGATTCAAATGTGTGACTGTTTTCCCTGTATACTTACTAGTTCTTTTTGGCATGACATAAACTAAAGCCAGTTGGGAAGAAGAACTTCAATTGAGAAATGGCCTCTGTTAGATTGGCATGTCTGTGGAGAGTCTTCCTGATTGCTAATTGAGGTGGGCCCACTTCACTGTGGGCATTGCCACAGTAAGAAAGCCGGCAGGGATTAAACCATAGTGAACCAGTCAGCAGCATTCTTCCACGGTCTCTACTTCAGTTTCTGCCCCCTAGAAGAGGGATAGAGACCAGGAAGTGTGAGCCAAATAAATATTTTCTTGCAGAAGCTGCTTTAGGGTCAGAATAGCTTACCACAGCAACAGAGACATGAAGTAGATCACGTCATCATCCGTGAAGAGCCCAGTGCGTCCTGATTGGAAGGGATCACTCCCAGGATCACTACATCCTGGTAGTAAGAGTTCACTTGGTGGGGAGTTTTCCTGAAAACTCTGCCTCTGCTGAGGACACACTCTGCAACAGGAAAAACAAAAACAAAAAAAGAAAAACAAACAAACAAACAAACAAAAAAACCTGGGACTTCTTTCATTTCATTCCACTTAACATTTTCCCCCTTTGTGCCTGTTTGAATTAAAATTTAAGAACTGCGCACTTTAAAAATAGCTGCCATGTTTGACAGTAGTGGCGCAGGCCTTTAATCCCAGCACTTGGGAGGCAGAGGCATTTGGATCTCTGAGTTCGAGGTCAGCCTAGTCGACGGAGCAAGCTCCAGGACAGCCCGGTCTACACAGAGAAAGCCTGTCTTGGAACACAGCAACAACAAACAGCTGTCATTTTCACAAAAGAGAAAAAATGTGCTGAAAGAGTAGTAAGGTAAATACTATATCCTAAGGAGCGCGGCTCTGGCCACACTCACTCCCTCTGGGCCACATGGTTTGTTCTCTCACGTTGTGTCTCTGGATGCCGTGAAGTTTGTCATAAATTACCTTCTGAGATGCTGAGGTGAGAACAGAAACAGGACCCCAGCACAGCCATCTCCACCTGGCTGCTGCTGTCGCTCATCTGCCCGCTGCAGGTCACTCCTGTGACTCTTCCGTCATCGCTGCAGACGTGCGTTAACGCTGAGGGAAATGCACTGGAGGTGACAGCCAATTCCGGGTCCTGCCATAGCTGCCCAAGTTCCTGGGCTCTTGTGTCCCAGGACAAAGGATTGTACCAAGGACACACATAAGACAGTAAAAACAGATGGAGACTGGGAGTAGGTACTGAGCAGGGAAGGGCATTTGCTCAAAAACTTTTGGTCGTCAGCTCATGTACATACACCTTCTGCCTTATGTAGCCCAGAGAGAGGATGGGTTTCTGGTCTTTCTCTGCCAATGGACTTCTTGTTAATCGTGTGTTAATCTTGATGTGGCCTTAGTTCCACATTCATGCTCTCTGAAGGGAGAGGCAGATATGGCAGCCTGACTGACTCAGCTCAGCTTCGATTTCCTCAACTTCCCCAAACCCAGGCTCTGTTCCCTGGAGATAGTGTGCCGCTGATTAATGGTGAGCATTGTGCCGGGGTTTCAAGGTGGGGTTCCAAGTCCCACACAGCATCCTGTGCCAGCTCTAGGGTCTCCCTAGTTCCTATTTAGTTGTAAAGAGAGTGGCAGACTCTCCAGCCCTCGGAGCAGCCTTCTTCTCTGATGCTATTACCATGGTTATGGCTGTGTCGCCTATCATTTCTGGGGAACTGGGAGGAAGAGAGGAAAGGACATGGCCTGTGTGTGTAGGCGCGTGAGAGGGCAGAGGTCTGTGGAGGCCCAAAGGCGGTGTTAGCTCCTCTTGGAGATGGAGTGACAGGTAACTATGAGCCTCCAAGCTTGGGTGCAGGGAACCAAGCTCGAGTCCTTCTTGATCACCAAGCCACCTCTCCAGCACGCCCATTTCACAGTGCCCTATTCTGCCCCTCTAATGCTGTGTGCTTTTTTTGGTTTCGGCCTCCTCCTTTCCCAGAGTCTACAATTCTCTGTAATATGAGACTATCAACCCATCAACGTACGTATGCCTTCATTCCTGTTTCTCTCATTCAAAGACGCCTCAGATAGGAAAAACGGTTTCCTGCAAGATTACTATTTTTAAGTAGATTTCCCCCGAAGGGTTTGGGAGAAGAGTTAAATCCTTTCCATGGATGTTAGGAAGTTGGTACAGGAACTTGGGAAATAACAATGCACACCACACATGTATAACCTCTTGTCTACGTGGGTCTGCACACTTCATGCATACAGACACAAATGACAAGGGGTACCCATCTGTCAGTGGTTTTATCTCCCCCACCTCGAACTCCTCCTCTTCCATGTCCTTAAGAAGCACCCTACTTGGAAGTGCTGAGTCTCAGAAGAGAGGTCACACCTGCCTCTCCTTGTGGAAACTAAAGTTTAAAAGATCCCAGCCCAGGAGAAGACTCACTCGCACACATGAGTTCAGAAGTGTGGAGGGAGCCCCGTGATGCTGAGTGGAGACAGTGGTGAGCCACATCCGTGTTCACAGATACAAAGATGGCAGGAGTGGCCCCAGCGCAACTGTCTGGGTGGCTGCTGAGGGCGGTTTGCTCAGGCACCATTGGCACAGCGGTGCCAGCTTTGCCTCAACTTCCTCCTTCCTCTCTATTTGCAAGCCAGGTTCTGCAGCCTTGCTGACTGTCAACTGCACGATGAATGTGTCTGTTAGTCTCTAACGAGAGATAATTTCTGCCGCTGGTGAGGACATGGAGGTGGCGAGTGTGGTGCTGGATGGCAGGGCATTTAGTTCCGCTCCAGACATGACACTGGGACTCGGGAGCTCCAGCACACACAGATGTGCCTGTGCAGAAGCTGCCGGTCTAGACGCTGAAGAAATAGCTTTCCGCTTAGGAAGCCCGAGTCCATTAGTGAACTCTGCTAGTGGGTCAAGAAGAGTAATAGCTAGTAAATATTTTATCAGCATTGTTTGAATCTTACTAATACTTCAGAGAGTCTTATTCAGCATCGGGCAATTTCAGCATAGGGTGCCTACTTTTCCCCCCAGGGTCTGGGGGAAGACTCAGAGATGTCCAAGAGAATTATGTGCACAGCCAGGATGTCCACCGTCCGCTGTCACCCATCATATGTTCCTAATGCCTGCCTGGCCTCCATCGTGCTCCCAGTGCTGACCCTCTAACTGTGGTACAACACAATTATGACTATACTAATATGTTAATATTTCTCCATGTCGGGAACTAAATGAACGACTTTCACCAGGGTGTTTTAAAAAGTTAAGTACCAAAGCGCATTAAATATAATAATAAGACTCATTATACAATGTCTTTCATCCTGAAGCTTATTAAACCCTTTACAAACCAAAAGAAAAATAACCAACCATAATAGCAACAAAGACACAGCGCTCGCAGAAGCCCGATCGATCAAGGGAGTAGAGCAATCACAGGGAGCTTTGTAAGCTTATTTGTAAAATTTGCCTCATGGGGGGGGGGCACAAGCAGTGGGGATCAAGCTTAAATTACTTTTCTAAAAAAAGGTAAATTCCCTATTTTTCCTTCCAATTGATAAGATTGGCTGATCATCGGTCAAGGATTGTCTTTACAGGGTAAGCGCAGGACAAGCAGGGAGAAAAGAAAGGCATACCACAGGGCGTGCCAGTAAAGTGGTTTCCCCACCCCTTGTTCTCTCCAAAGGCTATTCCTTCCCACAACACAGCAAACTGAGGTCCATGGTGCCAGCGTTATAGAACCACGGATGACGGGACGCTCATGTGGTCTTGCCAGTGAGTCACTTATTAGCAGCCCTCCCTGTCCTCTTGAGATCAATTCCTGTGGTGTTGAGGGGTCCCCCATACTGCAACACACCTGGCTAACCCCCATCAGCTGGTCATGAGCTCAAAAGTTATGGCTGTCAAGGCAGGACAACGAGGCTTATGCCTGTGATCTTAGCCTTTGGGAAGTTGGAGGACAACTTGGGCTATGTAGTGAGTTCCAGGCATCATGAACGACAAAGCGATACCGTGTCTTTTAAAAAAAGTAAATAAAGAAATGCAAAGTTTGTTACTGAATGTCTCCCTTAGAGAAATCTTACTGGGAGTAAATGATTCAGCTAGTACATTTAGACACTTAAGACCAAGAGGTAATCACAGCATAATACTAAAGTCGTGAGCTTGAAAAAGGTTATACAATCGTATAGAAAAGATGCAGGACTCACAGGAGGGCACAGCCACTGCTCCACACTCCACTGAGCTAGCTCTGTGCTAAGTGCAGAGAACACAGGCAGAGGCATGCGAGGCTTAAGATCTTCATTTAATTATCTTTTCATGGGCAAAGATCTGGATTAGATCATGTGGCTTCTATCTTGAATTTGGGCTGTGCAGGGTCTTTCCCCTTGGTTCTCTGAAGCCTGGTTGGTTCTTGATCAGGTCTAGTTTAATTAAGAAGGTGGAAGCTTCCCAAGGGCAGCTGTGCTGGGTTGTCCATGTATGTGTCCCTTGCACGGAGTGCGTGTCATTAGCATCTAGCCATTTTTGATGCGTAGTGTTTTTCCTCTATTCTTTCCATCTCTTGCATATGCCTGTGTTGACGTAGTGATTCTGAGGTGTCACCTGCATTTAGTCATTTCTTTTTTTATTTTCTTTTTTTAATTTTTATTTATTTATTTATTTTATTTTCATTTTTTTCGCATTAGTCATTTCCACTTAGAAAAACACAATTCCCTTTACTTTGTATATGGATTAGCTTTCCATATTATTATACTTTTAAAAACTGTTTCCTAGAATTAGGTAGGTAGGAAAATTTGTTTTTAAATTTTACCTTATGTGTATGGATGTTTTGCCTGCATATCTATATGTGCACCCTGTGCCTGGTGCTCTCTGAGACTGGAGGCCGGATTTCCCGGAACTGGAGTTACAGATGTTTGCAAACCACCCTACGTTGCTGGGAATTGAACTAAGTCCTCAGGAAGAGCAGCCAGTACTCCTAACATCAGAGCCATTGCTTCAACCCTATGATATTTATTTATTTATTTATTTGTTTGTTTGTTTGCTTGCTTGCTTGCTTTGTTGTCTCTAGTGGAATATGTTCATTTGTTTTGCTCTGTACAAGAAGGCACAGAACCCATTCTCTATCCCACACTGGGTTTCTGCCTTTTATCTCTTCGTTGGCAACCCAGGTGTAGGATTTCTTATCACATTTTGTCAGCAGGTGCCAAAGACCTTTAGGAAAGCTCATTAAACAACCAAGGCTCACAGAAAAAAAGCATTGTGATCTGTGTTTTGCAGGTGGTTAAGAGCTCAAAGACAAACATCTATTGTGACGCTAACTCTGGGACCGGGTGATCCCAACTCCCATCTTCAGGACTGGGCAGCAGACGGTGCACATGCCCATTTGCAGGAGAGAAATGGATAGAGCCCGGTTTAGTGTCTCTGTGACAATTCCCTAGGCCTATCCAGTTTCCTATCCATTGCCAACAATGTCATGGAGCCAACCCGCAATGGGAGGATCCAGGTGTGAAAAATTACTGTTTTGATTTCCAACTCTCCCACTGTATCTCCACAACATAGATGTCCAGTCTAAGGATGGGACCTGCATAGAGAGGCTTAAAAAGAAGAAATTCTTTACGAAGCACAGTGTTCTGGGTCACAGCAAAAGCAAGGATCCAACTGTAAGCATTTCCTGCCCCCAGATCCACATCTTTCCGAGCCCATCCTCTGGGCTAGGAAGTGAGCTAATTGAAGTTCCGGGGGCCTTTGACCCCTGCGGGGTCCTAATTAGCTCTGTTCCTGTCCCCCAATCAAGGTTGTCTGCTCTCTCCTCATCCCAGGTCTGTGTGTCACATGGCCATGGCAAGTATGCTCCCCCAGAAACTCCCTCATCTGACCACAGCCCTAAAGGCAGAGTATCCTTTGCAAACAGTGGCAGAAGCAGAACCACAGTCATTATGCGTGCATGCATGCATGCATTTGTGTGCATGTGTATTAATAGACGTCTCACTTGGTGACTCAGAGGAACGGTATTTTGATACAATGTAGGTCTGTATGATTCCCCTCTCATCCAGTTCTCTGGTTTGTAGAAGCTGTCTTTGACTCAGCAGCATCAGAGTCAGCTGGACTCACTGAGAGGATGCACCCATGTGTGGCTTTTCTCCAGACGCTCTGGAGAGCTATGGAGAAAGCAGGTCAATCTGTCTGCATGTTGGTTTTCTCTGGAAGCCGGTGTCCTCTTTCAGGAAGTGTTGGTGTCTCTGTAAATGATGAGGCATGTTTATGTTTCCTCAAAGAGAAACTTGACAATTGAAACAGCAATGCACAAAGGGAACCATGTTGAAGTGAACTAGGGCTGTAGCTTAGTTGGTGGGCTGGTTAATTTCTGCCAACTCCACACAATCCTAGACATACCGGGGCAGAGTGCCTCAGTCAGAGTGGTCAGTGGGCACGTAAGTGACACATTTTCTTGATTAATGACTGATTTGGTAGGGTACAGCGCACTGGGGTGGTGTCACTCCCTGCAGATAGACCTGAACTGTATAAGAAAGTATGCTAAAGCTAGCCAGGGGGAGAAAACCAGTAAGCAGTGTTCCTCATGATTTCTGCTTCAAGCTTCTACCTTGATATAGCACTTACCTAACATGCATTGGGCCCTGAATTCCATCTTAATACATCAGGAGTTGTGGTATTCACCTAAATTTGGAAGTGGGGGAGGAGGCTCAAGGACATCCTCAGCCACATAGCAAAACCAGCCTGGGCTACACAAGACCTTGTCTCAAGAAGCAAAGTCAAATCATTAGATCAAATTTGAGACTGAGAATCTGCTAGCCTGGGAAGCCACATTTTTGCTGTCTTGTCTTTTGATACTCGAGGCTATATCTCTGTCAGGGCTTTAAACTCACAGACTCATCCCAAAGGGGGAGAAAAAAACAGAGAGAGTCTGTGGCCACTATGTGTGATCACCACTCCACTAGATGAGTCAAAATGTTGAAGGTGGATCCTTCGGTGAGTGCTAGCTTCCTTCATCCAGAGGACATTGTTGTCTTTATTCTGTTCATTTCCTGTACCTGGAGCCTGAGAGTCATGAACACCTGTAAGTCAGCACTCACTGCAAACATATAGTGGCTATTTGATTTCTATTATTGGGCTAAAAAGAATCTCAGGGTGGCTCACTTGAGTCATGGCACTGGCTAGTTTCGTATGTCAGCTTGACACAAGCTAGAGTCATCAGAGAGGAAGAAGCCTCAGTTGAGGAAACGCTTCTATGAGACCCAGCTCTAAGGGATTTTCTCAACTGGTGATCAGTGTTGGAGGTCATGCCCATGGGGGATAGTGACACAGAAGGGCTGGTTGTCCTGTGTTCATAAGAAAGCAGGCTGAGCAAGACATGAGGAGCAAGTCGGTAAGCAGCACCCTCCATGGCCTCTGCATCAACGCCTGCCTCCAGGATCCTGCCCCTGCTAAAGTTCCTGTCCTGACTTCCTTCAGGGATGAACAGTGATATGGAAGCGTGAGCCAAACTAACCCTTCTCTTTCCAACTTGCTTTTTGGTCTTGGTGTTTCGTCACTGCAATAGAAACCCTAACTAAGACAGTCAGCAATCAATTCATGACAAAATGAATGATCTGAGCTTGCACAGTCAGACTGATAGCTCAATAGAATTGAGGGCCACTCTTCCAAATACCACCTGGTACTCCTTCCAGAAGAGAGAACTTAGGATCTCTTCTCCCTTTGGAGCGGAGGCCCTCTCACCTCACTTCCCTAATAACCTCACCTAAGATCTCTCCTTCAAAGTCTGTGAGCAGGCATTTTAACAAGGATGTTATGTTTTTAAAGTACGTACAGACAAGATGACTGATCCAAGAATGAAGTGTTAGGAAAGGATCCTGTCTCTCTTGTCTTTAGCAAGGGTTGTTTAGCGGGATTGATGTGAGCCATGACATTCTCAGACAAGGCTGCCAAGGATGCCGACGACCTCTCTGGAGACCACTTCAGTGGAAGGGAGCCTCCTAGGCATTGCGGTGCGTGGTCTTCCCATGAAGTCCTTCACAGGCAATAAAGGCCAAGGTCCTGCAGTTTTGTCATGATAGAATTATTGTAAAAATCAAATATATTTAAAAATGATTTCTGATTCTTTGTTTAAGGTTCTCTATCTCTCCATGTTTTACTGAGAGACACAAAGCATGAAAGGTCCTTGACCCTTTGCCTGTCTCTCCAAAGAGCATCTAGAGACCCCTGTGCACTTCTGGGATGAATTACCTCACAGATCCTGAGGTAACAATGCCCCACTCCTTCCACTGTGGTTTTATAGATCTTGGTTATTTTTTTTTTTAATGCGGGAGAATGGCATCCATCAGGTGTTACCAAAGCACAAAACCATGGGTGAAAATCCACTACACGAGGGAGCAGGCTCCTGCCCCGCTATTTAACTGCATACGGTTGCGCTTTCCCCCCATAAAGAAAGAAATTCAGAGAAGTCAGAGATGCGCAACTCTTCCCTGTTGCCAGGGTCTCAGCCCAAACCAGCAGCTTCCTGGGTACATGATGGACACAGCTAGATCTCCCATCCACCTCTTGACTGGTTTTGTTTATGTATCTTGCACACCTATGTATCTTCTCAGTACCCTGGTGCTGAGGAGCCCCTGGGGATCCCATTAGTCTCCCTGCCCACTTGGTTTAGGTGCAGAGGTTAGGGTGCTGGTCAGACTGGATGGTCATGTTGCACGCTAAAGTCCCAGCCTCTGGACCTCTGGATGGGCCCTAAGAGCAGGGCCTTCACCGTCGGTGGTGGTTTGAACAGGCATGGCCCCCATAGACTCTTGTGTTCGAATGCTTGGCCATAGGGAGAGGCACTATTAGGAGATGTGCCTTTGTAGGAGCAGGTGTGTCACTGCAGGGTGGGCTTTAAAGTCGCAGAAGCTCAAGGCATGACCTGATGTGGGAGTTTCATATATCAATCTGTTGATTTCATTGGTTAAGCAATAAAGAAACTGCTTGGCCCTGATAGGTTAAAACATAGGTGGGAGGAGTAAACAGAATGGAATGCTGGGAGGAAAAGGAAGTGAGCTCAGAAATCACGCAGCTCCTCTCAGAGCCAGACACGCGATGAAGCTCCGACCCAGGATGGACGTAGGCTAGAATCTTCCAGGTAAGCGCACCTTGGGGTGCTACACAGATGATTAGAAATGGGCCAAATTAATATGTGAGAATTAGCCTAGAAGAGGCTAAATAGAAATGGGCCAAGCAGTGTTTAAATGAATACAGTTTGTGTGTTGTTATTTCGGGGCATAAGCTAGCCAAGGAGCCGGGGTGCTGGGGATGCAGCCCCGCAGCTCCTATTACAACAATGCCCAGTGTGCTGTTAACGTCCTGTAGGACCCTCATCTATCTCTCCAGCACCATGTCTGCCTGCATGCCATCACACTTCCCGCCATGATGAGAATGGACTAAAGGCCCAATTAAATGTTTTTCTTTATAAGAATTGTGGTCACTGTGTCTCTTCACAGCAATAGAAACCTTAAGGCACTCTCCCCTCAGGACTCACTTCTATGGGAGTGCCACTGGAGGAACACGTGTTTCTGAATAACCTTTCTGGCTGGAAAGTGACAGAGATGAGACCGTCTTCTTCAGACTGTGTGGTGTAGGCTGCTGAGGTTGCAGGTCACCTTAGACTCTCACTCCCAGATGCCCTGAGGTCCCAAGGTCATAGGGACACAGTAATGTAAGGGAACGTGATGGGGGAGAATGGGTCTATTAACTCAGGGCAGGCACAAGACTTGGCTCAAACCTGCCTCTTCCAATCACAAAGACTCAGACACTGAAGTCCAAGGTCTGCTTTATCCCACCTCTCAGGCAGTCCTCTGCCACCTCTTCCCTCCATCCTTGTGAATGTGGGGTGCACTGACTACACCTCTCCCCTTCCTGGCGCCCCTTTTCTTAATCAAATCACAACCAAACTGCATTCTTCTTGCATCTTTTTTGGGCTCATCTCTTTTCTGCAAGTAGCTCTCATAATCCTTCTCTTTATCCTAGCTATGGAGTACTGGCTCACACTCACCGCATGCTGGGTGAGGGTGAGCTACCATTCTGGGCCAACTCTAGGGGTTTCCATTGCTTTGGGCTCCTTCCCAAGGCCCTCTCTCCTCTCTACACCCATGCCCAGTAGCTTCCTGTCCACTGGGCTCAAACTCTCAAAAAATTCTTTGGACCAGTCCAGCTATCTTTGTGAACCCTTTGGACTGAGCTGTGGTGGTTCTGGTATATGAGAAGACTGCCTGCCTGTTCAGGAGAAGACCCAAGGGATAAAGCACAAGAAGATGCTCAGCCCATTTAACTTGGTTGATCCCAAATCGAAAGACTCTCAATGAGCATGGACCAAAAATATTTGTTAGGAAAAAACTCCCCAGAGAAGATGGGTGTGGCAAAGTGATCTTTATAGACCTCCCAGTGCCACCAGAATGGGGAAGTGAATGATTAACTGTAGGACTTCTCAGTTCCCTGCCTTCCAAAACAGGACAAGATGAGCCCAACCAGAGCTTTCGCTGATGGCTTAGCCTCTCTAGCATGAACCCTGAGTTTCACAACATGACACAACACAGAGATGAACCGGGGACCCTTTGGATCTCTGGCTGTGAGTTTTTCGTATGCTTTCTACTGCATCCTTGCTAAATTAACCCCTTTCCTTACCTTTTTCTTTTCTCCTCCTCCTCCTCCTCCTCCTCCTCCTCCTCCTCCTCCTCCTCCT
>JABTXL010007734.1:21995069-22014637 GCA_025134845.1 Neodon shergylaensis
TCCTCCTCCTCCATCTTCCTCCTTCTTCATTTCTTCGAATCCTTTTGGACGTTGGCTTCAAGTTCTCAGTTCACCTCTCTACATTTCTTCTTCAGTCTCTGCATTCGGAACACTAAAAGCTGAACTCTCAGGAGGGAATTAGGGACAAACAATATCTGAGGACTTCATTTTGTAAATGACACTCACTGAAGCCAGAGGTACGTGGCAAGACCAGGCCTGAGTACCTAGGTGGGAGAAATTTCCAGCATAGGAACCAATGAATGTTCTAAGAAGACACTTCGTGTATACCCCAGGCTGAAAAGTGCAGCAATCCTTCCGGTTTTTAAAAATGTATTATGATTGTGTGTGTGTGTGTGATGTGTGTGGCTGTGACATGGAACACGTGTGGAAATCAGAGGACAACTTTGAGCAGCTGGGTCTCTCTCCTTCCACCTTTCTGTGTATGCTAGGGATTGAACTCCAGTGATACACAGCAAGCATCTTCTGTGAGCCACCGCCCAGGTCCAAAGAATGTCCTAATGAGAAATTTTCTTATAAATAAAGCTAAAATGTAAACAGGGTAACCTGATGTCCAGTCTGAGCCCGCAGAAACCGGTAACATTTCTGTTTTCCTCTTGTAAATGCTCCCAAAGAGTTTTGGTAACTCCCTCCATGTACTCCCCTATTTGTAACATTCATCCCTAATTCTTCAGCTATTTAAACTTTTCGGACATCTACTCAAGGTGGGAAGACATAAAAGACCCTTACCAAGAATCCCAAGGACAATGGGGCTATGGCTTCTGCCTGGCCACACTTAAGGGGAAAGATGAGTAAGGCGGGTTCTTTCGAACCTGGAGCTGCATTTGGCTGTGGTGACCAGTATGGGCCACAGGAATTCTCTTTACCTTTCTCTTTGACTGCAAGGCTTTATGTGCATGTCTGCTGGGCTGAGGACCAAGGAAGCCGATCACACCAACCACCCTGCCTCAGCTAGGAGCTTCCACTGACATCTCAGTGGTCACCGAAGTGCAGACTGCTCCCTCTCAAAAATTATGAGACTGGGATTTTTATTTTTTTTTTGCTTGATTATATTACCATTCAAACCAAAACTAAGGGTGTGTGTGTGTGTGTGTGTCATTCAAGAAGTTCTTAATGAGTTCTAAGAGCCACCTGTGGCCTCAGCCCAACTGAAGGGTGGTGTCCAGAGGACTTGCCCTGTTTGGGACTTTGCTGTTTTCCTGGAGGCTCCATATGCTTCTCAGGTGGTTTCTCTGCTTTCTAGACTCCTCTCCATCTCTGACCTCTGAAATGTAAGTTTGCAGTCACTGCTTGACTTCCTATTTCCTCCTCAGCTTCCCAGCTCAAGCCTGGCTAGCAAAGCACCAAGTTTTGTGTGTGTCCTCAGGCTCAACTACATTGTCCGGGAGTATAACAGACCGGCTTAGCTCCCCAGGCGGTCCAGAGTGGCAAGGAGCCAACAAGCCTGCTCTCTGGGGTTCCAGAAGGGGTGGGGCAAGGCCATTTGTTCAGGAGCATGAGGCTAGAACATCTTTCAGTTGGGGCTTCAGGAAGCTAACAGACTGACGAAGCCAGTCAGTCAGCTGGCTGAGCTTCCTAGAAAGAATCACCTAAAGGGCCACTGTTGTTTTGAAGCTGACTCCTGTAGCTACAGATGGCTTCAACCAGCTGATTCTCCTGAGGTAGCCACCTCCCCAGTGCTGGGATTGTGGGCAGGTGCTAACCATGCCCGGTTTATGCGATGTTGGGGACCAAACCCAGAACCTTGCGCAAGCACAATAGCAAATGAGCTGCATCCCCCCCCCCCCTTCCAAAGGTGCTACCTTGACTACAATGCTGACCCGTAGACTCAGTCCCGCTGTGTTCACAGGTTACTGGACTCTTTGCACTGGGTCCTAGCAGATAATAAACAATGACATGGCAGAAGTGTTCCTGAGGGCTTCATTCCACTCCCACTGACCCTGGAGTATCGTAAGGACCAATTCTAACGAAACTGCATGTGCTCTGACCAACGTCAAAGTTTGGATTGGCTCCATCAAGTTCACTAAGCTCCTCTGGACTTGTGGAGTTATTTGCTTCCTGGCAGAGCAATTTTCCCCGCAGTAGCTACCATTCAAGTTCAAAGATGAGACAGTGGCGGTGTGAAGGGAGACACTCCTGGTGTGACAGGAGACTCCCGCCCTACAGGACATTCTAGATCTGCGGGGCAAGGTATGTTCACAAGTTAAAAAAAATAAGTCTCATTAATGGTGATTTAGCTAGATATGTCAGTGAATTTGTTTAATAATAAGTAAAATCTACTTTAAGATGAAAGGCTGCAGAGTCTACCAATCTGTCTCAAAATAAACGTCAAATCCTACCAAATGGAGACACTATGAGAAAGTCAATTATGGAAGTAAAAATATTTCACATAAATAAAAATCAGAGAGCTGTCCCACACGTGGAGCCTGGGATTTACTCTTTGGTGTTTTAAAGGTAACATTGGTCAAACCAAGGACCTAGGAGTGAGCGTATGAGCCAAGCATGTGAGTGTGTAAGCCGTGCTGGTGGAGATCCGTCATGATACGACACAGATGTTTCTACAAAACCAAATTTAATTAATATGCAACAAACACTCACCATGTAAACACATCTTTAAAAAAATCTGATAATAGTTGCAAGGACCACTTACAGGCTTTCATAAAAACATCTTATAGCAAGAATCTCAATACAGAATGGTTTCTATGTCAAAATACATTTACACTGTAAATTGTTTATAGAGGGGAGAAAAAAAATAGACACTGAGGAATGGAGTTGGCTGAGTTGGCTGGCATTGGATTCAACATCAGCAACTGCCCCTGAATAGCCCCTTCATCTTCTACTGCGGACACACAGGCTAACCTACCCCTCTAGTCTCGGCCTAGGCTCTTAATCCACTCTATTGGCCAGTTAAAAATATCAAGACACCATCACCATGCTTCGTCCACTGCGGGCAGCTCGCCAGGCTGCCCAAAGCATCGCTTCCTGAGGGCCCCAGTCCTGCCCAGGCTGTAGGTCCCGGCTGGAGGCTGAGACACCAGGACGTTTCAAATCTCTCAGCTTCGAGACAACACTTTTAGGAGTCACACAGTAGTTACCCAATGCAGAATGGGGAAAAAAATCAAAATAAAAAAAAAAGTCACATAAAAGCCACATGTGGAGATTGATCACACGATTTTATTGGTCTTTTGAACAAATGTGTTCCTCTGTGAAAAACTCCTGCGAAAGAGACATTGGAGTGTATGGATTCAACCCTGAGCATTTAACACTGCGTTCCAAGGAGGGCGGTCACGAAGCTGGTTGGATTGAAGCACAAAGCACAAGCCACTGATACTCTGTGTGATCAGGTTTTTACAAAAAAATACATAGTTTTCAATAAATAATGCTTAATTTTACAACTTTGATACAGCAACGTCATACAGTTTCAACACACTACACTCTGCATGCTAGATAACCTCTACCAGAAGACATGATTTCGCCATGCATTTGCTTCCCTAGTGCTATGGGACACTTACATGGTCCCCCAGCGCACTGCCTCAGGTAGCTCCTCCCTCTCTCTGTCTGACAGCAACAGGTTCTGCGCTGGCATGCAAACTCTATAAAAGGTCCCCCCACAACCCACTCAGACTTCTAAACAAAAGGGCTTTCCAGCTAGTCCTCCCCAAAACCTGGAGTGGCTGTGAAAGTTGTTTTTTTTTTTCTCGGCCTTGGAAAACAAAAACAAAACACTTGTTCAAGGTGTCATGCTAATAACTTCCCTCAGACTTCAGGTGGCTCTGTCCCAGCTGGCCCAAAGCACTATGGGATGGGACACCACGACCACTAGGTGTCCCATACTCGAGACACAGGCCTCCATTTCAAAACAGTCCATTCAAACAAAGGTTGTCACAGAACAAATGGGAAAGACTGATACCCACAACATTATGTACAGGAGCAAAAGTAGACAAAGTGGGGAGTCCGTGACAATGGCCCAGGACGCTTCTCCCTGTGATTCAGGGGACGAGGCATACGGATTTTGAACACAAGCTGGGTGAAGAAAAATGGGATCGAGGGCCCTTTGTCAATATCCATTTGATCAAAATTCTTTTTTTTTCCACGCTATATTTTGATTATTTCCAGTCATTCTGTTTTTGAAGGGGGAATGCAATGTGCCTCCTAAAATAAGTGTCACATTAAAAAAGAAAAGAAAAAAAAACCCAACTAAACAAACAAACCAACAAAAAAAAAACCTCTTTGAGGACCCTGGAGGAAATTCTATCCTTTCAAATGTATTTCCAAACTTGCCATATTGCTTTATTTTGTCATTTTTCACAGAAGAGAAAAATGGAGTCTACACGACCACATAAAAGAAGTTTGATCAAACAGAAAGACTGGAGCCTCCGCGCGTACACAGCCAGGTTGCCCAGTGGCCAGCTGCTCGCCATCAGGAAGCACATGGCAGCTCCTGCCTATTGCTCTTGGTGGCTCTGATGAAGTGTGTGTGTGTCAAGTGCCGGCAACCGGAAGTTCCCAGTGTGTGGAAACCATCCTGTCTATGCACAGGCAGAGAGGCACTGGGTCTTCAAAGAATATCGCTATCCAAGAAAATTATTACTTTCATACATGGAACGTTGAGCGGATTTCCCTTTGTACGCCATGCTAAGCTCTATGCACTTTTGTGCTTTTATTGAGTATAAAAATAGGTCTCCTTTAAAATTCTGCTTTAAGTTCACTAAAAAACTACTTGTTTGTGAAATTCTCTTATAAACTCACCGCACCCACGTGGTGTAGATGACGTAATCAGGCAGCTAACGCATCTAGGTAGTGTCAAAGAAAATACGACGATGGGAAAAAAAAATATGAAGGTATGTGAGGAGCTGGGGGAAGAAAAGGAGTCAGCCGTAAGGAAGTGGAAAAGTGAGCTTGGCTTCAGTACATTACTGCACTTGAAGATGTAAGCATCACACAAAAGGGGTGTTAAAACCCATAAACAAAACCTGAGTCGTTTAGCAAAGAGCAAAAAAATGTCGAGATCATCAAAAACCAAGGGATATGGCAGAATCAATCAACTAGAATGGGACAGTGAGAAAGAATTGATAATTAAAATAAGTCAACGCTCAGGAAACGCGTCAAGAGTCGCTACATGGAGACGTTTACTTTGGGGACTTATGAATTCCTGTTCGGACACATGTAAGGCTCAGTCTTGTTGTCCTCGCAGGCCATAGGCTATACAAAGGGTATCTGAAACTGACATTCCTAATGGAAATTTTTATAAAATTTGGCCCTTAGAATAACTGAGAAATATCCTGAAAAACCTTCCCTGAAACTGTAATAAACAAAGTTTCTTATCTACTGATAAAATTGACAACTCAGTAAGCTATTTTCGCTGGTCTTCCTACGTAAGAAAAAAGCACAAATATAGTTGCCTCAGAAATCTGTTAAAAGCAGAGAACCTCGCAGGAAAAAAGAGTATAAAGATTCTAGAAACGAGAGAGTACAAGAAAATCCTCTCTTCCAAGTGTCCACAAAGATACATATGCCCATTAGGAAAAAACGGTGAGACTATACATAATACCCCATCAGAGAAGAAAAAAGCTGAGGGATGGAAATCTATTTCTATTCAACGACTACTTGAAAATTGAGCAACTTATTTGCCTCATTTCCCAGATTCCTTGGGCAAAAACTCATTTGAATTCTGAAGTGAAGAACAAATGTCCATTTCTTACACCATCCAAGTATCAAGATGATGGTGATTTCAATTCCCAGAGAAAAAGTAGACCTTGCCTTTTGATTTTTCTTCTCTCAAAACAACTAAGTCAGATCCTGACTGCTACGAGCATGCATATTTAAATCACTTCCCCTCCATTAACATTAAAAAGAACCATCCAGGCCCAAAAGAGCTGCAAAGATTTTTTTCCCTAGCTAAAGGCTAGTCATTCTACAAATAATTTACCCAGTGACCGTAGCCATTCATAACACGGATTTGCAACGCACACTTGAAGCACACTGCCTTTCATTCGTATTGTTTCTTTTTAATAAAAAGGGTGCATTATCGAGAATGTAGAAACTGGAAATTATTTCCATAGCTTAAAGAATTAATAAGAGAACGCTGGTTCAGGTATTTTTTTTTCCTTCGAAGATGGAAATCTCGCCAAAGATGCACGAGTCTGTGAACTAGCTAAGGGGCAGGGTACCCAACTGGCTAGACTGCTGTGCATACAACGCCCACGCCCACGTTACCATTTTAAGATACTGTCAATGCTCACTTAAAAATAAGACTTACTTAGGAGGGGAAAAATGCAGCTAAACTTTCATTGAAGCCTAGCCAGTGGCAGGAATGCCTTGTGTATTAGACATTCAGTAAAGAGATCATTGGAAATGATCTTCTCAATGCATTCGTCTAAACTGCTTTAAATATTAAGAGCGCATTTAAGCGCCTGTCCTGAGTTCTAACAGGGTTTAAAAAAAAATTTTTTTTTTTACGATTGCCAACCAAGGACTTGTCTTTTATTTTCCTGCCAAGAAACCGGCCACATAGTTTTAAAATACAAATCACAGCTATGCTTCCATTCTGAGACCAAATCCTCACACCTTTCTAATTCCCTTACCACAGAAAACGCCCGGTGGAAAACAGGAAACACATGCAAATGTAAAGATCTCAAGACACTCAGAATGCCTTTTCCTTAAGCTTCAGAAACTGCCCCCCCTCCCCCGGTAAACCGCTGGTGGGATTATTCGCGGTTTAAAGGTCTCCGTGTGGCCCACACCAGCACGCCATGGAGGAGGGGTGAGCGAGGAGAGCCCGGAAAAGCCACGCCGCCCCCGCCACCACCCACGCGCGCTGTGCGATCGCGCCGCTCGGTGGCTACCAGGTCTCCACCTGCAGTGTGCGACTCGCGTGGGGCCCGGACCTGGATCCCAGCTGGCCAAGTCCCCGCGGCCAGCGCCCGAGGAGTAACGGTTTCTGTGGGTCTAGAGTCGGGTTGTTGGGTACCAAGTTTCAATTCGCCGCTGAACGGCTCCTCGGTCGCCGGCGCCGCGGCCCCGGGGAGTTGGGCTTGCGTGGGACCCCACGAGGGACAGGGCTGGGGGTGGGGGAGGTAGGACTGGCCTGGGCCCCGGGAGGCAGATGTTCCATCAAGACTCCAAAGCCACGAACCACCCACTGTGGAAGAGGCATCGGGCGCGTTTGCTTTCCTCGTGCCCCACCCGCGTGGACACTGAAGGGCGCGGCCCTCTTCACCCGCATCCGAATGAGCGCGCACGCAGCGATGCGGCGGAGGGAGGGGGGAGAAAAAAAGGTTTAAAAGGAAAAAAAACTGACAGAAAAAATCAGAAAAATCGGTGTGGGGGGGGGACTAGCCCTGTGGACACCAGCCTCGGCCCCACCACGCACGGACCCTCGCGCAGCCCGCGGCGGGGGTGGAGATGTAGGGCGGGGTGAGGTGGGAGGACACCGGGCCTGCCCACTACACGCCAGCCTAAGGGTTCCACAAGCGGAATCCGCCCTCGGCCACCCGCAGCCGCTGAGACCACGCGGTCCCCGCGTAGACTTAGACTATGGGCCATGCGAGCTTCTATCAGTTCCTGCTGATTTATTAAAATCAAGACACAGGCTTCAGCACGCGCGCGCACACGCACACACACATACACTCACAAAAACTCGGGCGGTGATGTCGACAGTGCGTTGAGTCTGCTTCGCCACCATTTGCTACTAAATATGCAATGGTCTGTTTATTTAGATTATATTGCACAAAATGAGAAAATTTAAAACTATGTGCCTTTCCTTTTTCTTTTTTGCTAAAAATCGAGAATCCAGTTTCAAACCTTCGGTCTGGGGCCCCGTCCACACATCACAGCGATGAGATACATGGGTCCTACTATGGTACAGTACATACAGTCTCAAACTAAGAACAGCTCTGAGGTCTATGTCACCATTTTCAATAAATCTTTACCTACAAATATTGAACAAATCTCTACTATAGCTGTACAAAAAAGTTTGCTTTTTTTTTTTAACCACAAGGCCTTTAGATGCAAGGATTACTTTTAAAATTTTTAATCCTTTAAACCAGGACATAACGTACCAACATATTTGCATGCTAAAAAAAAAAAACAAACAAAAAAAAAAGAAAAAAAAATAAAAGGAAAAGAAAAAGAAATCAAAAGGGAAGAAGTGCCTGAAAGTCTTACTGAAAAAACACAGCAAGATTGTTCCCTTTTCACTGTACAAAAATACGCCTGAAAATATATTAATTTTTAAAAAAGATTGAGGTCTGTTATGTATCAAAAATGTTTCAATACCTTTTTGTACTGAGGTCTAGGCTGTAAGGTATTCAATCAAGGAGGTATAAGGGAACGAGTTACCAAAAAAAGGTTGCCAAGTAGAAATCACATTTGTAAAACCATAAACAATTTGATCTGAAAAAGTAAACTCTGCTCTTAAGTCAGTTCACAGTTATGATTTTTTGTAAGCGTTTGTACAGACTGCATTTTTTCAAGCTCCCTGCAGTTTGAGAAATTGGATGCATAGAAGACATCAGCTTTCTCCCTCCAAAAAAGTAAAATTAAAATAAAAAGGTTGCAATGGTCCCTTTTTGTGTTCTTGTTTTTTTAATCACCAGTTCTTTTTTAGATCTCTTAAGAAAAAAAAATATCAACTCCCTAGAGTAACAGTTGTGCCGCCAAAAGGGTCCTCTGCCGACGTCTCTCAGACTTCAAAAAGCCACAAGCTTCAAACAGCGCCTTCCGGAGCGGGGACTCCTCCCCTCCCCCCGCCCGGTCCCCTCCGCCTTTGTTGCAATCACGAATTTCAGGAAAAAGAAATAAAAATTACAAAACACGTTTTCTTAGGGGTGGGGGAAATCACAACTCCAGACTAGGTATGCAGCTACCTTGAGACACGATAAAGGAAGGGAAGGGTGGGGAGACCAAAAAAAATTAAAAAAAATTTTTTTAAAAAAACCTGGAAAAATCTCTTTAAAACTACTCATTTCACTTTAACTCCACCAACATTTCACCACCTTTTCCAATTTCTCTGCGCCACATCTCTGACCATGAGCATCTTCTCCCCCTCCCCCCCCCCCCCCCCCCCCTTCTCCTCCCCCCCCCCACTCCCCCCCGCGGAGCCCTGTGCCCCTTCAATACGTGAACACCAGGTCGGAGAAGTTCGCCTCCAGCCAGTCCCCCGCGATCATCTCGCTCAGCTCCGGCGTGCAGTAGTCGGGGAACTCGAAGTGGGAGCCCAGGCTGCCCTCGCTGAAGGAATCCAGGTCCTTATCCACCAGCGACAGGGACAGATTCCCCGCCGCGCCCGCGCCCAGAGGCTGCTCGCAGGCGCTGTGCGCGCCCTGGGAGAAATTCAAGCTCAGGTCGAACATGAGGTCGTCGGCGTCCTCGGCGCCGCTGCCGCTGCTGCTGCCGCTGGAGGAGGAGGTGGACACGCAGCGCGAGGACGCGGGCGACAGCGCGGGAGGCGCGGGCGGAGGCTGCTGCTTGGTGATGTTCTTGAAGCTGTAGTACAGCCGGCCGCCCGCGCGCACCTCGTCGTATAGGCTGGCGCCCTCGGGGGACTCGGCCGCGCTGCTGAGCGTGGGGCTGGCGGGAACCTTGGCCACACTGTAGCGCCTCAGCAGCTGCGGTGGCTGCTGCTGCGCCGGAGGCGGCAGCAGGTGCGAGTGCGCGGGCTCGTCGTCGTCGTCGTCCGCGTCCGGCTTGGGCCGCAGCTGCAGCTCGTCGTCCTCGTCGTCTTCTTCGTCGTCGTCGTCCAGAAAGACGCACTTGGCCGCCTTGCCCGCGCCGCAGTCTCCGGGCTGCACCGCCTTGCCCGCGCCCGCCTTGCCCGCCGGCGCCTTCAGCTTGGCGCACTTCTTGCCTGGGCCCTTGGCCGCTTTGGCGCCCGCTGCGCTCTTGTCGGGGCTCTGGCCCGCGCTGGGCTTGGCTGCCGGGTCCGTCTTGGGCTTTTTGCGCGGTCGGTACTTGTAGTCGGGGTAGTCAGCCATGTGCTTGAGGCGCAGGCGCTCCGCCTCCCGGATGAACGGGATCTTCTCGCTGTCCTTCAGCATCTTCCAGCGCTTGCCCAGCCTCTTGGAGATCTCGGCGTTGTGCATGTCGGGCGACTGCTCCATGATCTTCCTGCGCTCGATCTTGGACCACACCATGAAGGCGTTCATGGGCCGCTTGATGTGGCCCGACGCCGTCTTGCACCAGTCCGGGTCGCTCTCGTCCAGGGCCACCGGGCTGCACGCCATGAACTCGCCCTCCTCGGTGTCCAGAGCGTCCCGGGGCAGGTTGCTCTCGGCTTCCGAGCTTTCGGCCTGCTGCACCATGGTCCGCGGCGGGGCTGGGCGCTCGGTCTCCTGCGCGGGCGCCCCTCCCCCCCCCCCCCCCCCCCCCTCCCCGGCAAGTTGCAAAGTCCTCGGCCGCGCGCGTCCGCGGCTGCCCCCCTCCCCCCCGGCCCCGTTCCCTGCTGCGGCGGCGGCTGCGGCGACCGGAGAGGAGGCGGCGGCGGCCCGGGACCCGCGCGCTCGCTCTCTCTCACTCGCTCGGCTCGCTTTATCGCTCTCCCGCTCCTGGCAGCCGCCGCAAGCACCGGATCCCGAGCACTTCCAGGCGCGCGCGCTTCTTCTGCAAAAAGTTGAGGGCTCTCTCTCAACTCGTTATCAGGGTGTCATATGGGTGACATCACTCCTCCAGCCAACCAATGGCTATGCCCGACCCCGCCCATCTCTCGTTATTAACAACAGGTCCCGCCCCTATCCCCGCCCCCTGGTCAGTTTGCAAAGATGGGGGGGGGGTGTCTAGAAATATGTTATTTTTTTCAAAAGAAATCCGCGAGTGCGTACAGCTGCGCGTGTCTCCAGGGCGGACGCAGGACGGGGCGGGAAAGACCAGCGTGGGCACAAGGATGCGGACGATGAAGTGAGCCTCGGTGCAGACGCGCCCACGGGGCGCCGCGAGTGGGTGTCGCTGCTGGTCCCGGGCGGGTCGCGCCCTGAACCCGCGCGCGATCGCTCTGCGCCTCTGCCAGGCGGAAGGTGGCGCTTCGACACCGCGCGGCGCCGTGCACGTGGGATCATCCTCTGGTTCCCTTTCTCCCCGCTTTCTGGAGTCGGGTCAGCCGTGCCCTCCCTTCCACCGCGCACCCGCAGGATTTTGTCCCGTCTCCCCCGCACCCCCTCCCGTTTTCCCTCCTAGATCGCGCGCCGCCCCTGATTCGGCCAGAGTAACGGTCTGTTGAGACCATCCCACTCCGCGGCTCCGAAGCGGTTCCAAAAGGAGTCCTAGGTGTCTGGCGGGACGGGTCCCTCGGTGGCCCGGGACTCAGCATCGCCGCGCGCTGCCCCTCCCCCACCCCAGCGTCCCGCTTTCTCCTTCCATCCCCCCACGCCCTCCTCCCCTGCAGCTCGGTCCTGAAACCCTGGCTATGCTTCCCAGCACGCACCTTCTGGGTCATTTGCTATTTTAACCCAACGGTATAAACCGAAGCTAAAATGAAGTGTACTTGGGTTTAAAGCAAAGATATTTCTTATCTTCCTGCAAAGACTGCCGCCGAAGCAGCGGCCCCAGCCTAGTCGCTTTGCTGGGCTCTTTGGAAACTCGCTTTTCTTTGTGTTGTCTCTTACCCACCTATGGCTCTTCTGAGGACAATGAAAAGAAGCTCTCTGCTTTCTGTTTAACGTCGCTGCTCACCCTATCTTCCTCAGACCCATCCACCCCCAGCGCTGGGGGCTGGTTCTTAAGATCTACAGCCCTCCACCCCACCCGGAGTCGCTCACCCGAGAAATCGGCCGCCCGGGACTAGTGGAATTATCTAAACACACTTCCTTTCAGGTTGGTGTACTGCACAGGTCAGTAGCTTCTCATCTCCCACCCACCCCCACACGCGGACAATGGTGTCAGCTCTTCACAGATCATTTTATTAAAAAGAAAAGACCCCTGTATTTCACCCTCGTGGGCAGCCTAAAGAACAGCACTGTCCCAAGTACATGTAATATTGAAGCTAACCCCAGTCTTGATAACGTTGGCATTTTATTTTATTGTTTAAGGCCACTGGAACCATAAGAATTTCCAGTCGTAATGGGTGACCCGAAGTCTGGAATTGTAGAAAACCCATGTGGTGTGTGGAAATCCATCTTTCCGGACAAGGAGACTGCCTCTTGTTTTCCTCTTCACCGCCTGCATTTCTTCTCAGCGAAGGGGGACGTCGGAGGAGGATGGGGTGGGGCCAGCGAGTCCCCATCATGGAGGAAATCTACATTCTTAGATGCAGGGGAAGTATTTCATCTCAGCTTCCTGTCCGCATGTGAACCACGGGGACATATACCATCGCTATTATTTATTTTATTTTATTATCTCGTGACTTTTCCCTCCCCATTCCTCCCTCCCTGACCTGTTTTTGTTTGTTTGTTTGTTTTGTTTTGAGACAGGAGCTTAGTCTATACACCCCAGGCTGGTCCCGAACACGGGACATTCCACCTGCCTCAGCCTCCAGAGCCATCACTTGTGACCACGTTTTACACTGTAACAGAATACATATTTGAAAACCTTTGACAATTTAAATTCTGTACTTATTTGCTACCTTTTTGGTATGAAATTATTCACAGCCTTAGAAGAAGATCAACCCCAGAAGAGAAAGATAGAGCCAGTGTGCATGTGCGTGTGTCACACACGCTCTCAAAAGGCTCTGGTGCTCTGGGGGGAATGCCTGGCAAAACCCACCCTCTAGTGTGAAACAGAACTCACATTCAAAGACGAGTGGGCCATTTGCTGGCAAAGATAGATTCCAACAAAAGAGGCTGAATTTTGGTGTAGGGGTCCAGAGGCCCAATGTGACAAGTGAGAGACTTGCTGGTCCTTGAGTCAACAGTGGCAGTTGCTGGGGGTGCTGCAGGTGCGGGCCTGAGAGCCCAGCGAGTCTTGCTGCAGTCCAGCTTAGGAGCTCCTTCACAAAAAATTAACTAACTTGATATTTTGTAACCAGGATCCACCCACTTTGTTGACACAGTCCCTAGTTCTTCAAGGACTGGGAATAAAAGAAAATTAGAAAAAAAAAATCTGTAAACATCTTTCCCTTTTCTAGCTAAGCTGTGTATGTCTTTGTTTACTAAGAGGAAAATTTAAGTCATTTCTTTTGAAAAGAAATAAAAGGATAGGGGGACGTGGTAGAAGCCCTATATGCTGCTTACAGGAGCAGCAAACACTTCTAAAAGAAAAAACAAAATCAGATTTCATAATGCCAGCAGGAATCAACTATTTAAAGGGTTATTGTCTAAAGGATGCTTAATCTTCTTCAGTAGTATCTATCTTTCCAGGTTAATTTGGTAAAATGGAAATATCTGTTAGCTTCTGAACTCCAGACTATAAATCAGGATTGAGTCTACTAAGTACACTTCTCACCCAGTACCCACTTCCTTTCTCTACCTGTGGCTGAGGTAGGTGCTTTTCCTGTTAAGGATAGACATTGTTAAATACATAATTAACCCTCAGAGTCTTGATGGTCACATTTGTTTGGGGACTCCGTGACTGTGTCTCTCTCTCTTTTTAAAAATTATAACTTTTATCTTTTTCTTTCAACACATTTTCATAAAATACTAACATATAAAAAGGTATTTTACAAAGTCACTTAAAATTGTATCAGACTAAACATGAAATGTTCAATTTTTCCTCAAAATTTTAAGTTAAGTCTTAAAACGATTCCTGGTTAAACAGTTGACTCATTTAACAGCTGGGAGCATCAGACTGCTGGCCTTGCTTGGCCTCCTAAAACAAACAAACAAAAATTCCAGTGCATGGGCCTTCCTTTCCCTATATCTCATCTCCCAAAACAAGTTGCCCAACTGTGTCTATTCCTCAGCATGCCAGGTCCTCACAAATGTCCCTCAGGTGTCTGTGGGCACAAACTGAACGTCACCCTAACCTTTGTACAACACAGACTCACACAAGCACCGAACTAAGCACGCACACTTGTGAACAGTTAGTTCACACTTGTGAACCAACTGAGGATAAGGAGCTATGTGGACTCTTCAGCAAATACTCGATGTCTATGCATGCTGTAATGCTAAGGCTTCTGCCAAGACCATGCTGTGAGGGTAGGATCTGACTGCTGGACAATTTTAAATACAAGTCTGTCTGCTCTGTGCTCTCTGCAAACACATAGGCATGCATATACAGGCACACACACACACACACATCTGCATGCACAAACACGACACACTCAAACATGCACACAAACACACACTGATAATTTGGGATACAATCATTGTTTTATCAGGACACACTTAAGTTGCTGGAAGAATCTTCACGTTGACCTTCCTTTCCTTTGTCCTCCACACCATCTCACTGGACACCATGACCTGCTAACAAATGAGCAGGGAGGTGACGCAGTACAGCACCGGGGCTTAGGAAGTGACAGGTGAGCCAGGGGCAGTAGTGGCACATGTCATTACTCCCAGTGCTTGGGGAGAAGAGGCAGGCAGATCCCCGAGGTCTACAGAGCAAGTTACAGGATAGCCAGGGCTACACAGGAAAAATATGTCCTGAAAAACCAGAAAAAAAAAAAAAAAGAAAGTGACATGTATATGTTGTCCTCGTGACCAGGTCAGGGACATATCCACACAGAAACCAAAGGGCCGAAAGTCTTACTTTGCTTCATTCTGTGCAATTCAAGCTGACTCTGTTTTTCTAGTCTATTCCATTGCCATGCATTAAAAAAAATGTCTTCAGAGCACCGCAACACCAATGTACCATCAAAGAGTGGGAAACTGCACTGTAGAGGTGGAGATCTGAGTACTGAAGCAGTTTGCCTTGTATTGAAAAATCTGACTTCAGAGTCGTATATTTTTCCCTAGATCTTACTAGGTATCCCTCAACTTTGGGATAATAATGACCAAAGCATTCCACATATTTGCTCTTTCTGAATCATCTGAGTTATCTTTTCCTTGGTTTATAAAATAGACATTCTTGTTTCTTTTAAAAAAGAGATTTTGTTTTCTGAAAGCAGCATTGGGCTCACAACAAAACTGAGTAAAAATGCCACACAGGTTACAACTTAACTTCCGTCTGCGTATACACGACCCCCAGGAGCACAGCATCCCTACTTGAGTGGTGTGTGGGCTATCGTCTGTGAACACGTCTCCAGCCATTACAGCTGTTCATCCACCCTTGACATAAGTTCTGCTGCCGGTGTTGGCAATTTGAGGGACTCGGTGTGTGTCCCGTCATCGTTACCTTGTCACCCCAATAGTTCCGGTGAAGATGTTCTGCTTCACCTCCTCATCCTTTCTCTCTAGGTTCCAGCATACCCTGATCTTATTATGACAGGGTGTGTCATGTATGGGAGCTGCACAGCACACGGAACTTTCAGGCCAGCTCCTTCCACACAGTCAGTGGCACGTAAGCTCTTCTGTGTTTTCAGACCTGGGTGCACTTTTGGAACCCGTGGTGATCTGCTGTCTGGGTGCGGCAAGGCCTCTGGCCTCTGTAAGGCCACCCTGGCTGCTCCCAAGGTTGACAGAAATGAGTGGATCTACTGGCAACACCTTGTGCAGGTGTGTGGGGGGGGGGGGCGGGGGATAGAAGACGTCTGTATAAATAGATTGGGGAGAAACTTTTACTGACCACTCAGGAGGCTGCTTAACATATAAGTTAAATAACTGTCTCTTAAACCTTTGTGTTTTGTATTGGTGACCCTGGTGTGCATGGTACTTCACAGTGGGAACAACTCTCTAAGTTGCTGAAGTTTTCTCAAGGTGCTGCACTCTCCCAAAGGAGGACCTCTGGGCTGAAGTGGTAGGGAGGGGAGAGGGTTCCTGCATATTATGCTAATTCTACCATGGGGACAGGAGAGGCAGGCTAAGCAAACCCCAGAGCCAGAATCTATAAGGGGACAGAAAGGGCTGAGCTCCTCTCAGGGCTGAGGAAGCCTGGTCCTTGAGCACTGATCTCCTTTGGCCTTGTGTACGAAAGAAGATATGTGTAATTTTGGACATGGTTGTGAACGTGTGATTGCAAGTTTGCATGTGGAATCATGAGTGTGTGTGTGATTGTGTGTGTGAACACGGCCTGTGTGCGCACAAGCATGACTTGGGCAGAAACAGCTCTGGAGGCACAGACCAGATTTCTTTAAACCCCAGTCCTACCCAAATGTATTCAGTTCAGTCACTCGTCAATCGGAAAAATGACAGCAACAACCAAACCATCTGTGTTCTTCATGGCAAATGTGTCCTAGTGGATGAAGAAGACCAAGACAGAAAGGACAGCAGAAAGGAGTGACCTGGTACTGGGCCTGGACTCACTGACTTACTTGCAGGGAGCAGGACTGCTTCCTATGGGCAGGAAGCTCTGCATTGCTATACCACACTAAGATACAAGACATTTGCAGGGTGAGAGGCAGGGTAGGGAAAACTGCCAGGGGATCAGTCTCTTAGGGCTATTATTGTGTGCAGAGGGAGGGAGAGGCATGAGGTGCTTCCAAGCTCACCCCGTCTTTGTTGTTTTTTTAAAAAGTCTATGGGTCTATTAAAACTTTTTCTCCTTTCTTTTTTTTTAACCTTCATTTACTTATTTGTGTGTGGGTGCACATATCCCCTGTCTGTGTGGAGGACAGGGGACGGACGACTTTTGGAAGTCTCTTCTCTCCTCGTACCATGTGGTGATCAGGGGCTTGAGCTCACGTTCTCAAGCTTAGCTGCAAGTGCTTTTACCTGTGAAGCCATTTGATGGCCCCAATTTCTTGTTTTTATTATCTTACACTTCTTATACTAGGAAAAATATCTGATCAAATCGGAAGCCGGGGAACATTGGTCACATTCCCTACATCTTGGATATTATATATTTTAGGACAGGGCCACTTAATGGTAACTTTGGCATTTGGATGTCGTTGTTGACTGCCTCCATTTCTGCCCCTATTTAAATGTAGCAAGCATTCCTTTCTCCTGGTCTCCCTGTGGCAGGGAGGCTGCACCCCACCCCCACTCCTGGCTCCCAGCGCTACCTCTAACTTCTGGGCGAATAAGTTTGGGTTGCTAGAAGAAGAAGGGGTCCCAGTGCCCCTCAGAACCCAGGCTCTGTTCAGCTCTTGTGTGCTGAGTGCCCCGTGCCCTGGACGAGTGGACTGCTAAGCTGCCTTGGTGAGTGGGTTGCAAGAACTCGTCCGCAGCAACATGGGCCTCATTTCTGGGGTGCAGATCCCTTTAGCTCCTCCAGCAGCTTGGTGCACATGTCTCTAACACCACGCTTTTTACACCGTATCCCCTACTTCAGAGGGCCACACTCAGGTCTCTCTCCCTGTCCATTAGGCTTCCGTCCATGGTCCATACCCACTACCCTCTACTGCTCCGTTAACTCTACTCGAAGCCAGCTCCAGCCAGATCTAGACATTCTCTCTCCGGGAGAGACCGTGGCGCCATCCTCCAGGGGATCCCATCTCCATCCATTTCCTCTTGAGTTGGGACCCAACAGTATGATCTTGCAGGGGTGGCTGTGAGCCAAACCTCTGCGGTTGGGGAAGGGAAGATGTCGGTGGAAAGAGACCCGGAGGTGGGAAAACCAAGTTCAAGCGGGGATTGTCAGTGCTTAGCACCCAGTGGGCTTTCCTTCACCTTTTCCTGGTGACAGCTTCCTTTGGAATGAGATGTCCATTCCATGCCTGTCCTATGGCTCTGTTTAGGGACAGATAGCCTGTCTGGGTTCACAGCTTCTGCATAGAAAATTTGTTGCTTAAGAGTTGCTGGTACCACACCTGATTTAGACAGTAAGGTGAAATTCTGGACTTGGAGGGGACACTGCATTGGTGAAGACACCCAGCCATGCTGGGATGAGGTAGGGGAGTGTATTATGCTTGTGAAAAATGCTTGTGAATCCTTGAGGTTAGAGAGGAAACTGTGAGGGCTGGGGCCTTGCTCCTCTACATTACCATCTCTGAGGCCTCAGCTCAAGGGTCCTTTGTGTCCTTTGTTAGAGTAACACCCCCCACCTTCCCACCCCACCCCCACCTTCCCACCCCACCCCCACCAAGGAACCGCATCAGGGAGAGGCAATAGCAAGCCTTGGAGGAGTGCTGTCTTCAAACAAACTGTTTTGCAAGAGTTTTCTGCTTAGCCACTCTAGCCGCCTTTATGCGTGTCACGTTAATGGTAAACATGGCTGTGTGAATTCCTGACACCACAGTGGAAGACAGTATCGCTACGTCAAGGGGTCACAGCTTCAAAAAGTATAGGCATCGGAGTGTCCTTTTTTTAGTGTTTGGGGCAAAACTTCTGTGAGAACTGAGAAAGGATAAGTTCCATGTCACTCAGGCCCAGGTGATCACCATACTGACACAGGCAGAGGGCTGTGCACCCTTGTAGCGTGGCCTCTTCCTGCCCTTGCCTCTGAGAGCAAGGGATCTGCATTTGTATTTTAACTTTTTAATCTCTCTGTGCATGCATGGTTATTTGTGTGAGTGTGGATGTACAAGTGTGTATGTGTGCGTGTGTGTGTATGTGTGTGTGCCATTACACACACGTGGAGGTCAGAGGATGGTCTCAGGTGCGAGTCCTCACTTTGTACCTTTGTTTGAGACAGGTCTTCCTTATTCACCACTGAGGGTGCCAGGCTAGCTGGCCCAGGACCCTGCTGTCTCCACCTCCCACCTCTCTGTAGAAGTGCTGGGATTATAGGAGTGTGCTACTATGTCCAGTGTCATGTGAGGCCTAGGGATCCAAATACAGGCCATAAGGTTGTGTGGTAAAGGCTCAGCCCATCCAATCATCTCCCCAATCTAATTTCCAGCCATTCCTCATTGCAAGAGTCCCTTCACTGAATGTCAATCCTTGTCACTGCCTGTCTGCCCTTATCCCAGCATTCGTCATGCTGACACCCTAGTCTTCTCCAGACACCAAATCTACACATCACGCTCCATCCAGGCCTGGATCATGGATGCCAGAAATGTGCCCGGAGCCCAAGGGATAGGCAGGAAGTTCCTCTCGGTTGTTTATAAAGATATGTTTCAGTTCTGAGATAGTTCTATACAATAAAGCTCCTCTCGCCCAGCTCCCTGGTGGGTTTCGGAGGCAGGAAGAGCAGACCAAAAAAATGCAAGACAGTGGGTGTGAATTTCAGTTTGCAGGCAGCATGATGGCTGGTGCTGGGGGTGGAAGCCCAGGAACATGGTGGCCAATGCAGAAGTCTTTGGTTTCCATTGTGTTCCCTTGAAGAGAACATACATCTCATCTGCTCTACTATGGAGGTAACCGGGTTCTGGGTCCCTCTCCAGAAAATCTTGCAGTAGTATATGCATGCTTCAGACTATTAATGAAGAGGAAACCACCCTGAGAGAGTCTGGGGAAGAGAAACAAAGAGTTAAGAAGAAGGGAGATGAGTGTTGCCCCTCCTGGAAGAGGTTCTGTTTCTTCCCTCCTTTAACCCCACTCCAGCCCTAGTTGCCTGTACTTTGAACTTGGCTGGAACTTTATTTTATTTTCCCACGGGACTAAGTTTGGTGCTCTCAATGTCTTGCCAGTATTATTGTGAATTGACCTTTCTTTCTTTCTTTCTTTCTTTCTTTCTTTCTTTCTTTCTTTCTTTCTTTCTTTCTT
>JABTXL010007734.1:22018351-22071539 GCA_025134845.1 Neodon shergylaensis
AAGAAGAAGAAGAAGAAGAAGAAGAAGAAGAAGAAGAAGAAGAAGAAAGAGGGGGAGGAGAAGAAACGGGGAAAAAGAAAAGTTCCCAATTCAACATTTGGCTCCCTTCTGTTTTGTTTGTTTGTTTTGTTTGTGTTTGCAGGGATGATGATTGAGACAGGATTTCTCTGTGTAGCCCTGGCTATCCTGGAACTCATTCCATAGACCAGGCTTGCCTCAAACTCAAAGATCTGCCTGCCTCTGCCTCCCAAGTGCTGGGATTAAAGGTGTGCATCACCATACCCAGCCACATTTGCACCCTGTGTTTCTTCTGCGCATATTTTAGAATGAGGTAGAAGGCCTGGACATCTGAATGTAGTTTTCTTTTTAAGTGGGTGGCTTTTTGTTTGTTTGTTTGTTTTTAAGTATGGTTTTTGTAGATGACAATGTGATCCAAAGGAACCAAAAACTTGTATACTCCTGGGTGAGTTCAGAGGTTTTGTGCTGTCGTCAGTCAGTGACACACTCACCGAAGAGAATGTGCCTGGTCACCCTTTTCGCCATCTCCACACAGTGTAGATCCAGACTTCATTCATTTTAGCTTTTTCCTCACAGCCTGAATCCTGACGCAGGAGGAGAACACAGCCAAAGGCAAGTGATTTCATCATCAGCTGTTGCTGTGGCTGACCACAGGAAGGTCACACCATGGCTTTTCTGTCTCTTACCCAACTAGAAAGTGAGAAAGAGAAAGGCCTTAACTGTGGCTTTGCTGATCATGATACTAGACTGGAAAATGCTTGAAATGGGCTGTGATGTTTGACGTGGCATGGAGATGCCCCCCAAAAGACCTCTCAGTTAGGCCCTGTGACAAGCATACATGTTTGTATGCTTCTTTTTATCTGTACTTTTAAACACACACACACACACACACACACACACACACACACACACACACACAGGAGAACACAGCCAAAGCTGTAACAGAGTGGCAAAGACAGAGGTGGAAGGTATGTTCCTGTGTATGGTGTATGTGTGTGCATGTGTGTGTGTGTGTGTTTGTGTATGTGTGTGTATAAGGATAGGCACACGAATGTACAGTACAGGCCAGAGGACCACCTTGGTTGTTGGTCCCCAGCTTGCATATTGTTTGAGACAGGCTCTTTGTGTTACTCACAGATATATACACCCAGGTAGCTGGTCCACTGTCTTCTAGGATTCTCCTGACTCTATCTACCACTAATGCCACAAAGTGTCTCTCTTCAGCCTGATTCTGGAGATTTGGACTCAGGCCTCGATGCTTGTGAAGCAGGTATTTTCACTCCCCGAGGCATCTCTCCAGCCCCGGTACATTGCTTTCCTAAATATGCACATTGCTTTGAAGAATCAACAACACTTCCCTCGGATATTAAATCGCACACACTTCAAATCATTTACCTAGGGGTGGGATGACCTGAACGCTTGTGGAGAATGAGAACGAGGAGACGCTGTGATTAATCCTCAGGAGAGTGTGCGACGGATTATGTGCAGACAGTGCTGCAAGATCAACACACACACACAAGGCACATTGCAGAGATACGTGTCTCTGAGTGCGCATCAGGACAGGACAACAGAGATAACTACAGTAGAATCAGAGGCAGTGTCTGTTTCCACTACAGCCCGGAGTGACTGCTCAAGGGCAGATCTTCATGCCAACAACCACACATCACTGCCTTTCTGTCTCAGGGACTGCTGGCACGCCAACATTGCAGAGAGGGAAAGAGAATCTCATTTTAATGAGGAGAAATGGTTTGGTGTGCACGTTTAACAGGCAGCCCCACACTGCCGTCTTTTTAGAGTACGGGAAGCAGGTTTCATCTTAGCTGAGCTGCTGGGGTGATGTTGATTTAGGCGAAGGCTGGATGCAGCTTGCAAAGACAAGCCTCCATTGGGAGCTCCTAGCAGCCTCTCTGTATCAGAGCCCCCCCCACACCTCCCACTTCCCACCAACAGGGGTGACCCCACACCTGCCAGCTGCTGAATTAAGGCATCCCCCGTAGGAAAGGACTCTCTGAATTCCCAAGCCGCCTGCCTGCTTTGAGGCTCTCCAGAGTCCCCCATGATTAAAAGTCTGCCCCCACATTATGTTCTGCAGCTGCCTCCCCCTGGCCCACTCCTGCCATGCCAAGCAGCCTGGCCACCTGCAGTGCCACCCTATTCTCGCTGGCCAGAACGGGCAGGTGCTCCTCAGCGGGCAGCAGGCGCCGCAGCTGCAGGTGTGCAAGGCCAGGTGCTCCACGGACCTGGGTACCTCTGGATGCAGAAGGAGCCAGCGGGAAGAGGCCGTGAATGGCGGAGCTGGCTGCTGGCCAGGCCTCCCCTGGCATGTCAACCCTCTGACAAAGCCAGGCTCCTTCCAGAGCAGCAGGCAGGATGCCCAGTTGCCCAGGGCCATCGATCAAGCAGTAAATGGATGTACCTTGTAGGGGTCCCAACCCCATCCCTGAGGCTGACCTTTTGTGCAGTTCCTTCCTCCCTGACTTAAGCCCTTGGAGTTTAAATGTGACTTTTCCACAAGCAACATGGACACCATCTGGGCTGCTGCTTACAAATGCAGCATTGTGGCCTCCCTTCTCAGCTAGCAGAGCAAGAACAAGAGGCCACACAGGTGGTCACATCCCTAACCAGGCCTGGGTTGCCATGCCCCCTTTCTAAAACCCCAGGATCCAGAACTAACCTCTCTCTCTCTCTCTCTCTCTCTCTCTCTCTCTCTCTCTCTCTCTCTCTCTCTCTTTCTTTCTTTCTCTCCTTCCTTCCTTCCTTCCTTCCTTCCTTCCTTCCTTCCTTCCTTCCTTCCTTTGTTTATTTTCAACCTAAAAGCCTTCCCTACATTCCAGTTGTGCTCAGGGTTGGGGACAATCATGTCCATGTTACCCAGAGTTCTGAAGTAGTTCAAAGGAAATCTACCTTTCTAAGAAAGCAGTGAGGTAGTTGCTAGGCGGGAATTGTTATCTTATCAGGGAGGTTCGTTTTTCAAAACAGAATTCAGGTAGTTGACACAATATATATAAAGCTTATGAAAAGCAGAAAAAAAAAAACAAAGAAACAAGACCTTGACGTTTTGAACAGAGGAAGAGGGTCAAGAAGAAGCCCTTGAAAAGTATGGAGTGGCCCTCAGGAGGCTGAAGCAGGACTGTTGTGAGTTCAAGCCCAGTTCCATTGTGACATCTTGTCTTCTGGAAACACGAGAGCAGGGACTGGGCAGGGTCTTCGCAGAGCACTCCCCAGGAGGTCCCCTCAGCAGAAGGATGAACGTGTGGCTCAGATTTTCATGCTCCCAAAGCAAAAAGGCTGAGCATCCCATTGTATCTCATGGTGTCTACAACCTAAAACGAACCGGATACATTTGCAGACTGTGCTATTGTGAGGGCCTGAAGTGGAGTTACACCCCTGTAGAATCCTCTTACACGAGTCTCTGCTTGAGAAAAACAACATCCAGGGCATCTTAGAAACCTGCCCATGGTGGGTACCCTTGCTTCTTCTTGTCTTCAGCGTAAGACGAGGCTGTACAATCCTTCAGTCAGGAACCTCACAGTTGATGAGTTTTTCCAGAAGCGAACCTGGGCCCAGCCGGAAGTTGGATATGCTACTCATCGAAATGAATCCAGTCATTTGCCCTCTTGTTTAAACCTCTGCTGTCACAGGATTTGAAAAGTGATAGTATTTCCCAGGCACTGTCAAGTCCAAAGCTGAGTCACCCTGGAGACCATTGAAGTCATTGTGGCTTTAATATGAGTTCCCAAAGTATGATTCATGCTGAAGGGGAGAACAGAAAGATTAGAGGCTCTATCCAAAGTCAAAGACTGTATCCAGTTCAAGGTCAAGGGCCATGGATTCTAGGATCCATCTAAGCCAAGGCCCGTGCATTCTAGAATGTGTCCAAGCCAAGAGTCATGGATTCTGTGTATGATTTCTAAGGCCACGAACCAGGAATTCTATCAGGCCAGGGGCTGCTTTGCTTGTCTTCTACTTTTCTCCATCGGTAGGTAGGGCCCTAGTCCTTTACCAGCGGATGCACGCATGAATCATCCATTTTGATCTGTTGTTTCAGCAATTCGTTTGAAATCAAATCTATACGAGGACAACCTGCCAATCCAGAAAGCTTTTAATGCTAACAACAGCGAGAAGAGACCTGAGCCATCTTTCCCAGCACTGTGTGCGATGGGGGCTTATGGAGCTCAATTTTGGGTTGCCATCTCTGCTCTGAAGCCACACCCATGTCAGGAAACTATGTAAAGACACAGTTGGGTTTAATAAACATTCAAGTTGTTGTTTAAAATTCTCTATAAGCAGGGCCATCAGGATGGCCGCATAGGTAAGGGCACTTGCCACCAAGCCTTGAAAACCTGAGTTCAATGTTCAGGACCCGTGTGGCGGAGGGCTCAAACTAACCTCACTAACCTCGGGGCTCTTCAGAGATGACTATGGAGTGTGTGTACCCACACATTTACTCATTACACACACACATGCACACACACATACACACAATTAATAAGTAAATAATAAATCTGATTTAAAACTTTCTACAAGCTGACATGATAGCTTGCATGAAGAGGCTGGGTTATTTTATCTTTTTTTTTTCTCTTTCAGTTAGTTGCAGTTGCAAACTGAACCCAGAAATGCGTGTGTGCCTTGGGTTGCCTGAGAGGCTGAGATGAAGAAATGAGGACCACATCTTCCTTCTTGCAAGTGGAAGGATCACAGTCTGTGTCCACTCTCTTCAACCTTCTTGAATTTTATCCTTTTGTGTTTTGGGGGTTTCGCTCTTGTTTCTTCACACTGGATCTTATGGAGCCCGGAAGGCTTCAAACTATTTTTTTTCCCAAAAGTTTTTGTTCAAAACAAAAATTATTGGCAGCTATAGTAATGCATATTTGTAATCCCAGCATTTGGGAGGCAGAGTCGGGCAGATCTCTGTGAGTTCTCCGCCAGTCTGGTCTATACATGTCTTAAGGCTAGCCAGGGTTACATAGGAAGACTTCTCAAAAAATTAGCAGACAAAAAGGAAAATAAGTTATGTGGTCTAGTGTGACATCAAACGCCTGATCCTTCTGCCTCCAACCCAGCCCCACTCCAAGTGCTGGGATTTCGTGTTTGTGCAACACTCTAGTAGTTAGTTATGTACACATGTGTGGGGTGTGGGTGTGTATCAGAGGGCAGGTGGAGATCAGACGTCTGCAACAGGCACCAACCAGCACCCAAATAAGAGAATTCTTAGTAGTTATGAATGCTTGGCCTTATCTTAGGCTTGTCCACTAGCTCTTATAACTTAACCTGTTTCTTTTACTTTTTACCTATCTACCTTTCTTTCTTTCTTTCTTTCTTTCTTTCTTTCTTTCTTTCTTTCTTTCTTCCTCTCTCTTCCTTTCCTCCCTTCCTTCATTTGTTCTTTCTTTCTCTCTCTCTCTTCCTTTCCTCCCTCCCTCCATTTTCTTTCTTTCTTTCTTTCTTTCTTTCTTTCTTTCTTTCTTTCTTTCTTTCTCTCTCTCTCTCTTCCTTTCCTCCCGACCTCTGTTTGTCCTTCCTTCCTTTTTTCCTTCCTTTTTTTCTTCCTTCCTTCCTTCCTTCCTTCCTTCCTTCCTTCCTTCCTTCCTTCCTTCCTTCCTTCTTCCTTTCTATCTATCTTACCTTCCTACTGTCTCCGATTGTCTAGCTTCTGGCTCCAGGAATGTCCCTCTCTTTCTCCCTCGTTCTCTTCTTTTCTCCTCCTACTTATTCTCTCTGCCTGGCAACCCCCACCTATCCCTTTCCTGCATAGCTATTGGTCATTCAACTTTTTATTAGAGCAATCTGGTGCCTTAGGCAGACAAGGTGAAACAAATGCAACACATCTTTGCATAATTAAACAAGCAAATGCAGCACAAACCAATGTAACACATTTTTATGTAGTTAACAAAGGCAGTGGAAACAAACGCTACACACCTTCACCTAGGTAAAATAGTATTCCACAACATAGGTCAGATCCCCCTGGGGCTGGAGGCACAGGTGATGGTTTTGCCTCATTAAATGTGGGTGCTGGAAATCAAATTCAAGTGCTCTGTGTCAGCAGTATATGCTGTTACACACTGTGCTATGGCTTCAGCCCTCTAGCTAACTTTTGTATTCTACAATCCCTTGTAGCAGAATCTTTTTATTCTTATGCACTACGGTCACCATCCTCACCTTGCTCCTCATGTCCATTGTGGAGACCATTGTCTGAAATGAAACTTTCACAGTGGGGATGCTGGACTGGGCACTGGCATGGGTAGAACTTTGGGAACTCTCCAGTGCTGGGTGGGTAGGAGTACTTACAGACTCAGCCTGAGGGATCAACATGGGCACAGTCTTGAGGCTCCTTAACCGCCTGAGACAGTCTTAATTGCCTGAGACATGGACACTGGCTGATAACTGAGCCCTCAGATCTGAGTCGGAAGAGATGCCATTTGGGGCCGGGGTGGAGTTGGTTGGTAAACTGTGCTGTGTGGTTCTGGGCAGAAGCAGGGATTCAACTTATCTCTACTTATCTCTTGCCCTGGGTGGTACTTATCTCTTGGCCAGGCAGGTGGTGGGGCCCAGGCCCCTAACCAGGAGCAAATCTGTATGTGAAAGGGTTGTTGAGACAAGATGGACATTTAAACCCGCCTGCCCAAAGGAGGCAGGAGACCCTCTACTGATGGCATGTTCCTCTGAATTGCAACATTCCCCCCCTGCCCCAAAAATGAAATATTTCCTGCAGCAGGTGGGGAGTCCTGGAGGAGATTCAGGAGTCTCTCTCAGTTTAATGGGGGAGGTGCAAAACAGGTCACAAGTCAGAGAACAGGAAATGGGGGGAGTCTAGTAGGCCACTACCCAACAACCTTTTTAAAGGAGTAAACAGCTTTTGAGGCTTGAGACTCTGACTGGCCAAATGCAGAGAGAGAGAGAGAAAGAGGAAGAGAGAGAGAGAGATTAAGAGAGATTACAAGAATATAATTTTTTGTTTACCTATAATTCAGTATAATATTTGTTTTGTTTCGCCTCTCCAGTTAACTAAGCTGGGGGAAGATTTAATCTTAGTTGGGTAGGAATATTGCTTTCCTTCAAGTTAAACAAAAAGTCTAGATGTCATGTAACATTGGGTGTTCCTAAGGGACATCTCCCGAGACTCTACTTTCATAACCCATGCAGGGTTGATCATCCTGCTTCATGGTTTGTCTTGGGATCTGAGATCATTAGTCAACTTGGTTGCATCTGGAATTAACTAAAACCCAAGATGTTGGGCCCCAATATGAGGGATTTTCTTTTTCTTAATTAAGTCATTTCGAGTGGGAAGGTCCACTTTCTAATCTGAATCTTTTGAGGTGGGAAGATCCGCCCACCTTTAGTCTGCTGGCCACACCTTCTGCTGGCAGCCTGAATAAAGGACAGGGACGAAAGCAAGCTTTTGCTCTTTGATGGCTTGCCCTTGCTTCCACTGACAAGTCCTTTCCTTCACGGCATTAAAGCCAACTTTTTCAGGACTCTGGGGTATACCAAAGACCAGCTGAGACTCCCAGTGTTATAGCTGAGCATCTACTGGAGTCTTGAACCTTCTGTTGGTAGACAGCCATTGTTGGACTAGATGGGGCTATAGCCCATACGCCATTCTAATAAATGTTTTGTTCCTTCAGGGGGTCCTGACTAATGCAGGGACCGGACATGTTGACCAATGATCAAAGCCCATCTCTCTTGATCTATGTCAGAGGTATCACCTGACTGGTCTTTTCTGTCTCAAGGCCAGGGGATAGGCCCTGTCTCCATCTTTAACTCCACCTTGTCTCTCTGCTTTCTAAGAACTCAGAACATCCTCCATCGCTGTGCTGGAGGTGATCAGAAGCAAGAAAGCCCCTCTCATTCAGCACAATCTCTGAGACTTCTTATCTCCGCCGCTGTGGTTACCTCTTAGAATTTCGAGTGCTGTATGCAACCAGAGAGTTCACATGCCAAGAAGACTGGGGTTTTTCATCACACTGTGTTCATTGGGAAGATATCAATCGTGTGTGTGTGTGTGTGTGTGTGTGTGCGTGTGTGCGTGAATACGCATGTGTGAAGGCCAGGGGTCAATTTGAAGGCTCCCTTCTTCACTCACACTTCATTTTATTCTTTGAAACAGGCTTTCTCATGGAAACCAGAGCTCACTGAGTAGCTGGACTGGCTGTCCAGCAGCCCCCAGGATCTTACTGTCTTCATTCCTTGGGGCTGAGGTTAAAAATGTGCTTCAAGGCCCACTATGGCATGTGTTCTGTGGTAGCAAACCTATGTCACAACTACTTCTCTAACTGCAGTCCCCTGATTTCACACTTATGTCTATGGGGGACACATGCCTCTCCCCCCACATGCCACCTCTTTCTCTCTCCCTCTCTTTCTGCCCCCCTTTTTCATGGATTTCATGGGGATAAATATATACCTGTTGGCAAAATAAATGAATGATTTTTCTGAGTATTTAAAAACCATCCCCAAAATACACCACCAAGCCCTCCCTGCTTGGTGCGTTTGCCTCTTTGTTTGGGTGTGTGATATACAGCATGAACCTTGACTGTCCTCACACATTCCCGTGGGCATCTGCTCACTAAAGACGCAGGCAGACAGATGCTCGTATGCTCTGCACAAATGGTCGCCTGCAAGCGCTGGGTATAAATCAGACTCTCGAGCCTGGAGTCAGTTCAGTACACGCATATTACACTATTGAAGATTTGCTGATTAAATCACCCAAGCCGAAAACAGTTACAGTAATCCCAGACTCCAATTGGATTCCGGTGTCATGGCAAATCACTCGTGAGCTCTGAGCTCATTTAAGCCTGGGAAATAAACATCGCGGGAGAGTTGTTTGCCTTCTGTACCGCTTTACTGCTCAGTCCTTGCATTCATCATCGTGTCGAGCCAATCGCACATCCGAAACGCCATTAAATAATGTTGTTGAATAGACTTTCTCCCTCTGCACAATTGACTATAATGTGACCTAACGGATTGTGTTAATACTTCAATGGGAATATTCCGAAGAGTAGTTTCCAATTCCTTTTTGATTTTTCTTTTACTTTGGTAGAGATGGCTGCTGTGATGGGATGAGAAATTTTCTTGCAAACTATTGGGTGAAAAGTATGTGCCAGCCTGACAGGAAAGCCCACTGGAAATCTAAACAGAGACTATAAGGACAGGAAGCACCCTGATGGTCACCATTTGGGCAAATAGAAGATGGGGGTGGGAAGCAGGGCTGCAGCTCTGTCTGCATTCCGGTCATGTTGGGGTAGTCTACGGTAGTGGTCCTTCTGGACTCTTGAAACCATAAACTGAGAGGTGCCATCTGGTCCTGAGACTTTATGGGCAAGGAATACTGGCTTTATGATCTTCCTCATAGATGTATTTGGTAGCAGGCTTCCTACCTGGTCATAGACTGAAGTAGCTTGGAATCACTTTGGGAAGCGTCTGGACCTGCGGATGCTGTCCGAGATGTTGGGTGGAGGACAGGCTTATAGTCAGATGGAATGGATTCCCTTTTGATACTTTCCTGTGATGGTGCTATCCCCCATGTGTATGTTCCCTAATCTCCGAATGAGACCTGTAAGAGAGGGTTGTTCTGTGACATGAAGATTCTCTCTCTGTGAAGGCGGAGCTCAGTCCTGGGTGTAGATGAGGGTGATTTTGCTGTTGGAAGACTTCACGGCTGGCTGTTAAAACTGTTATGCAGTTGAACCACTGAGGCAGAAGGGACACTGTCCCTGTCAAAGTCCCTAGAAATAAAGGTCATCTGAAAAACAGGCAACTTCACAATGGCCTTGGATTGATTTCCCCGGAGCCTAAGATTTTTTTGGCTGGGCTGTGTGTGGTCTGAGGATCAGTGGTGATGAGGAACCACCGTCAGTGTGTTTCTAGCAACCCGTGTCTTGGTTACTTTCCTTTTCCTGGGATGAAACGCTATAAGAGAAGGGCTTCTTGGGGCTTGTAGTTCTAGGTTAGAATCCATGATGAAGGCATGAGGTAGGTAGCTGGAGCGGCTCTTGAGAGCATACATCTTGGTCTGTGAGCACGTAGCACAGAGTATCCGGAAGTTATAAAAGCTCTTTGAAGCTCAAAGCCCACCCCCAGGGACATAACCTTTCCACACCCCCATCCTTCCTATACAGTCCAGCCAACTGGGGACCAGGTATTCAAACATATAAGCCTCTGGGGCTATTCTCATTCAAACCACAGCTCCTAGCTCCATGGAATATCCACAGTACATGCACATGCTACATAATACAATGGAATAAATATATACAATAAAGTAAGAAAGACATCAAAGAGTTATAGACTGATATAATATAATGGAAATAGAAAGGCAAAATCAGACTGACGAGATGACTTACTGGGTAAACCTGCCTACTAGCCTGACTACCTGAGTTTGACCCAAGGACCCACATGGAATGAGAAAACTGACTTCTACCTGCTGTCCTCTGGCTACCACCTGCACACTGTGGCATGGGCTCACGCACACGTATACATACTCACACATACTAAAATGCAAAAAACATAAAGAAGGCAGAATTGGTCATACATATTACTCAATTTGGAAGCTAAAGTAGTTAAGAATATTAACATAAGAGGATCTAAGAGATGATACAAGGCCAGAATGTAACAAAAAAAAATCATGAAAAACAAAGAAAAAAAGGCAAAACAAAAAATATATTCTGATACATATCACCTAAGAATAAAATGCTAAAGGAGTTTGGGTGACACATCTATTTACATGTATTGCTTCATATGTTTATAGTAATGCTATTAAATAAACCGTACTTGGCAAATTCAAGTGCCATCTGTGGGGATGAGAACCCCGAAGGAAAATTTTTCACAGAGTTTAAGGTAATACTTCCCCAGAATATTTAGATGTGATAGTCTTTGAAATCCTATGTATTCCCATGAAGAATTTTAATATCCAGGAGGGACATCAATTAAGAAAATGTCTCTATAAGGTGGGGCTGTATGTAACCCTGTAGGGTATTTTCTTAATTAGAGATTGATGGGGGAGGGCCCAGACCATTGTGGGTGGAACCACTCCTGTGGTGGTGGTCCTGGATTCTGTAAGAAAGCAGGTGGTTGAGCAAGCCCTAGGGAGCAAGCCAGGAAGCAGTGTCCCTCGATGGCCTCTGCATCAGCTCCTGCCTCTAGGATCCTGCTGTGCTTGGGTTCTTGTCCTGACTGCCTTCCATGATCAACAGTGATTTGGAAGTTTAAGCCAAATAAATCTCCTCCCCAACTTGCTCTGGTTATGGTATTTCACCACAGCAATAGAAACCTTAACTAAGACAAGTCTGTACTGGGACAGTGGGATATCGCTGTGACGGACTCGAACATGTTACTTGGGGAGGATTGTAGAAGGACTTTGGAACTTTGGGCTACAAAAGTCGTTCTGCTTTGAGAGCTCAGAGGGATTGGAAGATAAGAATGTTGAAAGCTTTGCAGGTGGCTTGTGAAGATTCAGAGGGACTGGAATTGGGCCTTTTGTGTGAAGAATCTGTGGCATCTGAAGAATCAGCTGCAATTAACAAGAGAAAAGAACCACCAAGCTGGGCAGTGAGGCAGGCAGATCCCTGAGTTTGAGGCCAGCTAGCCTGGTCTACAGAGTGAGTTCCAGGACAGCCAGGGCTACATAGAGAAACCCTGTATTGAAAAACCAAACAAACTAAAGAGACTAGAACCACTGAAGAGAAACCTTTGCTTGGGCAATTGATGCTGGTCAGCTGGAGTTGAGAATCAAGGGGTATGGTGATCCTGGGTCCCATAAGAAAGCAGGCTGAACAATCCATGAGGACAAGCCAGTAAGTGGCACCCCTCCATGGCCTCTGTACCAGCTCCTACCTCCAGGACTCTGCCCTGCCCGAGTCCCTATCCTAACTTCCTTCAATGATGAACAGTGATTTAAAAACGGAAGTCAAATAAACTCTTCCCCAAGTCGCTTTGGCCATGGTGTCTCCTTGTAGCAATAGAAACCCTGACTTAGAGAGGGAAACTTCCGATTTGCACATTAGTGGTTGAATGTAAAGAGTTTTGAGGAAATGTGCCTTGGTTGAAGCCATGTACCGAGTAGCTGAATTCAAGCGCTGGAAGAGGTTAGAGAGAGGTGGAAAGGGGCATAGGAGAACCCTGGGGTGGTCTTTTGTTTAATTGACAATCAAGGTTCACCAACAAAGGGGATTTCCCTCATGGGGAGTAAAAGGGCACACCTTGACAAGATGACATTCGAGGTTTCAGAGCCGAACTGGGGTTTTTGATACAGACATTTGAGAAATGGAGGTGAGGCACCCTGGACTGGGAGGGCATTGTGCCAGAATGTGTTTATGTGAACTCCTCTTTACCATTAGGAGGGACTTAGTAAGATGTTCTTGGCAGGGTGAGTGGTAGGATGTAGCTCACTGGTGGAGTAACGTGCCTGGTGTATTCAGAGTCCCAGGCTCAGTCTCCAGAAACTGGGTGAGCAGGGGCGGGGAAAGCAAAAACTTGTTGGCATAATAAACTCCAGATCCCAATAAGAAGCTAAAACCCAAATGGCAAACGTGTCACTCACAGAAACATGTTCAAAGTATAGGGCTACGGTCCCCCGGAAAAGATGCATGTGTGCAAAAATGCTGGCTTCGGCTTTGTGACTAAGTAGCTCTGTGTTCCACGAGAGGTGCACAGCAGGAGGAGGGGTTTCTGTGTCACACTAACCTGCTCTAGGCAGTTTCCACCACGGCCTGAGCTGGAATGGAATTTTAGCATTTGCTGCAGCATAATTGCAGAATTTAGGGGAGGGCTACTCGCAGGAGGGAAAAAACGCAAATCAAGTTAAACTTTTCAGCATCAACTGTTTAAGACCATTAGTGGTGTGTTTGCTGTGCTTTACTATAGGTAGTCATGGGGGAGGCTGATCATTCATCAGGACCTCTTTGGGGACTTGGGGTACTTCTTTAATGCTGGCACTGGGGCAGCTTGCTACCCTGGCCTTGCCACTAAGGTTGCTTTGCTCTGCTGCTCTTTCCTCTCTCTTTGTCCAGAAAAGAGCTGGGACAGTATTACTTTGCATGCATCTAGCTCCCAGAGAAGCAGATATCAACCCTGTCCCATAATGTAGAAAAAAAGACCCTCTCTGTTCCAGAGCTAGGAAACTGTGGAGATACTAGAATGGGTGTATGGTGAACAGCTGTGACACCCCAGCTCTTCCTGTCATGACAAATAGAAACAATAACTAAGGAACAGACTTTTTGGTGTTGTTGTCGAGGTGGTGGTGATTGTGTGTGTGTGTGTGTGTGTGCATGGGTGTGTGTGTGGTTCTTTGTGCAAGTATGGAAGCCAGAGGTCCATGTTGAATGTGCTCTTCTGATTCCACCTTAATTTTTGAGACATGGTCTCACCCTAAACCTTACGCTCATTAGTTTAATTAAACTGGCTGGCCAGCAGGCTCCAGAGATCTGCCTGGCTCTGCCCCTCAGTGATAAGATTATTGGAGGGTGCTGTTCCACCCAGCTTTCCTGTGCGTTCTGGGCATGGAAATTAGCTCCTCATGCTGTACACCATTCTACCCAGTGAGCCTCCCATCCCCCGAACTTCATATTCGTGTTATTTTTATTTGAGCAGGAAATGCATCCTGCCCTACTGTGTCTGTGGATCTGTGCAGTGCCTTGAGACAGCAGCCTTCCACAGACAGTAGAGAATTATCTACTTCCCTCAGAAGGAGACGCTTGGGACTCAACAATGTGCCTTTCAATGTGAAAAAAAAAAGGCACTGGGGATCTGGAACATGCACGGTGGCTTTGAATAGGGGCTTGTGGCATTTTCCAAAAAGTAAACAGGAGTTCAGCACACACGGCATTTTAAAAATGGAGATTTAAAAATGGAATTTAATGTCTCAACTTATGTATTTAAGTTTGCCACCTAAGTGGCCTCTCTGAACTAAGGCTATAAATACCTGACATTGCGACAAGGGCCTTACTTATGGAAATAGAGCAAAGGAGAAAGAGTGAACACACTTGCCTGAAGAACAAGGGCTTGGGAAGGATTCCAAATACAGAAAGCTCTGGGAGTGCACCGGGAACAGGAACAGTGTGAGGTGTGTGAGGGTCAGGACAGGGAGTGGGGGAGAGCTAGAAGGGGGTGGGGGCTGGTGAGGGTGTAGGGTCAGGAGTGGCAAGGAAGAGTGAGTCAGACTTTTTGAGACAAATACCCGAGAGAAACAACCTGAAGGAGGAAAATCGCAAAGGTTCTGGCCATGCTCACTGGGTTCTGTTTCTGAGCCAGAACATCCAGTATGGTGCAGTAATACTGAACTCAAGGCAGCCAGGGAGCACAGGAAAGGAGAAGGGGCAGAAGGATGCACCTTTCAAAGACACCCTCTTCAGTGACTGGTGTCCCCCAAATCTCTGCCTTCGTCCGTTTCTCCATCTTACAACTATCTAATTTAAAGTTTTGAATCCACCAATGAATTGGCCAGGATGAATACAGTGTTCTCCCAATACAATCCCTCCACAAAGGATCTACTTCTGCAGGCAGCCTGTACTGCACACCTGTGATATTTTAAGGGACACTCCACAAGTAGATGGCAACAGCAAGAAAAGTCCTACAAGAGCAGGGTGGGGCAGAGACCAGAGATCTGGGTGACTGTGGAGGATGGATTCCACAGGGGCACATAGGCTGCATTGAGATGCCTGTCCTTGGGTCCAGATTCTGAAGTCATGATACGCCTGTGTGTCTGTGGCAACCTCGTGAAATCCATTTTTTTTTTGCATATTTGCATTTGTTTTGTGGGCAAATAAGTGCAGGTGGCAGTCATAGAAAGAGGTGTGTATTTATGGCTAGTATTCCTCTATACATTGTGCTTATGGATGCTCTAGCTTGTGTGTGTGTGTGTGTGTGTGTGTGTGTGTGTTTGCGTGCATTTAGGTACACATGTGCTCGAAGAACAGAACTCAGCATTGGGTACCACTCCTCGGGACACATCCACCTTGTTCTTCAGAGACAGCATCTCTCACTGATATGGAACATATCAATTAGGCTGTCTGGCCAGAGCACCCCCCTAGGGCTAGGAATCAAACTCACAACACCATGACTGAAGCTTTAAAAAATGTGGGTCTTGGGGATGCAATATGTCCTCATTCTTGTACAGTGGAAACTTCACTACCTTGGCTGTCTCCTCAGCAATCTAGCTTCGTCTTTGTTCAACTTGAGATGGGCAGCTTAAATCTGACCCTTATTTTAGTGGCCTTGGACTCATTCAGGAGTTTGGTGTCCTCTAAGTGAAATGGGTTGGGGGCTGCTGGAATGGGGTCCACAGGATATGCATAGAGCTGATTGTCAGTTCTGGGAGCTGTGGGAACCCCAGATCACTCATCTCCAAATCCTCACAAGGTTCTCTTGTGGATAAAGCTATGTTTCCTCTTGAAAGGCTGTTGATTCTGTCTGTTCCCCAATTTGTCTGAAAGGCATTTTAAACCTCCATGAGCCCCAAATGTGAAGAGTTCATTCTTTCTTTGGGTGCATGCAGGCTTCTTGTGCTCTTTAAGGATAAAGAGTTGCGGAAAAGTTTATCTACCTGTAATTCGGTCCCTGTCTGTTTTAAAAACTGTATTCACCAACAGTAAGAAATAATTCACTTTTGAAATTCCTGTTGCCGTGTAGACATTAGCCACTGTGCTGATGAGGAGGTTACAGATGGAGGGAATCTGGGTTCCTAAATTCCTGTGAGTTCACACACCCATCCTCCCACACAAAGTAAGATATAGCACAGCACAGCCCCAGCCAGAAATAGCTGCAGGCTCTGCATTCCTTCCCAATATTTAGAAACAGCAGTTGTGAGAACTGTCTATGGTCACTACTGCCCAATTGATGCTCCATTTTCTCCTGCTATGATGGCTATGGCAATCATTTCCTAATATTTGCTTTATTTATTTTCCAATTAGCCAATACAATGTTAAGTGACCTTAAATCTCATGGGCCTAATGATAATCACTGTCAGCAGTTCAGTTTTATAAGCTTTTGTTTTTATTTTTTTTCTCTATCTTCTAGGTACCCTTAAACCAAAGTCAGCCAGGCTAGACGGGGTACCTGAACTGAGCATCAGTTTTCCCCATTTAATCGATTAAAGGTAATTTATCTCTTATTCCTTAACTACAAAATCATTTTTAATGTCCAGATGGATTCCATCACATGAACGTAGATCATACTCATTTTTAATCTCTTAGTGATATTGACTTAAGATTGTCTTCAGTTTCTTAATGAGGCAAACAATTCTATGAGCAGAATTCTTGAGCTAACAGCTTGTGTTTTATATATGATAATTTTCTCTGCATAGATCTTTAGTAGTTGAGTATTAAGTGGAAGGATACATACAGGGGCTGGAGAGATGGATGACTGGGTGGTTAAGAACACTTACGGCTCTTGCAGAAGACCTGGGTTCAGTTTCCAGTATCCACCTGGCAGCTCATAAATAATGCCTGCAACTCCAGCTTCAGAGAGTCTGAGGCCCTCTTCTGGCCTCTGTGGGCACCTGCTTTCATGTGGCACACATAAACTCACATAGGCGAGCACACATACACATTACACGAGAACAAATAAAACAGAAGAAAAAGAAAAGTTTGCATATGATGTATTTATCTCGATGTATTCGGTCAAAGTGCTCTCTGCAGCTTCTAAAATGCACTTCTAATATAAGCACTTGAGTCCCAGTACTTAGAATATGCCAAACCTTCACCCATTTCATAGGTGAGTTATACCGTTATCAATAATTGTGCTATTCTATCACTATTTTCCACAGATGCAAAAATGAAGACTTGGAAAAATCTGAAAAATCTTTACCATATACATAAAACTCTCAGGACCCAGTTTTCAATGTTAAATGTTGTCTCAGGCAGCAGGCTCATGCTGACCTCCAGAAATCCAAGCCCACTCCTAGGAGGCAAGGCGAGGTGGTACACAGATACCTGAGTGATGGAGGTACCTCAGAAGGGTGGAGAGGGAAGATGCCCAATAGTCTCCCAGTTGAGGAGATGGTGAAGTGAATCCTGAAACACAAGCAGGAATTTGGTCTGGAAAGGAGGTAGGACACGGCTGTGAGTAGGCAGTAACCCCTGGGGGTGATCTGCGAGAAGGCCCTGACTGTGGGTGTCAAGGTTAGGGTGGCACCCTTTGCAGGATTGGAGGTCTGGGGGCTCCAAGGGGAAGGAGCCCGAGATACCATGGAAGCTGAATGTGAGAAGCAGATTGGATGGACAGTAGGGCCACGTTGAGAAGAGAAGATGTCAGAGTCAAAGACCGTATTTAGTCTGAAGCAGAGCAGAAAGGGCCCTAAATTGTAGATGGGTTCAGCCTTGCATGGCTCTAGGTGCCTACCTAATTCTATGACCTTCTAGACTTCAAGTCTGTTCAGGAGGCCAACTGCATTCTGAGTTGATCCTCCCCGTTGTCGAAGCACACGTAAAGGTTGTAAAGGTTGTGGGAGGGAACGGAATTCTCAGAGTTTTATGGATGAGAGTGCACAAGGCTTGGCACAGGAGATTGGGCCTTACTGCTCTGTTTCTCCTGAGGGAGGGGCCTCGAAGCTGTGGCTGAAAGAGAACCTGGCGGAGCCTGAGGCTGGCACAGTAGGCAGAGGTGTGGCAGAAGCTATCCCCAACGACCCACTGGCTGCAGCATCCTTCCTGGGCTGCCAGTCTGTATTGTTTGCTTTCCTGCTTTGAAAGAAACAGCCTTCCCCCACCCCCAACAAAGTTCCCCCAGCTAAAGAATGGCACCCTGCCACGGACTCTGGGAGACCCCATCTAAAGAACGGCGCCCTGGCACGGGCTCTCACTGACTTTGGTTTTCTCACCATTGCTTCCTCTCTGGGAATAGAAGCCAGGTCACTTGTCCTGTGAGTGAGTCACACCCCAGCCATACTCTTGTCTGCTTTGGAGGGATGACTTTTTCTGTCTCAGATATCCGTTCCCGCTTCCTGTGGAGAAACCTCGGGGTTAGAAACAGAAGCCTGATGCCTTCAAAGAGTCGTTTTGCCCACTTGCTAAAAAATGCGCTCAAATATTTGGTACATGTCTTGAATGTAACCCAGCCCTCCATTCCTCTCCCAAGGGTCACAGCTGGATGATTTCAAGTAATTACCCATGTGCTGGTGTGGATTGACTGAGTGGGAAAGTTGGCTTCCCTTCCTCAACTGAACTCTGGGGATGGATTTCCACACTTCGATCTGTGCCTTGCGAAGGTGGCAATCACTCCACTCTGGGAACCCAAGTGTCCCCAGATATGGTTAACTGCTGTTAAACATTTGTTTATTTCTTTGAAGAACAGACATTAGATATAGCTGCCAGCTTCAAGAGGCATTGTGCACATGGATGGCCCAGCCTTGACTGGAAAATGTGTGCCTATTTAGCCCAAATATTCTTTATACCATGGAGACAGGAGGCCACTTCCTCTGTGGTCACCCTAGGGACTGGCTGGCTCATTTGTAGAACTCCATCTCCCAATGTGGAGGTTTGAGTAAGAATGGTCCCCATAGGCTTTGTATAGTCACCTCTGAAGTTTTTAGTTTTGGCAGTGGGCAGAGGATCCCCGCTAGCTGTGCAGGGGATGCTCTTCATGAAGCAGGATACCAGAAACCAGAATAGGATCATATTGTCTTTCTCCATCATCACTTCATGCCTGCTGGATGCTCTTCTCTGTGTCCTGTTGTGACAAGAACACCCCTCATTTGTGTAAAATGGCTGGCCGCCACAGTCTCCATTGTGATTTTGCTTGACTATGGGGTAAAGTGTCCTCCTGTGTCTGTTTAAGGCGGGCTGAGCTAAAGAAGGATGTTCATTAGGTTCAGGGGTATTGCCTGCATTTGGGCTTAAGACACTTTCAGCTAGGATAGCGTTTTTCTGGAATGAATCCCTGTTGTTAGGCTAAGAAGCATATGTAGTTTGATTTTGTCTATGGTATTATTGAGCTGAGAAATTCCTGTTGTCCACTTATTTGGAAAATTGTCAGTCATTATATATGAGAGGACTAAAATCAACTGTCTTTGGAGACACTTTCTCCATTTCTTCCTTCCTGTCCTTTTCTTCCTGTCCCTTCCTTCCTTCCTTCCTTCCTTCCTTCCTTCCTTCCTTCCTTCCTCTCTCTCTCTTTCTCCCCCTCCCACCCTCCTTTTCTATTTCTCTCTCTCTCCCCCTCCCACTCTGCCTCTCTCTCTTTGTCTCTTCCTCCCCTCCCCTTCTCTTGCACTAGCTCTCTCTCTTTCTTTCCCTCTTACCCACCCTCCCTCTCCTTCTCTCTCTCTCCCTCCCACCCTGCCTCTCTTTCTCTTCCTCCCTTCCCTCTCCCCTCTCTTTCTTTCTTTCTTTCTTTCTTTCTTTCTTTCTTTCTTTCTTTCTTTCTTTCTTTCTTCCTTTCTTCTTTTCTGTGTAAATACAGACAACTGCCTACTAAGGTTTGCCACAGCCTTTATTTTTTGTCTTGAGCTCCACATTTATTTACAAGCTCTTTGTTTCTCTGTAGGGGCATCCTGTATCCTGTGTAATTTCTTCTGTCTCTTTCACCAATCTTTACTTCTTCTGTTTCAAAACATAGGCGCAGTCGTCAAGTTGGGAATTCTTTGTTCTATAGCTTCCAATCTTAAGGAGATTTCCTTGCTTTCTCTCCACTCATGTTGATCTTTATTTCCTTGGATAGATTTCTCTTTCTGAGATCCCTTTAAGCTTGTTATGACTTCATGTGTAATGAGAGCGGTTGCTTTGGAGGGTCTTTTTCTGACTCTCCACATCTGAGACCTTGACTGAGCCTACTCTCCCCATTGCTTCGCCTCTCTGGCTATCATCAAGTTATTTTATTGCCATGGATTCTTACTTTCTTTGGGCGAGCGCTTAAAGGTACTCCTTTAGGACAGTCAGGACTGTGCACGCTTCCCCCAGGTAAGTCAGCTTCAAGTGCACTTTGCGACTAGAGCTTTTCAGATCTTAAATTCCCACAGCTGCTGCCACCTCCCCAAGCTCCTCTCAGCTCCACTGAGAACTTCCTGCAGAGAAACGGAGGTGGGAGGGGGCGGTGGGTTTATTTTTGGTCTATCCTGGCTACGAAGTTATGGCTCCTCTGGGGTCTTGCTTTACAGAGGGAACGTCGCCTCTAATGTGTTCATGTTGATTCAGACTTCAGTTTCTACATTTTTCAAACCTCCCTATAAGGCCTTAAAATTTAAACCCAAATCCACTGCTTCTGTCAGTTCCCCCAGGCCAGAGGAACTTTGCAGTCAGCTGACTTTTGCAGGATGGAGGCATCATTTTTTTAAAAGTCAATTTATAGATTTCTTTTCTCTCACCAAGTGAGGTCATCAGGCTTGGTGACAATGCCCTCACCTACTGAGCTATGTGGACTCAGATGTCTTCCAAAGCTTTGGCTCCTCTCTGTGAAGCTCCAGGAAAACAGAGGCTCCAGAGAGTGCGGCTCGGGACACTGAGGCAGGGCTCTGGCTACATTAGAATCACATGAAGGTAGCTGTTTACTGTGACTCGAGCACTCAGTGGGATCATTTATTTTCTTGTTGCTGGGCTTCTTGTTGTCGGTATCGACTCTTTGCTTTCCAAAAGTTCTTTCAAGTCAGATAGACATTCCTACACCAAATATTTTACCTGAGCTGAGGCCAGAATGCCAGTGCCTGTGACCTTAGGATAAGACTTGTTGGTTCTGTGATGAGGACAAGCATCCCAGGAGAAGCTCAGCCAGTCCTTGGGGTGGGGTACCATGCTTGGCTGGCTTAGATCCCTTCACCTTTCTCCATTCAGTGAGGAACACAGACTGAAGACATGCAGGGTCCTAGGAGAAGGCCACTTTTGTTTGTAAATATGGGATGCTGGCAAGTCGACCCACTTTGGTTCTCGTTTTCTTCACTTAGAAATAGGGAGAAAAAAATTGCAGTTTGGGAAAGAAAATGGAATGTCGCATATGGTATCTTCCCCCAGTTGTGAGGGGGGCCATAAAAGCCTGAGTGTTGCAAGGAGCCGCTTGTCCATCCCTGCTGCCCAGAACTGAAATAACAACACAGAAACTGTATTAATTAAATCTCTGCTTGGCCCATTAGCTCTAGCATCTAGTATTGCCTAACTCTTACATCTTAATTTAACCCATTTCTATTAGTCTGTATTACACCATGAGGTCATGGCCTACCAGCAAACTTTCAGCACGTCTATCTCTGGCAGTGGATCCATGGCATCTCTCTGACTCAGCCCCTTTTTCTCCCAGCATTCAGTCCAGTCTTCCCCGCCTACCTAAGTTCTGCCCTATCAACAGGCCAAGGCAGTTTCTTTATTCATTAATGGTAATCACAGCACACAGAGGGGACTTCCACATTACCTGAGTCTATTTACTGCATGTGTAACTATCTATGCCTCTTCCATTTGATTCCAAAAGAGGTGACCCTTCCGTCAGAAAAGGAGCTTGTTGAATATAAGCGAAACACAGTAGCATACAAACAAGATGAGCTAGCTGGTCCACATGGGACTCTGTCTCCAGCCCATCAAGCAGAGCCTGGAACAGCACAGGCGGCAAATAAAGGTATCTGTTAAGCCAATAATAAGACTAAGCAAGGAAGGAAAACACAGCAAATATCAGAGGGGGGTTAGACAGTAAATTCTGTGGGATGTACGCTGAGGTACTGCCTAAAGCAGGCAGGGAGCTCATTTCACCTCGGTGCCCATGCTCATCTGTGCCCGCTCACCATAGACCGCATAGCAATTTGGGTGACCGCTATATCATATTCTTTTATTATTTTTTACAGCTAGTTCCTTTAATCTGTGTGGTTACTAGGACTGGCTGTGTAAGCCCCACTGTGCCTCCAGACTCAATCTTGAGTCATTGGATATTCCATGGATGAAGTCCATAACATTGGACATCATAGCTACAAATGTGTTTTTTGCTGGAGGCCGTCTTTCTCTCCCGCATTGATCCTTTGCCCTGTCGTTTCTGGTTTGGGGTCCAAAGCACTTGCTTTCTCATGTGTCTCACAAATGATGCTCCGTAATCATAGACAATAACAACCTTCCCATCTTCCCATTCCAAGGCCTGGAAAACAAAGCTCACAGATTTCATAGCCATGAAACTAAATGGATAAAGATGAGAATGGACTGGCTTTGAAGTGCCACAATTTACCACCTGCTCTGTCCTCAGCTGTAAACTCTCATATATATTCATTCTCAGGCAATAATTCACAGAAGCCCTGCGAGAGACTTCTGATCACAGAGGTGGTGGTTTCCTGGGACCTAAAGTGGGCCCATCTGGAAAGATGAATGATGAAATTAACCTTCCTTCTAGTTAGGGAAGCAATAAAGAAAAAATGTATAATTGCCTGGATCAAATCCCTTGTAGAGTTCAAGCTATTCATGAGATATAGTCTCTACTCTTCATGACCAGAAACACGCTGCCAAAGGAAGCCTTTGGAACACTGGTAGAAGCTGTCTCCTTTCAGATGTATTTTATAAATGCCAAGCATGGTATTCCTCTGATCATTTTATAAAGGAGTAAAGTGTTTGATGTGTGTAAGAGCTGTGCTTCCTAAGTATGTAACTGATCACAGAAACCAAAGTGGTTTCCTATTCACTCACATCTATTTTCAAGTATCTATAAATATGTAAACACTCCTGTTAAAATATAAGGAACATAAGCCTAGTTAGGCTTTACATTTTTCTTTTTCAGGCAAGAATGAGACCCCCTTTTCAGTATCACTAGACTTTTCTGAGACCCTACCCCAGTAAAATGCTCACAATGAAAGGTTATTGGAGAAACAGGTATGGGATTACTGACCCCAGGGTGCCACCAGGAACTGGAAACATGGTAATGAGAGAAGTCTCTTGGGGGAGGGGACTCAAGAGACAATACCAGAGAAAGCACAGTGCTGGCAGGATCTTAAATAGAACACACTGATCTTCCCATATTCCTGGACTGCTTGCTCATCTATCCAGTCCTGTGGCCTCTGCGATACTTTCATTTTTATCTGACATAATATGGTAAGAGGGCAGGAAACAGTCTCATGAGGGATCCAGAAGACAGGGCCACGGGTGTGCGCAACAAAAGCTTTGCAGAGACAGGGCCAATGTGCAAAACAAAAATTTTGCTTTGCATTCAGTTTAGTGGGCTGGTTTGTGCTTCATGTTGAATTTACTTCGCAGTGAAGCCCTTTATTGAAAACTAAAGGGGGCTGCTGGTGGTGGTAGTGCACACCATTAATCCCAACACTTAGAGGCAGATGGATCTCTTTGAGTTCAAGGCCAACCTGGTCTACAAAGAGGATATCCATGGCTACACAGAGAAACCTTGTCTCAGAAAAGAAAGAAAGAAAAGGAAAGAGAAAGAAAAAATCGACAAAGGGTTTTTCTTGAGGTGTCCCATCCAGTGCCTGCAAATGGAACCCAAGCAGCATTTACACCAGAGGTCAGCTTTGCTCCTCACCTGTTTGGATGCCAAATACTGCTGATCATGTCATCAAAATCCCCCTCAGGTCCTTTTATCCTCTTATCAAAACACCATATTCAAGAACTTGCAAATGCTTGGCCAGCCGTAATTCAAAGTGGATAAGGTTACAATTTAACGTCTTTTTAGACTTTGACACCAGATGAGAATAAACCTTGCTCTTTCTTATTTGTCTTTGGGACCAGGTCTTGCTGTGTAGCCTAGGCCATCTTGGTACATGTTCTAGTCCAGATTGTTTTTGAAGCCGTCATCCTCCTGCCTCATCCTCCCCAGGAATACTTTCAGTTTTTATTGGTAGTCGCACCATTAGGGATGTCTCCTTGGAGTACGGTTGATTTTGCTCAGTGCTCAAACATCCCTTTAATCTTAAAGGCTCAGGTTGTGGTGAGAGTCTGAGCATGTGCCCTGGAGCTCACGTGTTAGCTGAAGAACCACTGAGTCTGCATGCATGTCTTTCTGCCAGAAAAAATGCACAACACTTAATTTTAGGGACTATCGTTTAAATCATTTTCCCATAGGATGCCAGTAAACTTCCATCTAAAAAGATTTTCAGGGGCCTTCCTTATTTTCCAGCATACATCAAAATTGTTAGCATTATATTATTTTGTTTTTTTCAGTGTGTGTGTGTGTGTGTGTGTGTAGGAATGTGCATGCCATGGTATGCTTGTAGAGGTCAAAGGGCAACCTTTGGGGATCAGTTCTCTTCTTACCATGTGCAGGTTCTAGGGATTGACTTCAGGTAATCATCTAATGAACCATCTCAGTGACACTTTAAATTATGAAAAAAAAAATTCTTTTAGTTCTGGGATTTGATTGAATCTAGGCCCTCTTGTATCCTAGGCAAGTGTTGACCAATAAAGTACATTCCCAGTGCTGTTTATGTATCTTTCTTTTTAACACCCCCTTTCTTCAGTGAGAATTTTACATATGAGCCGTGCATTTACACCACTTCCTTGCTTTCCCCTTCCACCTCCAACTCTCTCCAATTCATGACTTCTCTGTCTCTGTCTCTGTCTCTGTCTCTGTCTCTCTCTCACACACACACACACGTATGCATACAATGTGCATTCACTGTTGCGCATATGTTTGTGTTTTGTGCTGACGACTTGGGTTGGATATCAGTCCCTCGGGAAGACTGATTCTACCTCTTTCAGCAGTCTGTAACCCTTCATCTAAACTGCAGCCTCATGGTATTTCTCCCATCTATGCTGCCGTGTCAACAGGTCTTGTTTAGGTGACCATACTCTTGAAATTTCATGGGTGTCACTCCCTGTCACAGACAGAAGACAGCTCTCACATAAATGTCCTGTTCCTCTGCCTCTTGCATCCCTTTGTCCCCTTTTCTGCTGTGTTCCCTGGACCTTAAGTTAGGTGCTGTGCTGAAGATGTCTCAGCTGGGGCTGAGCATCACATGGCTACTTGTTCTCTACATCTCGAGCAGTTGTGGCTTTCTGGAATGCTCTGACCATGCAGCAGAAGTATCTCTTTGATGAGGGGTGAGATCTATACACATCTGTGTGTGTGTGTGCAAAGCTATGTGCCAAGGAATTATGCTGTGAATTTTAATAGTACCTAACACTGTTATTTCTTCCCTGGTTGATTACTGAAATTGAGTCTAGAAAACTCCATAGTCACACTTCAAAGCAGATTACTGCAAGCTCTCCCCCTGACAGCCACTCAGTTACCAACTCTATTCTTACATTCTTTTTTTCTAAATGTTATCTAGTAGACATGTGTATTGATTGTTCTAGTGCCTATTCTCTCTTATTTTTTTTTATTTTTTGTCTTTATGCTCTTAGGTTTGGGGTACAGGGTCTTGTATAACACAGCTGGCCTTGGACTTATTGTGTAGCCTAGACTGAGGTCAAACTCACAGAAATTCTTTTGCCCTCAGTTCTGGAATGTTAAGGTGACAGGCATACAGCATCATGCCTGATTTTTGTATACATTTTTTCCCTTTTTGCTCTTGTTATAATTGGGCTGACAATTACATATCTGGCTCCAATATATCCTTGTTCTTGCTTTTGCTGATATTATCCCAATTTTCTGTTTCTTTGCAGGAAATGTTTTAAACCACTTAATCTTCCACTGAGCTTAGTTTAGCTAAAACTAGACAACTTAATCCTTCAGTTCACTTACCTGGGATGGAGCCACTGTAGAACTTGTGGGTCCCTGCCAAGGACTCATCTGAGCTGTACAATTCTCCTCTTTCTCTCAGGAGAGTGTTGTCCTCTCTCCACAGGGAAAGTCCTGACTGAGGGTGGGCTTGAGGACGGCACCGTGCACTCAGTATCAGTTGCACAAACATAGCTGCTTTTAAAAGACAATCTGAGTGGGAGCTTACGGTCTGTTTTCACAATCCAGTCCATGGCTTTCATACTTCACTTTGAATGTCTTCAACCTAAGGGACCGACGGAGTCCATTTTGCTTCTTGGCTTTCCTGAGTGTAGCAAGCTCTGTCACCCAAAAGCTATTGGCAGCCTAGAATGCTTTTGGGTTTTTGAAAACTGTCCACACCAATTGTTGCCCAAACTGAAAATGTGTCCCTGAATTAACCCGAGGAGGGGACTTTGGGACTGTGATCCAGCAACTGCCCTAGTACGAGTCCACAGCATTCACCTCTGGGATGTGGCTGTCTCTGGTAAGCCTGTAAGAATGAGCCTTTTTCACTGTGAGGACTGAAATCTGCTTGAAAAATGCCAGAATACCATCTTGGAGCTCAAGTACACCAGCAGGACTCAAATATCAAAGGCTACCCTCCCCGACGACTTAAAACACACACACACAAAAGTATGCCTGTGATTGTCAAGTTGGAATGTGTAACCTGTGTAAATGCTGTATTTAAAACCTTGCTTTGACATGGATTCATTATGTTGAATTTTCCACTAATTACTGACATTTTCTTTAATGCGTACGTGTGGGAAACATGAGGATGTGATTACTCCCAGTTAAATGTGTAAGTGGTAACGAGCATATTATATGTTTTCTTTGTTTTTGGTCACCCTAGGCTTCTTGAAAAATCAAGCCCTGTTTTTTACTGTCTCAATACAATGTGCCGTTTTCTCTAACCAAGTAAATAATTGCAAAGTGAGGGTGAAAACATCTATGTGTGCATTTATATGTGAGTGTGTATTTGTGTGTGCATGTGTGTGTGCACATGTGTGTTGTGTGAGCATTATATATGGAGTGTTATACATACATGTATGTATGGACATGTGTGTGTGTATTTGTGTGTGTGCAAGTGTGCTTATGTGTGTGCACGCATGTGCGTGTGCTTGAGTGTGGAATGCTGTTGATTCACTTCACATAAATTCTCCTATATCAGCCATGACAACTGATGTCTGAATAGCTGATTGGAGCTCAGCGTGGCTTCTCTGGTACAGGAAACGGGTCTCTGAAAAACTCTGCACCAGACAGTTTGCATACAAGGTATTGGAGTCTTGGGAAAGGATACCTAGGGACCTGGAGGAACAAACCATTCTGAAAATTATTCCTGAAGCTCAGTTTTAATCTCTCAAGACATGAAGACTAACTGTAATAGAGAAACCCAATGTTCTTGGTTGTCTGATGTTTGCTGCAGGGATCTTCCCAGGGTCTCCTTGCCAGATGCGTCCACATTCATCTGGATTCCTTGAAGATGTAAACTCACAGATGGGTGTTTTTTATGGTTGGGCTTCTCCATTGGTCAAGTGAATGGTGGGAAGGACTGCTTGCCCCCGTTGGGGACAACATCACCATAGTAACAGAAGAGACTCCTTATACATCCCCACTGGCTCCTGAGAAGGAAGTAGCTTTCTGTCTACCCCAGTGCAAGAGGCTGGCCTCCTGCTCAGCTTGCCTGTGCCGTTTTCTTTGACTTCAATTCCTTTCCATCCCCGTCTCTAGTCTAGTTATCTTGTTCTAATCATTGCCAATATGTGTAGCTCGCACACACTGGAAGAAATACTCTTAGGGGATGAAAGTGGTGCTTAGCCAAGCTTCCCATGCGCAGAAATCACAGCTGGGGAAGGATTTCAGTAAATCCAGTCTCGGGTCTCACAGGTGGAGGCAGTGCGGTTGCTCTAGGTTCTGCAGCCTTGACACGGAGCTCGCAGGAAGTGTGCAGCAAACAAGGCCAGCACACCCTTGCCCCTGAATTTAGGATCGTTTCTCTGACAGTCTACACTCAGCCTGAGCCAGGGATGATCAGCTCTGAAGGTGAATTTCTTCGTGGTGTTCACCACACCACAAAGAATTCTGTCCTCTGGTCTTCTGATTTTAACCATAAATAGCTCCCCTCCCTTGCAGGGTTTGCTCCCTTCCACATCTCCAGTGTCGCTGAGATGCTACTTTGAGGTTCTAGAGTGGCAGGCCATCCCTTCCGATTTCTGCCTCCATTTCTCCCAACGGGACTTCTACCATGCCTCTCACATGTATGAAGTCATTCTGCTTTATCTTGGAATGTACATATTCTACTGTCTTACTTATTCCGGCTGAAGACATGGCAGACACATTAAAGAATTATTTTAAAATAAGACCAAGTGGGAACATTAATCCCTATGGTGTGACATCACAGCCTACGAATTCAGTATACCACGAGTCACCCAAGACAGAGGCCCTGTGCTTTATACGAAGCCAAATTATAAAGTATGGCAGAAAATGGTAAGATACAGGGAAAGGAAGATAGGTTCTGCTGGCAAGAGTAAACAGATTTAAAGTTCTTCCCAACAGCAGGTTAATGCTTCTATGGGTGCAGCAAATCATCTCCAGTCTCTGTTCCCTGGTCTGTGGAATGCTAATGATAATCCTTGCAGAATGTGTGTGTATACGCGCGTGCACGTGTGTGCATGAGCACTGTCAGCACTCAGTAGTGTCCTGTTTTTTACCCTTGTTGTTTGGGGCATGGGGGCAGGGCACGGATGCGTTCAGAAGCAGAGCTACAAACCAGACAGGAAATCAGTAATCCCTTCATTTCCTTCCCCGGGGTTGCCCAGTAAAGAACTCTTATCGCTCCACAAGAAGGGCCTAGGCCGGAGATATCTTTAAAAACTCAAGGGGAATTGGTCAGAGTCCCAGTCAGGGATCCAGCTAAAAAAGGAACAGGATTACCCCAGAAATGTCTACTATTCTCCTTCTCAGAACCTCAATCTCTTTATTTACTGTTCAAAACAAATTAACAGCTTTAATTAATTAATAGTTTTGAACTCAAAGGAGCCAGAGTTCAAACTTTCTATTCTCTTGTCTCCAATGCTGAATTCAAAATAGACTCACTGAACACCAGTTCACGCCAGTCATTATACTGAAGTCGCCACAGAAGAAATACAGGGCCCGAGTATAAGACAGACACTAAGAATTGTCCCATCCATTCCCTCATCAGACACCCACAGAGGGTGGAACACACAATGGACTGGTGATGTGAGATCCACGGGCGAAAGTCCCAGGCTCTGACATTAAAAAGCTTACAGCCCAGGCAAGGGGACAGAGTAAAGACAAATAGAAGCGGAAATGGGTAACACACCTTTAACTCCAACACTTGAGGGATAGAAACAGGAGGATTGCAGTCTTGAGACCAGCCTGGATCACACAATGAAATCCTGACTAAACAAAGTAAAAGCAGAGTGGAAGTCTATGTGCAGAGAAACCAGTTGTTTAATTTAAAAAAAGCAATGCATTGTGGGGTGAAAAGGCAGTGCATTCTGGGGTTTGTAGTGCATGTCGGATGGTCTAACAGGTAAAATATATGACACTGTTGGTGCAGAGATCAGGGCAGAAATAGGAAATTGTGCTATCATAAAATGTTATCACCTACATAAAGCCATGATAAGTTGGGGGTGCACAACGAAAATGGTAGCTGAATCACTAAAAATGGAACTACCATTGTTAATTAGCAATTAGTGGAGATAAATGTCGAATCTCTAAAACATTCCAATCTCGCTTTTCTTCCTTCTTTCTTTCTTTCTTTCTTTCTTTCTTTCTTTCTTTCTTTCTTTCTTTCTTTCTGTAGTTAGAATAGTTAGAATAACCGAAACTAATGAGATGGGGAACTTAATTTTAGCCTAATCAATAGTTGTGCTGGATTTAAATTATCTGATAAGTGCTCTCTCTCTCTCTCTCTCTCTCTCTCCCTCGCGCGCGCGCTTCCCGAAAAACCAAACAACAACAAACTACGTCAGGTGGTGGCGGCGCACACCTTTAATCCCAGCACTCGGGAGGCAGAGGCAGGCAGATCTCTGTGAGCTTGAGGCCAGCCTGGTCTAAAAGAGCTAGTTCCAGGACAGGAACTAAAGCCACAGAGAAACCCTGTCTCAAAAAACAAACAAAACAACAACAACAACAGCCACATGCGCTCTCCCTTTTCTGACGTTGTGTGTGGGAGGACAAGGCACAGGCACGTGACAATGAGCAGTGTTACCAGGTAAAGAGGAGGTAAATGCCAGATGGATGGCAGAGGTTAATTCAGCAAGAAGCTGCCTGTGCTGTGTATTCATCACTAACAGTCATGAAGAAAAAGACTTAGACAGCTAAAAGGAAGAGATGAACAAATCCAACTCTTACTATATTCACCAACCTTCCTCCTTTGGAAACGCAGAGAAACAGGATAGAGAGAACCACCAAGAAGACAAAAGACAGAGCCAGACTCTCAGACATCTTTACCTACCAAGCCTCTGTGCAGCCTCCAGTCTGACAACAGCACGATATGGCTTCTTTCCGATTCTGCGAAGCATCCCAATGAGACGCCATCACATGGTACCTGAAAATTAGCTGCAGTGCCCTTAGAAGCATAGAGACCACACAGGACATGTTCTCAAAGCATGATTATATTACACTGAAAGTCAAGGACCAAGAGTCATATGGTTATTTCTGGTTATTTTTTTTTAACTTGCAAATTTTTATTTATTATGTTCTCTCTCTCTCTCTCTCTCTCTCTCTCTCTCTCTCTGTGTGTGTGTGTGTGTGTGTGCACTTGCATGCACACAGAGACTCTCCCAAAAAGTTCAGGCAATAGTGTGCATTTGGTCCTTTTCTTGACAGGGATTCCAGAAATCAAATTCAGGTCCACTGAGTCCTTTACTAATCCCCAGTTACGTTTAAATAGCATGCTCCTAAAAGTAGCTGAGCCAAAGGGGGAAAAAAAAACCTCACCAAGTTACAAAATACTTCACAGTGAACAAGAATGGAAATGAGTACAAAAGAAGAAAACAGGAGAGAGTGGGACAGCTCCGAGGCCGACCCCGTGTGTACGGAAACCCTCAGGAGTGTTCTGTTCACACCTAGAAAAGAACGCTGACTTTGCTTCTAACCTGCGCACACCTTCCCGTCCAGCTTAAATGTCTTAGACCCCACTAAGACATAACAGGAAACAACAACCACCAAAGCCTGTGCTCTGCATGCTCAGCACAGACCCAACCTTCTGAGAATGCATTAATTTGCAGTTGGTTGGCTCAACAGTGGCTGTCTGTATATCAGAATTCCTAGAATGAAGCTTAAGTAGGAAAAGAGTTAAGATAACACAGTCTTTGCAGAAAAAATACTGAACGAGCAATGTGTAGCAATTCTTGGAGTAAATCTGTGGTTTCTTTTTGCTTCATATAAGGCCGGTGTTGTCTTGTCTTTAAATATAAGTCATAATAGGGAGAGGAAGACTTGGCCTTGCTGATAACCCTCTCTTTCCTATACCTAATGCTAAAATAACATTAAAATGACTTCCATATAAAAAAGAAATCTAGAGATGTTTGTGGCCCCCTCTGTAGCGACTTGAGGCCTTGCAGTGGTGTGAGCTCCCTGGTGAGTCACCCACTCCCAGGGCCCACATGGTTGTTCTCTGTGTAGGAGACCTGGCGTTTGAGTGATGCTTCTGCTGCGGCCAAGCCACGCTTGCCCTGCCCTGCCACCTGCCTTCAGCAGAGGCGGCTGGCTGGGTTACAGGGCCACACCCTTAGCTGGGTTGCACCCTGCAGCCTGGAGTCACTCTGGTTTCCTTTCAGGGCCAGTGTGGCCTCCTCTTCTTGGGCAGGAATGTTCCCCCACCCAGGGCAGCCCAGCAGCTGTTGCTTGGCATACCCGGCATGCCTTGTCCAGGGCAACTGCTGGGCTCTGACCCCAGAGGCTCTGCTTGGCTGAGCTGCCTCTGACAAACCAGCTCCAGGAAGCCAAGGTTTGGAAGAAAAGGTGACAGCGCTACATGGAGCAGGATGTCATGGGAGATTCCTCAGTAGGCCTTGTTCTCCAAGTCCTGCCTCAGGGGACTATTCCCGGTAGACTGGAGTTGGGATAGACTAAAGATGGCAATTCCAGACACGGTGACTTTTGCCACTGCTGCCCAGAGACCTCAAGCTTCTCTTCAACTGTCCATTCTGTGTCCCCAGGGCCAGAGGCCACTGTAAGAACAGTTTTCCTGATAGACTGAGTGAGTCAGGAAGTAAGAACACAATGATAGGAATCAATCTGATTCACTATGCAACACATTTATTTCTTAAGTGGACACCCAACCAACCCAGCCTGGGAACCCAAGTGTAACAGTAAAGTTTACGATGTATCTCTTTTAAAATTCTTTAAAATTAATAGAGAAAATGGAACCATTTATTTATTCATTCATTTAGTTACTGAGACAAAGTCTCATGCTGACACATAGCTGCCTGAGAATGACCCTGGACTTCGGATCCTCTTGTTTTCACCCATAGCGTGGGGCTACCATCCTCCCTCCCTGCTTTTTTAATGCAGTGTTGAGAATTGAATCCAGGGATTCAGGCATGTTAGACAAGTCCTCTGCCAGTTGAGCTACGCTCTTACTCCTTCTGTTTAAAACTGTGACTGTAGTAAATCTTAACCCTTTTCAAGGGTGCCATGCAGCAACCCTACCAGCAACCGCCTCACTATGAAATCCCCACTGTGGCGCACGTGCGAGCGCGCACACACACACACACACACACACAAACATACACCTTCTTTTATAAGGTTGACCCTGTGCCACAGTCAGTCCCTCACTTCCTCCGTGCCCTCCTCCTGTTGGCTCTGAAAATCTGACTCCTTAGACCCCAACAAACAGCACCACATAGAAAGAGTCGCCTGAGCTATCTGTCGAGCGGTGCGTAGTTCCGGCTTCCAGGCTTGACTCTGCACATTGAGGACTGCGCGGCAGTTCATGAACTTGTGGGGTGTCTGAAGCAAGACCTGAACAGAGCAGAGTCGCAGAACCCCAGGGCCCCAGGGTTTCTCTAGGATAGAGGGGCTCTTTATGCCCAGTTTGTTCTCTTCTGGTTTCCGACTAATCTCTGTTACACCCCAGAAGAACACAGAGTCTTGATGAAGAGGACACATCTGAACAGCCAGCCCCACCCTGCTGTCTAGAAGGCACTCTCAGAACTGTGAGCTGACACTTCTGGTCCGTGGTTCCTAGACAATCTGGCCACCAGCCACCAACATCTCACAGGACTCAACAATCCCTGTGACCTTTTTTTACTACTAAATATTTTTTTCTTCCTTTCCTTTCTTTCCCTTTTTCTCTTTTTTCTCTTTTCTTTTTCCTTTTAGAGGAGGGCAGAGTACCATCTTCTATCTTGTTATTCTGTGTGTTTTCAATCACGCAGGCACACTTTTGCCCCTAGACCTCCCACTGCGGACAGCCCATTCTTCTTCCTGTGGGCTGATTACCCAGGAGTCCTGATCTGAATTCTCCATATCTAGAATCTCCTCAGGTTTCTTGACTTTGTTTGCTTCCTCTTCTGTTGACCCCCCCCCATTTTGATGGTTGCACGTTTTGTGTAACTTCCTTATGAAGAATGAATTGAAGGTAAAATTTAAAAATCTTATGTCTGGGGCATATATTGGTTCCGTTCTCATGTGTGATTAATCCTTAGTGGGTGTAAATTCTATGATAAAAATATTTATCTAAAAACGTATCAAAGATATGATGTCTTTACCATCAAATAATATTAGTGAGAAATCTGTCAGATTTCCATCTACACGAAACTTGCTTGATTCTCACTGTCTCAGGACTTCTCACTTTCCAATCCCCACATCTCTGTTGCTCATCTCTTCAGGACACTCAGGTTTTGATTCTGGTTCCTTTTTGGACTCAAATCATTGTTCATGTCTGAGAGAGGTCCTTCTGACACCTCTGTTATTTTATTTTCATCTTACTTCTTACCATGTTTTCTTGTGATCATTGGAGCATAAACCTCTGTTCGCTGATGATTCTTCTGTGTAGATCTTGTCTGAGTTCTCTTTTGTATTTCCAATCTTTTATTAAGTTTTGGAAAATTTATTTATTTTTTTGTCTTCAGGTTCTTTGACTAGTTATTGACTAAGAAGCATTGCTATACTGTGCTGTCTCAGGAAGTCTCTCTCTCTGTATGTATATTGGCATGTGTCTAAACATGCATGTGTTTATGTTTGTGTGTGCATGAATATGTATATGTGTATACATGTATGTGTGTATGAATGGGCATGTGTATACATATGCATGCTTATGTATGTTTGTGTGTAAACACATAATCGTATGTATGAACACGCATGTGCATACATGTGTGTTTATATGTTTGTGCATGCAAACTCGCATGTGTGTATGCACATTTATGTGCATGTACATATGTGTGCTTATGTATGTTTGTGTGTGTGTAAAATTGCATGTGTGGAGGGCAGAGGTCAACTTTGGATGTAGTTTTTTTTCAGACGCTACCCACCTTTGTTTTGAGACAGGGTCTCTCATTTAGCCTCGGACTCACCTGGTAGGCTGGGTTGGTTAGCTGAAGAGCCCCAGAAATCCTTGTATTTCTGCCCTCCCCAGCACTGGGGTTACAAGCTTATACCACTCTCAAGGTAGAACTCAGGGCCTCATGCCTGTGTGGTAAGCATGTTGCTGGCTGGGGTGTTCCTCTAGTCCTGGACCTTAATAGTCTTCTTTGAGCAGCGGTGTCTCAAACTGATGACATCATGTCCTTTCTGAGTGTGTGAAGGGTCACTAAACGGTCTCTTTAGGAAAAAGTGAGTTGATTTCAACTCAGTAAGCACGAAGTCAGACGGACCAAAGCAGTATGATGAGGTAAGCACTCAAGCCTCCTTCACATCTACGCGTTGGCTTATGAGGATGAGGATGCTTGGGTTACATAAAACTGTAAAGATTTTATATAACATGTTCACTTTTCCATGGAGTCTTGAGTATAATTCACATCACCCTTTACAGCTCAGATTCAAGTGGCTAAAAATACCTTTTTCAATTTTGCAGGATTATTTTATTATGTTATGTTATGTTGTTATTATACAGCTCAGCACATATTAGGAGCAAAGGCTTGATGAATCCAGTCTGTAAACGCCGTGTATATCCCTCTCAGGGCAAAGGATGTGTGTGTGAGCAGCCACAGGGCTGTTCTCTGGTGCTCATGTACTCCAGGGAATGGCCAGCTTTGTGACAATCAGAATTCTTCCCCCTCCACCTTGTTCTGCTCAATCTCCATGATGATGTCATCTAGAGACAGGGACACTCCATCGGGAGACACGGTTCACAGAGAAGAGTTCTGGTGGGGATAGTGGAGCTGGGACAGGAAGATGTGAAGGATGGGGCTACCAAAAGGGAACAGAGAGAGAGAGAGATCCTGAAACACTCAAAATATACACAACAGGACAAGCTCGTAGGCAAACCCAGAAGTGATAAGATTCTGTGCAGCAGGCTGTATCCTTGTTTCCTCCTGTCCCTGTGACAACACTGTCACCAAAAGCCACCTGGGAAGGAAAGGGCTTATTTGGCTAACATTTCCAGGTCATGAGCCATTCCATGAGGGAAATCAGGGCAGAAACTCAAGGCAGGAACCTGGAGTCAAGAATATGGAGAATTGTTGCTTGATGGCTTGCTCACAGGTTTATGCTTAGTTGGGCTTCTTATATAGTTAATAATGTTCCCTGCTAATGGGCATTGCCCACAGTAGGCTGGGCCCTTCTGTATCTCTTCATGTTCAAGATAATCTCTCATAGACTTGCCCATTGGTTAGTAACTGCCTACAGGCATTTCCTTAAGTCAGATAGTGTCAAGATGACCATTAAAACTAGCTAGGATACAAGGCATATGTTTCAAAATGGGAACAGTTCTTCATGAGCATTATTAAGAGTTCTCAAGCCCAGGGGTGTAGTGTTAGCTGCGTCACCAAGTCAGGCTTGGTCATTTACCTAGAAGTCAGTCCTGGGACTGTGAATGAAGACTGCTGGGTGGAGGTTTTCCAGGTCCAGTCCTCCACATTCCTCTTAATAGATTCTGCTATTGCATCTCACATGGAGTGAGAAAAGAGGTGAATATTTATTGTCTACATCATGACAATAACATATATGGTTTCAATTTAGAGGAAGGTCGGAAATATATTAAAACGCTCAACTTTAAGCATCACTTATTCCTGAGACTTGCATACAAGCATTCAATGTAATTCAATTATGTTAACACCCACTGCTCTCTAGGTCTTCTCCCATAAGCCCCTATTATGTCCTCCTCCCACCTTCAACTTTATGTCCTTAAAATAAAAGCACATTGAATTCAATTAGTGTTGCCTACATATGAATGGGCATAGAGTGCCATTCACTGCAGCATGTCAGCCTACCAGAAGGTATGCCTGATTGGGAAAGCCTTGTTAACCAATAACCTTGTGTGGGCTTCTGAAACCTCAAAGCCCATGTTCAGTAGCATGCCTCCTCCCAAAAGGCCACACCTCGTCCAACACGGCTACATTTCCTAATCCTTTCCAAATAGCTCCACTAACAGAGGATCAAAGATTCAAACACAAGAGCCTATGGGGCCCATTATCATTTAAACCATCACAACCTGAAAGGAATTATTTAGCCTCTGAGCATGGCTGTGAGGGATCATCTTGCCTAAGATAACTCAAGTGGAAGAGTCATCATAGCTTTGGGTGGGACCACTCCTTAGGCAGGGAGCTTGAGCTGTATTAAACAGAGAAGATAAATGGAAGGTTTGGATGCATTCAAGTCTCTGTTTGTCTCCTGATTGTGGGTGTGACATGACCAGCTGCTTCAAGCTCCTGCTGCCTTGACCTGTCTGCCCTGGTGGACTGTACTGCAGGCCATAAGGCGGAATAAACACCCTTAATATTCTAGCCTAGTGCTCAATGGGGATCTGGTGTGTGCTGGGGCTGTGAAGTGAAGTCTCCTTTGATGCATGTGTGGAGCAGGAGCCCAGAACATGAGCTTGCATGTGAGCATGCGCCTCTGTATTAACGAAGCCTATGATTGTGTAGATCTGTGTCCCCCACCTCCTTTATAAGGGTGAAGTACTTGACTTTGAACTAGTCAATCATAACTGCAGCAATAATATTTGGGTAGTTATGTCTAACTCAGACAAAAAATACTGAAGAGAGTCACAATTTTTTAAGAGCTGAACAAACATGGCCTTTCTTAAGTGTTAAGAACATTGTTGCCTCTCTGATAACAATTAATCAACTTATCAGTGATGTGGGATTCCCCTCCGTATGCTATGAATATGCTTTATTGCCATTGGTTAATAAGGAATCTGCTTTGGCTAATGGCTTAGCAGAGTAAAGCCAGGCAGAAAACCCGAACATAGATAATATAGATATAGATATAGATATAGATATATAGATAGAGAGAGTGAGAGAGAAGGCAGAGTCAAGCAGATACCAGCCTGCCACTGAGGAAACAAGACATGTAGAAATGAGGTAACATCACGGCCACATGACAATACATAGACTAATAGAAATGGGTTAATTTAAGATGTAAGAGCTAGTAGGAATATGCCTGAGCCATCAGCCAAACAGTGTTGTAATTAATATAGTTTCTGTGTGATTATTCGAGTCTGGGCGGTGGGGAAACGAAAGCACAGACTCATCTACAAGTCAGTCGATAAACTTCTGCTTTCATTTTTCTTAGCCTGTCCTTTCACTTTCTCCAAGCAAGCTCTCTCCAAAAACTTTTTACCCTGAAGGTTTTACCTGGAAATTGGAGCCTGCAGTTGTCACAATGTTTCTAAGTCAGCAAATATGAGCTACACCCCCTCATTGCTTTCTCCATTTGTATTTCTAAGTAGGAGAGATTTACCAAGTATCTCTTTGACAGTCAGGAAGAAGTGATTGAAGGAAGGATGTTAGCTAGCGAGGCAGGCAGAACACACAGGGCATGCCCACAGTTGGTCTAACAACTGTCTAGAATCTACCCCAGTGTGAATTCAAAAGGACGAAAAGAAGCAAGGATAGACAGGAGATGGTCCCCACCAGCTGCCTTACAAGGTCATCCATCCCTGGCACAAAGCTGGATCCAGAGAAAGTGCTACCCTCGTTTTCTTTTTTTTTTTTTTTAGCTTTATTTATTTATTTTTTTTTAGCTTTATTTTTTTTTATTTATTTATTTTTTTATTAAAGACTTCTTTCTCTTCCCCACCGCCGCCTCCCCTTTCCCTCCCCCTCCCCCAATCAAGTTCCCCTCCCTCGTCAGCACAAAGAGCAAACAGGGTTCCCTGTCCTGTGGGAAGTCCAAGGACCTCCCACCTCCATCCAGGTCTAGTAAGGTGAGCATCCAAACTGCCTAGGCTCCCACAAAGCCAATACGTGCAGTAGGATCAAAACCCATTGCCATTGCTGTGTACCTTGACCATAACAGCGAAGCAGGGTGACAAAAGTAAAGGGATTGTCCCTAAGCTCCTTGGGGTCCCTGTTCATCTAAGGAGCAGCCTCAGACTCTCATAGATAAGCCAGCCTGGCACCCAGATGCCAAGTTCCCCGCACAGCTGTGTCCACAGCTCAGGAGCTGATTGTTAAACCTTGAACTCGGTTTGCTCTTCAGAGGTGGACCGCTAGTTAGTTTTCTTGCCCTAAAGGGACTGCACCAAGTCATAGGTACTTCCTATGAAAGTAGCCAACTCCCCTAACTGCTGGGCCTCTACAAGCACTCGTCCTTATTTCTTGATCACAAAATAACAATCTCTCCCCCTTTAACATTTGGTAAGAACTCCCACTTTGTACTTCTTTCCTGCTTCCACAGGTTGTACTCATCCATCCATATCCGATGGGCTAGTAGAGCCCTCAGCCCTTGCTTTGCTCTCCTAGGGGTCACTTCCTGTGGCCAAGGCATGGGGGAGAGACTAAGTTGGATATTCATGTACAGTCTCTCTGTCTCTTCATCTTGTAAGTACCCTACCCCTCCAGGCCCTGCTCTTGTTCCAGATGTACTGATTTATTTCTATTCTTTTATTTATTAATTTTTTACAAAAGATAGCTTTATCTTTCTTGAGGAAGTAGGAATCACTTCTGTCATTTGAGAGCCTCCACAATGAAAGGAGAGAAGATGCCATCTCTTGGAAGCCTGACCAGATGCATTTCCTTCCTATGTCTCCACTCTGTCTGGTCTGATATCAGCCAGCTCTCTGGCTGCTCTTGTATTTGAGATTTACCTCGACACTTTTCCTCCTGCTTTGCAATGTTGACAGTGTCCTCTCTTCTTTCTGCTGCTTTGAATGTCAAAAAGACTTAAGTGTCAATATAGCCTTGACCAGAGCGTAATTGTGATCCGTCAAGAGCTCCTTGTGTCAGACGTAGCATCAGAGATGGGATAGCACAGGGCATGGCAGAGATGGGGCTGCTTCTAAGGGAAGAGATCACACCAGAGAAAGGTCAAGAAGGCATCAGAGGAGTTTTAGGTGACTGGATTAAGGTCTGCTCACAGGACTGGGCAAATATTCCTTTTTTTCCCCCGCAGAAAGACAAATGAAGAAGATCCACCTTCATGTGTGGGGACAGCATCCTCCAATTTGTTGAAAGCTGGAACAGAGCAGTGAAACAGCCAATGATCTTTCCCCGATTGATAGCAGACTCGCATGTTTCCTGACCGCCTCCATGGCATAAGTACTCCTGGTTTTCAGGCCTTGAATCTTATCTGGGGTTCCCAGGTTCCCTTGGTGCAGGGTGCAAATGATCTGTCCAGGACCTCCCAGGCTTCATCATCATAAAAGCCTTGCCTTTCTATTGAATCACGCATGGTATGTGTGTGCTTTCCCTCTTTGTCTCTCCACCACTCATCCCTTTCCATCCAGCAGGATGATGTGGAGACCCCAGGCTGGTCATGCGGTTTCCAGCGTTTTTCATACCAGCCGGTCCTGCACACAGCCCGGGCGAGTCTCTCCCTCCTGGCTCAGATGCACTTTCCTTGTCAGTCTGTTGCAGAGGTGGGGCTTACATCATTGTGTCAGCAGAGCTGTGCTTCATTAGAAATGCAAATAGTCTGGAAATTGGCTGCCCCAGTTTGTGTTCCCAGTAGTGACAGAGGAGAGCGGTCATGGTTGTGACACAGTTTCTTTGATTTGTGTCCGTTCTGTGGTTGTGCAGCAGCCGCACATTGTTGGGCTACACATTTTCAGAGTATAAACAATTGAGAGCCGAGACTCGGTTATGTCTCTCTGCTATTCAGGTTTCCCTTTCTGTTTATGCTCTCCAGTTCTGTTGTTTATCTTGCTGGTTGTGGTGCTGCCTCGAGGTTCTGGTTGCTTATTTCTTTGCAATTTGTGGATTGCAAATATCTTCACTCTGGAGTGTGTCCTAAAATTCTGTTTAAGAGGCTAAGTTGTAATAGAACCAAATGACTATCCTATTTAAGCTTGGGAGTTTTTTTTCCCCCCTTTGGATTTTTTCAGACAAGTTCTTACTCTAAGGCTCAGACTGACTTTGAACTTTCAATTGCCTTGGCTTCACGTTCCAAGTGCTGTGAGTGCAGAAAGATCACTGCTGAGCCTGGGTTTGTACATTGCAGGGTGTGTGTGTGTGTGTGTCTGTCTGTCTGTCCGTCTGTATAATCTATTCTTTGAGAATTTCACACATGCATATAATGTATTTGATCAAGTCCACCCATCATTTTACCCTTCCAAATTCTCAGGACCTTCCCTTGCCACCTCCTTCCCCTGGTTCCATGTATGTACATGATAACCACACTCAGGAACTGTATGTGCTGCAGTTTGAAGTGTTTTTATTTGTTTAAAGGGAAAGATAATATATTTCAGCAGTTATAAAAATGTTCCAGATTTTTTAAAATGTCTTTAAAGGAACTTCATCTTTCAAACATACAATTAAGATTCTGAAAATGTATAGCTGTGCTCAGTCATGGCCTGTCTGCAAGCCCAGCACTGTGTGGGAGGAAGAGACAGGGGATTCACCAGAACTTTCTGGTTGTCAGCCTAGCTCTAAGCTCAGGAGACATCCTATCCTAAGGGATTAGAATAGAAAGAAATAGAGCAGGACACTAGGTACCATCCTCTGGCTTTCAAGAGCAAACAGAGGTGTGGGCACCTGCACACACCAAAGTTATATACACACATCTGCATACATATACATGTCCGCATGCATATCATACACATATGCGAACATGCATATATATATATACACACACACTCATGCACATATATGCATCTGTGTTCTGACAAATACACATTCATGAATACAAATTATATACATACAGGTCCATGCACACACACATGTCCACATACACACATCTGCACACATATGTACATATGTTTTTTAAATATATATCTATCTTACCACTCCTGCACCTCTTTTGTGTTTCCATTTACTTATTCTCTCTGTACAGCCCTCCTTCTTTGTCTTAGGGATGCCTTGGATGGTTACAGGCAATTTTCTCGGCATCGTGGTAGTCTTTTCATGCGCTCCTCAGCTATCCTTATGGCTGGACTTTGGGGGCCTCCTTCCTTATGACCAACTCTCTTCATGGGAACCTGCCCATGCCCTCAAGCCCAAGCAGTCAAGCTTAGCTATCATCTGTTTTTCCACATCAGTGTTAATGTCACACGTTCAGTTTTAATGAGATCCATAGAGAATTACAAAACCAGCAATACCCTTTATCAGCCATGTTACTGCAAACCATGGGGCATGCTGGATCAGTAGCTCTGTCTCATTCTGTCCCATGTGTAACAAGGGGGAATAGGGCTTCCTTTCCAGCTTGGCCATGAGGACTGATGTATAGACATATGTGCATGTGCACACATACGTCAGAACATACAAATGTTAGCTGGTATAATTCATTATTCCTTTCTCATGCCAAGTAGGACTTCAAGTATCTGTTGTTACAACACATTGGGAAGTTGCATGAGACAAGTGGCTATAAGCCAGCCTAGCCCTCTTTGGCAAGGTTCACAATAAAGTGCCATCTGTCTGGCCATGATGCCCATTCCAGCAGAGGTGGGGTGACACAATGCTCAGGACTGACTTTCCCAGGTTCAAAGCTCTCGAGGGATGCCTCATGCTCACCCCATCTTGTCTGCAGTGTACCCCTGCCTCCTCTACACTCCCAGAGGTTGAGTGCAGTATGTCCCACGGTGGGGAGAGCCAGGGCAATAGCACACGCCCGGCAGCCATGAGCTTGCCAACTGGAGTGGGACCCAGAGCTGCTCTGCAGACGTGTTGCCATTGTCTCCCCAGCTGTTCTCATCAGGGTAATTAATGTAATTAACAATCAAGGCTTTAATTAGAGATGTTTAATGAGAGACACTTAGAATTATCACTCCAAAGTGATCTGGAGAAACAGGGAACTTTTTACGGAGTGTCTACTAAGTACTTTCCAAGTAGCACCTTATTTAACTTCTGTGATGATTCTTTGGTGTCAGTATTCAATTTAAGAGCACTTACAGGGCATCGTTAATGATGAATACTGCCATCATCTCCTACCACTACCTTTCCCATGATCCCTAGACTGGAGAGCAGAACCTTCTTTACATCTAATACTGAGACCAGATCCCTCTCCTTCCTTCTTTCTCTCATTTATCTCTACATCTATCCCATCCATACTCACCCTTCTTTCCCTCTACTATCTCTGTATCTCTATATCTGTCTATCTATCTATCTATCTATCTATCTATCTATCTATCTATCTATCTATCTATCTATCTCTTCTATCTATCATCTATTTATCAATTTATCTATCTATCTATCATTCACTGTCTTTGTGAACAGATAGAGTGAGGTGGTCATTAGTGAATAACAAAGAGTGGCCACTAAGAATTGAGGCTGAATTTTTTAAATTGTATTGCTTACTTAGTGTGTGTGTGTGTGTGTGTGTTGTGTCCATGCCACAGGCTGCATATGTAGGTAAGAGAACAGCTTGAAGAGTCAGCTATCTCTTTCTACCATGTGGTGCCCAAGGACTGAACTCAGGTCTCCAGGCTTATTGGCTATGGCCTCTACCAGCTGAACCATCCCACTTGCCCTTGTCTAGAATTTTTAACTTGAACTTGAGGCTTGCAGAGCTACCAGGTCAAAACTTTTGGCTAAGATCATCTACTCTGTGGTATTTTTTTCAGCAATACAAACTGCGAAGAACCTCCACCCACACCCCCAGCATCTTTGAAGTATTGCCTTCTGTTGACCTGTGTGTACATGCTGAAATCCTTAGTGTTTACATTCTCAAGTCTTAGAAACTTTCAGCTAATGGCTTCACCAACCTGCCACATCCCAGGACTTGAAAACATATGCCTAGGAACTGGATTGTCCTGTGTTCTGTGCAGAATATATATCTGCTTCCTTAGTGTCCCCAGCAACAGCTTCTTCGAATGCAAAAGCTAGTGAGCCCAGAGTAAACTCAGAGACTGGACAGTCTATAATCCCATTCTCATGAAAGGATGTTGAAGTCATATTGCTGTTTTTAAAACCATCTTTAAATCTATGTATGCACAAACCATACATGGACCTACTCTGGGCAAAGCCAGTCACTCTGTCACCTGTGGGGTGTTCAGGGGTGTGAGCCCCCCTGAAAATATTGGGGAAAAATGCTGAAAGTCACTCCTTTATTTCAGCTTTGTTTGGAATTTTCTGATCATTTTAAAGTTTCAACATTTTCTTGGTTCAAAGACCTTAGAACTCTCAAAGGGCTAAGCAACTTCACCCAGAAGACACATTCGATCGAGCACGTCTTTGCTGGGCTAAAATAAAAGTGGAAAGGAGAGAAAATGACTCTTAAAAGATCTCCTGTATCTCTGCTTTACCACCTATGACAGAACTGCCTCACATCTAGGAGAAACCCTAAATATGCCCATGAATAGGAAAAGACACAGTTCATGCCTAATTCCTACTTCTTGGAAGTTAGAAGCTTTAGATATACAGAATCTTTGATTTTACCTTTTTTAAAAGAATTATTTATTTTAATCTAGACTGCAATTTTATCTCTTCTCCTCCCAGCCCCCCCCCACAACTCCCCTTTGCCTCCCTCCATCATCCCCTCCTCTACCGTTTCTATTCATAAAAGCACAGGCCTCCCCTGGATATCAACAAAGCATAGCATATCAAGTTGCAGTAAGACTAAACACCTCACATTGTATTTAGGCTGGACAAGGTGACCCAGTATGAGGGGTAGGGTCCCAAAAGCCAGTAAAAGAGTCAGAGACAGCCCCTGCTCCCACTGCTAGGAGTCCCAGAAGAAGACCAAGCTACACAACTGTCATATATATGCAGAGGACCTAGGTCAATCCCATGCATGTTCCTTGGTTATTGGCTCAGTCTCACTGAACTCTTATGAGCTCAGGTTTGTTGATTCTGTGGATTTTCTTGAGGTAAATTTTTCTCCTCTGGCTCCTACAATCCTTCCTCCTTCTCTTCCACAGGAAATCCGAGTTTGGCCTAATGTTTGCCCGTGGGTCTGCATCTGTGTCTATCAGTTGCTGGATAAAGCATCTCTGATGACTGTTGGTTAGGCACCAAACTATGTGTAGAGCAGAATATCATTAGGCATCTTTACATTGGCTTTTTTCCCCCTCCAGTCTTGTCTGGGTCTATCCTAGGTCTCTGGACCACCCAGCTTCTTGGTCCTGGCTCTCCAGGCAGTGTTAGGAGTAGGCTCACTCTTGTGACCTAGATCTCAGGCTGGACCAGTTATTGATTGGCCATGCCTACAATCTCTATGTCACCCTTACCCTTACCATAGGTAGGACTGTAAGTTGAAAGTTATCTGGTTGGGTTAGAATCCCAATCCCTCCAGAGGCAGTCTTGTCTGATCACAGGAGGTATCCCCTTTTACTAGGTGTCTTAGCTAGGGTCTTCCTTATAGAATCCTTGGAGTTTCCCTTGTACCAGGTTTCTACTTGATCACAAAATACCTCCCCTTTTCATTCATCTCTTTTAGTACTCTTCCTCTCTATTTAATCCCTACCCCCAAACTGACCCCTCATGTTCCCATCCCCCTATAACCTGACCCCTTATGTTCCCATCCCCCCACAAACTGACCCCTCATGTTCCCATCCCCACCTCCCCTAGTCTACTCTTGTGATCTCTTCTATTTCCCCTTCCCATGGAGATTGAAGCATCTCCTGTAGTAGGAGCTGCAGGCTGTGTTCCTACCGCCCCAGCTCCTGGCCGCCTGGCTAGCTTATGCCCAGAAATAACAACACACAAACTGTATTCATTTAAACACTGCCTGGCCCATTTCTATTAATGTATGTAGCACCGAGGTGCGCTTACCAGGAAGATTCTAGCCTACGTCCATCCTGGGTCAGAGCTTCATGGCGTCAGCTCTGAGAGGAGCTGCATGATTTCTGAGCTCACTTCCTCTTCCTCCCAGCATTCTGTTCTGTTTACTCCGCCTATCTAAATTCTGCTCTATCAGATGGGCCAAGGCAGTTTCTTTATTAGCCAATGACCTTCCTCCATCAATCTCCCTTGAGTCCTCCTTGTTACCCAGCCTCTCTGGGTCTGTGGGTTATAGCCTGGCTATCTTTTACCGCTAATATTTACTTATAAGTGAGTACATACCACGCTTGTCTTTCTGGGTATGGGTTACTCTCCCAGAATGATTTTCTTCCCTAGTTCCATCCATTTGCCTTCAAATTTCACAGTCTCTCCGCTTTTAAAAGCCGAGTCACACTCTATTGTATAACTCCATTTTCTTTACCCATTCTTTGGTTGGTGGGCATCCATGTATGTCTTAACAAAGCTCTTTGTTGGCTACCAGATCCCTTTTCCTTATGGAAGTATGTCTGAGCTCTGACCATTTCTGATTGAGAGGGAGTGTAGTAGAGCCAGGACCTCTGAGGCTAAGGTGTGGCCTTGTGGTGGGAGGAGGCCTCTTGAGGGGTAACTTGATCTGTGACCCCGGGCTCGGAGCAGGAACTGGGAAAGACAGAACCCCTGAAAACAGAACCACGTTGTAAAAGCATAGACAGGTTCGCCTGTGATCTTTCATGGGGTTGACGTCTACAGCAAAGAGCGATGACCTTCCTTCCCTCTTTTCCTGTTCTTAACTAGGAACAGACGCAGCCACCTGGGAGCCCCGGGAAAGAGGTGTTGGGGGAGGGAAAGCTGCCTTCACTCAGGGCAGGTCTGAAGGCAGCTCAGAGGGTGCCCTTCTGAGGCATGCCGACACACCAGCCCTAACATATTGGGTGTTTTATTTGTAGTTTTAGAAAATGATTTTTTCTCTGATATCTAAATTTAATCAGCTCATGAAAAAAGAAAATCAGTGTATTTTTCTTTTCTTCTGAAGGCAATGACTCTAAGGTAAAGTCACTCAATTAGCTCCACTCCACTGGAGTGGACAAGCCTGGCCTGCTTTTATGGGCTTCCCTTTCCGGACCCCATGAAACCCTGGCTGAGAATGTCTGCATTAATCATCTTGGTCTTTTCTCAAGCGTAGACCCAAGGAAGGTTTGGATGGGGCAGTCTCTGACCTTGTTGCTTTCTGTCTTACATTAAACAGCCCTGTACAGTAGATTTGATCATCCTTACTTCAAAGGTAAATTTTACTGAGGCCTGGGGTTGATACTCCTTCTCTAATGGTTCCTCTCTATGGAAAGCAATCAGAGGCTCTTGCTAGAATGCAAAGGGGGTGCAGCAGAGATCAGGTGGAGGCATAGTTATGAGTTTGGCAGCACCACTAACCCACAGAGGTGGCCCCATCACTTGGATAGTGGGGGCCATGGTCTGAATTTGAATGCCCACTTTCTGTTCCAGCTCATCCTAGCCTCTTCTTGTTTTCTGTCGAGTTCAAGCTGATGTCCTGCTGGCCCCACATCTCGGCAGTCAGTGATTCACACTCCAGTTCATACAACTTTTGCCAGATCCCGAAGCTGTCATGCAAGAGCTCCGCAGATGTGGGGTGCCCTGAAAGAGCATCACTGTATCAGGATACAGATGTTGAGGAGGCTGGACCTCGAGAAAGGGGGTTCAAGTGTGGGCTCGGCCTGGCAGTCTCTCCCTTCCCATATTTGCATACCCTATTCAAGCACCATTGCTACTTACCACTAGGTCCCCTTTGACCTCTTCCTTACCAACTCCTTTTGACTGGGCCCCTCAGATTCTATCCTGTTGCCTGGATCCCTCTCCATCTCTGTCTACCTTTCCCCCCTACTCTTGGGGGTTCCACTGTAAAGAAAGGGCCCAGCTTCTACACATGATGGAAAGAAAAGGGGGTTTTCCTGTTCAAGTCCTTCATAAATTGGAGGGGCTTTTGTTTTAATTGTTCTCAGCTATGAGCCAGATAGAAAAGCCTATTGCATGTAACGTCAAAGCCAGAAGCAGAAGGAAATGGCTTCAGCCTGACTTTAACAACAGGGAGCTCCACGGAGAGGCACCTAGGAGGCAGCTGAGGTCAAAATCAGTAGGGCAAAGCCTGCAGGAAGTCACAGTCATTGTCATGAAGCCTTCTGATGGCCTTCCGTGCTGCGCCATTGCCCACCAATCCAAACAGGACAGGATTCCAAGTGTTGATGTTTTTATCTTGGAATGCTGGGAGTTGAAGCAATTTATCTTCAGGATTGATTCTCCCACAATTCCCAAAGCAAGGGGGGCAATGGCTGCTGATCCAGGATCTGGGAACAGAAGATGGAGGACTGCTTTTTCCATGAAAATATATGTGCTATTCCTTGGGGGTAAGGCAGCCTTTTCTAATTATCTCCAGGCAGGTTGTCACATCAAGGCTACTCTGTATCCGTGGATCATTCATCCTTGTCCGGGCATACTTTCCTACATCCCCTCTCCTCCCTATCTCTTCCCCCTCCTCTCTCCCTCCTCCTCTTCCTGCCCCACTCTTCCTTTTCTATTCATCATTCCATAACACAAGAACATACTATTTCCAGTTTCATAGCGGGGTGGGGGAGGGACCTTGCCCACAGTCAAATGAAGAACTATTGACTTCTTTGGCTCCTGAGATTGTGAGCAGAAGCCCTGGCTTCCTGTCCCTAGCAAAAGGCTTTAGTTGAGGCAATAATGGCCATCACAGGAGAAGATGAAATGGGGCCATGAGAGCCTGTGCCTATCACAACAGCCAGTTCAGCAACTCTGTGTCTTATGTGCTTACTGTGTGTGTTCTTAGAGTGGCCATTGTGCTCCACACATATCAGTGACAGTGTGTACTGGTTCATGGTGGAAGGCAAGGGTGCGGTCTTCTCTCTCTCTGTCTCTGTCTCTGTCTCTCTCTCTGTCTCTCTCTCTCTGTCTCTCTGTCTCTGTCTCTCTGTCTCTGTCTCTCTGTTTCTGTCTCTCTGTCTTTGTCTCTCTCTCTCTCTCTGTGTGGTGTGATCTAATATGTGGGTGTGCATACTTGTGTGCAGATGCCCCTGTGTGTTCATCTGTTCAGGCCCGTGTGTCCAGGCCAGATACGAAGCACAAAATCTTTCTTAGGTTGTTTGCACCTGATTTTTCCAGACAGGGTCTCTCAGTGAACATGTTGACCCTCTGCTTTAAGCTAGACAAACAGACTGGGCTTCCCCCAGAGTCTGCCTGTCTCTACCTGTCCACAGCACTGGGGTACTAAGCTTGCTGCCAAGTCTGGCTTTATACCCTGGAATAGGACGACTGAACTCAACTCCTCACGCTTAGTGGGCACCTTACCCCGTGAGCCGTATCTGCAGCCCCACACCCCATATTTCCATGATTTCTACAATCTTTCTGTGCATTCTTCTGCCATACCTTGCCCACAACAGGGTTTGTCTTCCACAAAATGTGCCGGTCTCTGCCCTTCCCAGCCGTGCGGGAACACCAGTGTGATGGTTGGGGTTCTTCTTAGTCCATTGCCTTGGCCACTCAGCCATGACTGTCAACTCTTGTGTTTGTTTGATTTCAAGGCAGGGCTTGTCTTACCCCAGCTGTCCTGAAACTTGGTATATAGACCAGCCTGGCTTTGAATTCACAGAAACTCACCCTTCCTCTGCCTTTTGAGTGCTGTGGTTAAAGGGATGCAGTTTTTCCATTAAGTTAATCTTGCTTCTGATTGCCTAGTTTGAATTATTTTTAAAATGTATCTCAGCTTCCAAACTTTCTATCCCATCACTTTCTCTGCCCCAATCCTGCAGGTGGAATCTACCCAGGCACGGGTAGGAGTGGCTGTTGGTCTTGGGGTACCTGCCCAGTACCTTCTGTTGTTTCTGTGCTGTTTGTTTTCAGTTCCCAAACATCCATTCTCACTGCCCTATCCCCGCCTCCTGCACTCTACATTCTGACATTCATCCATCTCATACTCTCTTAACCACTCAAAGTTCCCAGCCACCGTAACTGTATTTCTTTTTCTTGGGCCACCGCTAAACTCTGTTGGCTCGGGGAATGTCTGAGCAGAGGGAGCTATGACGCACCATTTTGTCCACCTTCCATCTTACTCTGGCTTTATGGAGATGCAGGAAGAGGGTTGGGGTGGGCACAGGTGCAGCATGGGCAGGTCCAAGGGCAGAACTGAGTTTTGTGATTGAGCCGTTAGCACCAGGTGTCTTGCCCCTGGCAGGCAATGTGTTCATGGTGCATCTGCGGCACCAGCATATGTGGACTTTAATTGAAAGGTGTTAGTGGGTGTTCCAAGGATGTATTAATTACTTTTCCACTGTTGTGACAAAACTCTATGAGCAGGGAAACTTGTATAGAAGGAAGACTTTGTTTTTGGCTTTGGTTCAATGGGGTAAAGAAAGAGTGTATCACCATCACGACATCAGGGAAGGAGGCATCACAGCCATCCCCAGGCATGGCAACAAAAACAGCTGAAAGCTCGCTTCTCCAACCACAACCAGAAAGCAGACAGCGCAGTGGAAATGGCCAGGGTCTTTGGAGTCTCCCCGTCTACCCCTAGTGGTGTGCTTCCTCCATCAAGGCCCTACTTGCTAGTTCTCACCTCCCTCAAATGGTGTCACCAACTGGGACCAGTTATTCAGATACCCAAGGAGACTGGAGACATCCATCTCCTTCAAATCATCACAAGGGGGGGGGGGGGGCTCTGAATGTCAAGCTGGCCCAAGGTAGACATGTCTAGGTGATGTCTGAGGCAGGGTAGGTGCCCTGTCACCACATGGAGTGGCAAGGGCACTGTTGGGATAACGGCGGAGAGGCAGCATCTTCAAGGACCATCTGGCAGGACGGTATATACTGACCAATATGGAGCCAGTGAAAGAATAACGAAGTCTCGGTACGCTGGCTCCAGCCACTATCATTTGACCCTTGTGACTTTGTGTGGACCCATAACCATGCAGTTTTATATCTGTTACCAGAGTCTTAAATGCTATTGCCCAAAAATATCACAAATGATATCTCCCTGAGAAATTAAGTTTCACTGGAAGGTTTTATCATCCAAAATATTCAGGCTTACACTGTAAATTTTCCAATTTTATAGTTAGTCCCTTAGGTTTTTTTTTTTTTTACTTTGTTCGTACTTGATTATCTTGTATCCAAATTAGAGTACCAAGCTGGTGTGATCTCAGCTGGACTATCTCTGAGAAATTCTGGAAGTCATGTTTTAAAGCTGAAATTGAGGTTTTTGTCAGACTCCATGTTTAGGGCATGTGTTTTTTTCCAAACCCAGTGGGACACCTTTAGGATCCCAGAGACAGGATGACTCATCTCACTGGGCCTCAGGAGTCTTCGCACAGCAGGAGTCACGGGCTTCAGAAGTGTCTCAAGAGGAATAAATGCCAGGTCCCATTTCCTCATTGGTGCACTCAGTCTAGGTGCCAGGGCCTAAAGAAACACATGGCACACACCATCTGTGGTTCTCAACAGATTGAGGTGGTCAGTACCCTATCCAGAACTGTGTAGGCAGGACACGGAGAAGCCACGAGACCTCTCTAAGACAAAATTAGGGCTCACGGTCTGTGTATGAATCAAGCTTCTGGGGGTTGCTTTGTTTTGGTTTTGTTCGTCATCACCCTCCCATGCCAACCCTTCTTTAGGTTCTCTCCTAGGAGTCTTTTCATGATAGTACATTCTGTTTCAGTTTTCTGAGGATGGTGCTGGCAGGAAGCCGTTGACTCCCCTCCAGGCAGGTTCAGTATATGGCAACAGTCTGGAAAGTTCTCAGTTTGAGGTATCTTCTTTAAGGTCATAGTGTGTGTGTGTGTGTGTTTGTGAATTTGTGTGTGTATGGTGTATGTGTGTGAATGTGTGTATGTGTGTGTATGGTGTATGTATGTGTGTATATGTGTGTATGGTGTATGCATGTGTGTATGTGTGTATAGTGTATGCATGTGTGTATGTGTGTGTATGGTGTATTTGTGTATGTTGTATGTGTATATGGTGTATGTGTGTATGTCTGTGTGTGTAAGTGTGTGTGTATGTATGTGTGTTGGTGTGATATGGCTTTACTGCCATAGTGAGAGAAAGTGGATACTAGCCATTGATGAAGCCATGTGTAGAACTTTATTACTGACACATAGGGCAGCATAGAGAAATCAGAAAGGACTGAGAAGGAGAAGTCATAGCATATAAGCAACATCCATTAAAGGAATCACAGTGTTAAAAGGATACGGAATATGAGTCTACTGAGAACTTCCAAGGCACCAACTCATGCGCAAGCTCAGCAACAGATAAAGGGACAGAGATGTAGTAAGACAGACGTGGTCCCTCCAAGATGCTCAGTCTGATGAGGAGGAAGGGGAACGAGTGTTACCATGCAGCCTGTGAGTTACCATCTGGAGGTGGGTGTAGCCTGCTCAGGGTGCAACAGGAGTGGGTGAAACGGGAAGCTGTGTGAGGATGCTTGCATGGAGTCTTCAGACCGGACGGGGACGCTAATGGGAAAGCAGGCGCGTAGCACGGCTCCAGCGCAGGCAAGGGAACTGAATGCGCAGAGCAGACAGGGACCTGCTTGGAACAGGACAGAAACACGTGCAGGGAAGTGACAGAAGCACAAGGTAACGGCACTAAAAGGGCAGCCTGTGCGTTCTCATGGCTTTTACTGATCAGATTCTCCTGCCGGAAGTCCCTGGAAAACTGCCATCTAGATATTTAAGGCCAGCCATAACTACTATTAATTAATTAATTATTAATTTTATTTGTGTGTGTTCATGTGCACAAGCATGTGGAGACCAGAGGATATCCTTGGGCGTCCTTCCTCAGGATACTGTCCACTCTATTTCACCTCCAATTTGCCGAGTTGTCTAGATGGGCTGGCCAGTAAGCCCCAAGACCGTACTTGCTTGCCTCTGTCTCTTTAGTGTTGAGATTTCAAGTATTTCCTTACAGAACCTAATTTTTTTATGTAGGTTCTGGGGTTTCAAATCAGGTCCTCGTGTTTTTGTGGCAAGGAATTTACCGACTGAGCTTTATGCCCAGCTCCTGGGAATCACTTTTTGATGGAGTTCCTCGAAATCACATAGTAACAGCTCCTGGTTACACAGACAGGGAGGATTCCCCACTTCTTCTGCGGTCAACCGTGGATAATGTATGCTGTGTTTGGTGGCGTGACACTCTGCAAGAATGAGAACACTGTGTCTGTCCAACAGAAGAGCATGAGCCGCATATGGTTATGGGGAACTTGAAAAGAGGTGAACGTAACTGTGGATCTGAATTTTAATTATATTCCATTATGATAATTTGATGTAAACAACCACATGTGGTTAGCGGTTACCGTATGAGACACACAAAATACACTTCAGACATTTTTACTTGCTCCAGTTTTGGCAATTTTTTATCAGATTCTCCTCTGTGTTGTCTTGCTACTGTTTGCTTAATTATTATCAACAAAAAAAAATAAGCCTCGGGCTAGGCTGTAGTGGTGGAAACTTTTAATCCCAGCACTTGGGAGGCAGAGACAGGTAGATCTCTGTGAGCTCCAGGCCAGCTTGGTCTATTGAATGAGTGCCGGGACAGCCAGAACTGTTTCACAGAGAATCCCTGTCTCAAAAACAAACAAACAAAAAAACACACACTGAATAAATTAATAAACTAACCCCATGTTTAGAAAGCTCAGTGGGTCGCCTGTCTTGAGATGGCCTGTGCCTCCTTGCAGCTTCTGCAATAGCTGCAATGTTTGGGGTCTCTACCACGAGCAGACATAATGAAGACCGAGCCTCTGCATGTCATTCATGGACTCTAGCACAGCTCCTGCAATCACCCTGAGGTTCCATACTAAGTTGGGGGCAGGGCTCCAGGGTGGAGCAGCTAATAGTATTAGTGTATTAGTTAAAACTGGACACTTGGACTGCATAAAGTCGAGGGAGTGAGCTGAGTGCTGGTATGCATGCATTCCTCTCTACTTCCTGATTGTGGGTACTTCATGCTCCTGCCGTCATGCGCTGCCCTGCCATGATAGTCTACATGTAGGAACCATGAGCCTAAACCAACCCTTCTCTCCATAAGCAGTGTTGTCACAGAAAGTAAGATATGGCAAAATATCATTCTTGAGCCTGAGTTCTTTGAATTAAACATCTCTCATTAATCACATCTCACCTGGTACAAGCTATGGTTTCAGTTCAATGTTCATTTGAAATCCTTAAATACTTAAGATATTCCTTCCTTCCTTCCTTCCTTCCTTCCTTCCTTCCTTCCTTCCTTCCTTCCTTCCTTCCTTCCTT